>BSBK01004130.1:432500-1032500 GCA_027943335.1 Chamaecyparis obtusa
TCATATATTGAGGGGTCGGTTTGAAAAGATGTGAATTAGATAAAGTTGGAGGCAAATGAGTGTCTTTTCCTTCTTGAGACATACGTTGTGTCTTTCTTGGCATCACAGAGTTGGATTGGAGAATCAACAACCCTTGCATATTGTTGGGTTCATGACGTTAAGGCTTGATGAGGGTGCGAATGGATTCATTGATATTCGGGAACCATTTGATGTCTCATTACTCAGATGAAGACCTTCAGGTGCCCGTGGGTAACCCACGATCTCCAATAGACCACTAAATGTTATGAAAGGTTGTCGGGCTCCATATATGCTGTGCTGTGCACATGAAATCTGTTCATCTCTCCATTCTAAATGAAGTGTGATCATGGCTTAGGCCCGATGATGAGGTGCCTTTCAAACTGCAGATCCATGTAAAATTCTTTCCTTTTACAGGCATCACTACTTTGGAGGAGGCAATGGATATGTGTAGTGTGAATTGACTCACGTCAATAGAATTATGGAACTGTTGTCAAAACCTCGCAGAGCCTTCAAATTTTTTTTTGTTTTCATATGATATACATCAATGAGTCAAGATGATCGCCGCTCTCTCACGAATTCAATTAAAGAGAAGAAGTGAGAAAGCTTGGATTGGGCTTCCCATTGAATAATTGTCAAGGCAATTTGAAATGGATGACTATCACATCTTGACAGCAAACGTGATGTTCGAAGACTATCTTTGCCACTGTAGTACCCTGGTCCCTTCACAAATATTCAGCTCCATTTTAATTAATTCAAAGATTTCAAATGCATCAAAAAATGCACTATCCTATTTCCATCGACCTATGCATCACTTCTAAAAAACATAGACATATGTTCGACTTCCACTGATACGACCATTACACAGGCATGCCTTCCACAAAAACTACATGTCTTCTTGGGCATTCTGTCGAACAGATCACATGTAATACCCGTGCGGTAATACAAAACCAATCTGATATCATTTTCCTTGATCATTGCAAGAAATAGACATCTCAATACTCGCTTGAGATTGGGGAATGGTTGTTAAGCGATTAAGGCTTTAAAATACCGTGGCTCGAAAATATGAAAGTCAGGGTCATTGAAAATGCCATTTATCATACCACTCGTGAGCGGGTTCATACTATTACCATAGAGCCAAAGGAAGATCCCGAGAACCAAGCCGAGTGGTGGGCAAAATATGGGGTTTCCAAAGAATACGAACATAAGACATGTCCGGTGCCTGATACATTTGGTGTATTAAAACACCACTGATACCACACAAATGATTATTCCTAGCCATTTTGATAAGTACCTGAACTTGATATATTCCCCTTTCAATTCTTTTTCACGACCCTGCATGTTATTGACCATTAAACTGTACAGCCCAAAGGGACATGCATCCGGTCCCCAGCCTGTGAATGACAACTTGGCACTTGGAATATTGGACATAGGTGCAGGCTAGTGTCATGTCGTAACTTTACAACACAAAAATGAGCTTGTTCCTGGACACCAATTTATTTACACGGGATTAAACCCAATGTTATATTCACCTTTGAGATGGTTGAAAAGTTCTTATAACCACCCTTATACTGAAAAGGGATTTGGACTCCAGTTCATTCACTACATATAAATTTCCCCTTGAGTGGTTATTCTTCATCTGCTTGTTCACATGCAATTGTCACTCGAACAAAAACTGCCAATAAGCAAGTGCATGATCCTTGGTATCAATTGTGAATATTTCGTACCAACTAAAATTAATGAACTTTCCTATGAAGCCATCCGAACCTGGATATGATGATCTTTGCATTTGTTGAACTAAGGAGCATCTCAGAGCCATTAAGAACTGGAACTTAGAGTTGAAGCTTGAAGTTGAACTCCAACATTGACAACCAGTGAACCAGCAATATGAACTATTTTGAACCACTTTGAACCATCTTTCAAAGGGGTTCAAGACCCTAAACTAAAATTTCATTACCGAGGTCTACACAGGTACCAACATGTAGCCAGGGACATATTCAATGAATATCTTCTTAGAGGTCTGGAAAACATGGTTTTCTACATAGATAATCAACTTACAATTCCTTATCCAGAACTCATGATGAAAACATAGGTGCACAAGTTAGAAGCAATTCCGCAAACACAACGCATCCCCATGATGACCTTCAAAGCTGAGGAACGGTTTGATGCCCACTGGCCAGAGATGCTCAGAAACCTAGAATTAGCCTCTATAGTGAAATTCTACCAGGTGATATGGACACAACATGGATCCTCAAGTATTGGAGAGGTGAGGGCTTCAACATTTCGAGCGACCTTGACAAAGTGGACGCAACAAGTCTTCATATTATGGCTCCTGAGATTCTCAAGTGCACTTGCCATTCAAAAAAGGTGGCAAAATGTAGATGAATACATTGTCGTCATGAGGAAGAATGATAACATTTGGAACTGTAAGATGATCCAGAAAGGTGATGCTATATGATCAGCAGTACTCAATATATCATTTTTTGGGATTTCAACATATAAGATACCTACAAACCTTGTATTCAGATAGCAAATGTTAAGTAGCACTTTATAGGGTTTTATAAAAAATAGGACATTAAGGTTACTGTAAATTCCATAGATTATATTTAGTAGAAATATATATGTATCCAGTACAGTATTAAATCTAGCAATTAAAAACTTAAGTTTAATATGACAGGGTCCCTTTTAATACATATATTTTGGTATGAGAGGTAGTTTTCTTAATTTTCTCTTAGAACTTTGTAATCATATTTAAATCTTATATTCCTATCAGTTCATTTTTTTCAGTTTATATTTATTTTTAGATACTTGCTCTATGTACCTTATAGGGCCCTAAGTAGAAGCTTGTCCTCAACACCTTGTGTGATCTCCTACTGGCATACTAAATGATTAGATAATTTAACAATGATAAGAATAAAGAAAATCCAAAAGCATTAAGAAAACTCCTCGCCTTCCCCTTAGAAGTTGAAATTATAAGATTAAAATCTATCCATATTTCAGAATGTCTCAGGATCCAAGCGTCATGTACATCATTAGACTAGCCATTATAAATAGCTCCCCTACATTTGTAGCTCACATTATTTCCCCAATCCAACTCTTTAGCTTCTCCTACTCTGCAGGCAAGAATGGATACTCCACTAAAACTTACCTGTAGTAGGAGTCAATTGGCCTTTGAAGGAAGGGTAATGTCGAAACATGTTAAAAAGGTGATGATAGACAAACATGCCCTCATCATCAGAGCCACCCTCCATGTCTTAGGCCCTGAATTTCTCATGAGGATAGATATAGAGTCCTATCCAACATCACATCCATGTTCGTAGCAGTCCTCTTCTTTTGGGGTTTTCAAAAATATGAGATTTGGAGGCTCTGTTACAGAATTTTTAAACGGAGATTTCTTGGAAATCTAGATAAAACCCTTCACAATATTAAAGAGGACCTAACTATTATGAGACAAAGGTATTATGATATGGTTTCTATCAAAGGGAATCTCCTACTCTCTACCCCTATCATAGCTACCGAGGATATGGAAGCCTTCAAGGACAGAGAAGACATTGCCAAGAGAAATGTGAACTTTTTACTACAATACCTGCATATTTGTAAGCCTGCTAAGGAGGACTGGTTCTATGAATACTGGCATTTAGACGAGGTTGGGGAAATGCAAACATTCCATGTTTTTCAAAGTCTGAGTCAGAAGACCTAGTTGACCTATGGCTAGAGGAAGGAAAAACATCACAAGAAAAAGCAAAAATGAATTTTTGATTCAGAGAGCTCTAATTCCCTAGTTAGGGAATAATAATAGTAGCCTACAATTGGATTTATGTAAAATATCTCCTATACTAGACATCTGCAGACTATACAATTGTAACTTTGAGGTACTGATATACCTCAAGATACCCTACTCTCCAGGATGCCAGATTAAGATAAATGGCTTTCAATAGCAGTTTGAATTCTTGTAGTTTGTTCTAAATAGAATACCGGTATGAATATTTATTAAACAACATATGGCAATGTTCATAATATAAAATGTTAATCAGACTAATGTTATTAGCTAAAAGTATGTCACTATCATCAGGTTAAAAGTAAAAATCCTGAAATAGAGTATATGATAGCAACATCAATAAATAATCTTCATCTTTTGAGTAAGGGTACAAAGAGGGTTAAGGTAAATAATATCTAGTTTTAGTCTATCGATACATACAAACTTCTCTCAGAGATTTTTTCTGATTAAGCTTAAACTACTAGTGGAAAGGATTGAATATAGGCCCCCTAACCTGAGATAGGGCTATTAACCTATGTTACATGTTTGTGACACTTCCTATGAGCAAATATTCTTCAGATAGTGATTAATAACATGGACACAGAAAGCACCACTGAGATAATATTTGTAGATTATAATTACCCATGTTTATTCTGGCACTAAGGGAAGGATGATCATGATGCGCTTAGGCTCAAAGATTCCACCCGATTCTGGTATGAACTCCCTTTATCATTTGCCTTCTTTCCTCTGTAAAGATTGTTTCAAGTATATAATCTGTTAACTATATTCATTGATGTGATAGCATAATATAGGTATTAGATAATCGGTACATTAGAGGTACTCTGAAAATAGCTAGGACTCAACAAATATGAGATCAATGAATAAGGCATATGTATCTGCAAATTGAATTTGTGTTTTGACTCCATGAAGATATTGCTGCAGGGTCATAAGTACATGAGACAGAGATAAAAATTTAAGTTAATTTGGGCTACTACATATGTTACATATTTTATTAATCAGAGGTATTGCATCTCCAAGATTGCTCCCTCATGGCAAGTGGATTGGATTTTGGTCTCTATACCTAAGTGTAGATCTAGTTATCTATTTTAGCTCATGCTCTCCCATAGTAATTTGTTTTATGTTTAGGATCTATCTTAATTATAGATTTGAATGCCTAGCTATCCCGTTATCATGTAGCCCCTTCTCATGCTCTCCCTCCTAACTATTAGCTTTAGGTTAAGGATCTAATTGTATTACTTATTTGAATTCCACACTCCTTTGTCATGGCCATTATGGTAGATTGTACTTTAAGATTATGAATTAATAAATAGTTCTTTAGAATCAATGTCTAAAAATACCAACATATATTTTAGGAAGTTTCTTATAACTAGATCATGGTTGTAAAGGATATGAATGTTAGAATGATTGATAAGTACTATTCAGAGTCATTATGTATCTTCCAGCCATACTGAATGCTTAATTTAGAATAATGGATAATTCTTTTAGCATCAAGAGGATTAGCTTAATTCTTATTGAGTAAAGGTTAAGGATTAACATTGTTTTTAAGCAAGATATACAAAGAAGTATACTTCTCATAAGAGCATGGTGGTAGTCCCTTTGATCTAGCCTGAGAACATGGGCATCAAATACTACAACATATTTAGAACCAGGTGGTACAAGTGCAGTTAAAGGTATCCTCTTTTAAGAAAATTTTTCTATCATTCAAATGCACCTGTCATATTCTCTCCTATCAATAATTTATAAACTTCGGATTAACAAAATTTTATTATTGTTATACTAACAAGGATCTTAGCCAAAGCTCAGATATTTTAGGTATTAAAAATCATGAGACATTTTGAGGAGCCTCCATTTGGGTGGGATAATTAGGGAACAATCCCCTATGACAGATAGATAACCTCGCAAAGTTTGACTTAATTAGGTACTAAGCTATGTATGCTAATCTTAGAGGGAAGGCCTAATGGGAACTTAAAAACATTGCAGAATAGACTAGATATGAAAGAACTCATGTGAAGCTTGTAATATTTATATTATGAATTTGGTCATGGAGGGTATGCCCTCCTAAACTTCTTATGTAGCAAATCCGGACTACGGTCCCAGGCGAGGCTGGAGGTTTTCTCAACCCCGCTCTTTCCTACCAGCGCCTGCATTGAGCGGGGTTTGTTTTCTTGTATCATTTGTGTATGGTTAATAAACTATTGGCTTCGGCCTTTTACCGATAAAAAAAATAAAATATTAAGATTTTATAATAGTTATATTTATATAATAATATTATTAATAAGTGTAATATGTAATATATTAAATAATTTATAATAAAATTAGCATTTTAGTGTCATTTAGTTTTAAAATTTTTATTAAATACTTGCTAGAGGAATTTTATTTTATTTTATTTTTCAATTAATAAAAAAATCATAATTTTTTTGAAAATTTTATTTCAATAGTCATAATTTTAGAAATGAAAAATATAATTATTAAATATAAATTTATAAAATTTTATAATCTATAATAAAAATATATATAAAATAATTTATATTAAAATAAATATTTATTATTAAAAAATCTATTTTAATATTATTGTTTTGGTGGAGCCAAGTAAGGTAGGTTTAACATTTTAATTTTTTTAGAAATAATTTATTATTATAAAATAAAATATTTATTTATTATGTTTAATTTAAATTATAATATTTTGTAAGGGAAAATATATCACACATTTTTTTACCTAAATATTTATTAATGCATAATTAACACAATAAATTTTCAAATATTTTAAAAAAATATATAAATGAGAATAAATATATATTATATTATATCATATATTTACAATATTTTTATTTACATTAGAAAAGGTGAGTTATATACTAAAATAAACTCATGTAATATAATTTAAAAATTTTAATATATAAATAATATAAAAAAGAAAAATATTAATGAAAATCCTAATTAAAGATAAAAATACAAATTGTTTCCAAGCCCGAAAAACTATGTAATATGGAAGGACAATAAATAACAAACGTGGTAAATTTTAATTGGTTCACTTGTGTAATAAGACTTCAAATGCATTCATCCAATGAGATGATAAAAAATTAATTTCTAGATATTATAAAGTTAAATAATTTGCATCTATATTTTACAAATGAAAAAACTTATAATGAAATATAAAATAGAATTTATTTTCATTGGTGTAGAACAGTTCATTTAATCACTAGTTAAGATCAAAAACTCAAAAATTGATACAATAGTACTTAGCCTACTGGCAAGTACTAATAATGGTAGGATGTATTCTAAATTGGATAAATAGACAAATGGAAAATCACAAAATTTACTTGATAATGTTACATTGATTCCTAAGAAAATTGTTAAGAGATCACTTGAATTACTTTTAATTAAATTATTTATGAAAGAGTTTTGTGTTTTGACTTATGTTTGTCTTCACTTAGAAAGATAATACTTATGCATGAGTGTAAGCATATTTGATTACCTTATCATCAAATGGATGCATAGATATATGCTTTCGTATAACTATGAGTTCTTTCATAGACATATGGATAGCCTAGAGTATCGAAATTGTATGCTCTTACATGATTTCATATGCATGCTAGTGTTTGAACAATGTGTATGCACTTATGTTATTTTGCATGCTCTATGCTTTAGTAGGCATTCTTGGAAGTTTAAATTAGTAGGAAAAGAGGTAGTTTCTTTGTTTTGAAATAGAAAACATGGGAAAGATGGGTTATTTTTCTTTCTATTTCATGTGTTCTTGTATTTCTATGGATGGGTGTTGAATGTGGAATATCAGGGAAGGATAGGTATTGGATTTCTTTTTATAAGCCTATTTGCTAGGTAACTGGCATAAATTATGCTTTGGCCACAATGATGTAGCATAGTATGGTGTGTGGGTAAAAATTGAACCAAGACCCAAAGACCCAAACACTAGATTGTCTTGGTCCAAATTAGAATGGAAATGTTATGAGTCGTGTTCATCAAATGTAATGAAAGATTTAATATAATTTCACTAGTTTATATAGGAAAACTAGGAATAATGGGTCTATCTCCTCTTACATTGGAAGGAAGATGATCCACTTAGCTTGAGGAGGCTCAAGCACTGAGTGAATGCAGTGATACTTAGCAATTATGGAAGATGATTATACAAATGTGAATGAAGAATGTAAGATATAGGACTAGGTAGAGAAAAAAATAAACTTTCTACAAAATTAGATAGTAAATAGATTAAGAGCTCAATTTTGGGACCAGATCTAGAAAGCAAATGTAAAGATGAACCTGTAAATCAAATTTTGGCCTGAAATGAGAGGACAAGGGTGACATGGAGGTTAAGGGGTGACTTGAATTTCCCTTTACCTTGGTATTTTCCCTTGACTAGGTAAAAACTAATGAAAAATATAGGGATTGAAGTTTTTTGTTAGACTTGTTTGTAGATCCTTCCATAGCTATGCCACTTGTCACTTACACACATAAAGAGGGAAAAATGTTGGGAGAGAGGGGTTTCCCTCAATCAAACCCCTGATTAGGGATTAAACTTGAAATAGAAATGAAATTTCATGAATGAAAAAGGAACCGTGCTATCAGTACCAGAGGCTTGTTAAGAATCTTATACCTTGATGATTTAAGTACACTTGGAATGAGATCACAAGTGTTGATGCAATAGTATGAATCTAAAAATACCTAATAGGACATCACAAAAGAATTATTACATGATGATATTTGATGCTTATCGCAATGAAGAGATGTAATCCTTGAATATGCTTGAATGCTCCTTGAACACTTGGTTTCTTGCTTGATTGACTATTAGAAGAGATGCCAAAATGAGGGAGGTAGCCTTGTATTTATACCTCTCCAATCCATTTTGGATCTCAAGAGTTGAAATACCAATCTCTAATTCAAATTTGGGCCCAAGTTAGCATGACAAGGGTAACTTTCAATGACATGGTTACAAAATTTACAAATTTCTCTCCTTGGGTCTCTCTTATCGAGGCAAAAATGACTAAATTATAATTAGGGGTCAATATGATCATAAGGATTCAAAAAATGTGCACAAAATTGGGGTGTGATAAGTGGAAACATGTGAAATAGGCCACATATGGCAGTAGGGCCTATGTATTCAAATGGTAATTGAATGGTTGAAATAATTAAAGGGGCACACCCATAATTAAGGGGCCCACATTAAGATTGATGGCTTTGCTTTAATAAAGGTGTTAATATCTAAATATTTATTAATTAAATGCATAATAAAGTTCTATGACGCATAGAATAATGAACACACACAAAAATGGGTGCTAACTAAGCATGAATTGTACATCTTAGAAATGTTCTTACAATTTAGGATGTGAAACCCAATTATATCTAATGGCTTGAACTTTCTTTGTAGCTCAAATTAATTTCACATGTCATATTTATCCATAGCCTAATTGGTTTATGATCTTGGATGGTTAAAAAAACTAATAAATAGTGTCACCATAGTTCTTCTAAATTGACCATATTTTTTTTGGTAACCTGATCCTTATAAATTTTCATATCAAAAATAAAATTTGAATCTCTTGAGTTTCTCATATCAAAAGTATGAAATAATTGGGCCTTAAGTTCCCTAATCATTAACTTATGATTTCCAATAAATAACTTATGATCAACATATAATACAATGACTGATAACTAATCATCAATTAATTTGAGATAAACATATCGATCAACTTCATTTTTGGTATAGTATAGGAAAGGGAGTGTTTTCAAGCTATACCACCAAGTAATCACACAACAATACTGCTCACATGATAATAATAAGAACATTCACACAACAATAAAAAATTGAGCTTTTATTCAACCACCACATATAAATTATTCATACACAAGAAAAAATCTATTTAAATATAATAAAATAATGATATCAAATCATGCATTAGTCTCAACCTCACAGTCATAACCTCAAGAGTCCTTTCTTGATTCCATTCTTTCTATAGTTGGTGAGGAGGACAATAAATTTCTAAATGCTATCCCTTCCTAGAAGGAAGTTAGAGAGGCTGTCTTTTCCTTTGAGGGAAACAAGGCCCCTGGCTCTGATGGATTTCCCATGTTATTCTTTCAAACCTATTGGGAAATTGTGGATAAAGATTTTGTTAATAGAGTTAAAGAATTCTTTGGGGTCAGAAACATTCTTAAGGAGCTTAACGCCACTTTCTTGGTTCTTATTCCTAAGAACCTAGGGGCTGATTCCATGGCCTTCTTTAGGCCAATAAGTCTCTATAATTATTTTTACAAAATCATCTCCAAGGTTCTTACTTCTAGACTATTGTCTATTCTTCCCAAGATCATCTCCCCTTAGTAGAATGGTTTTGTTCCAAGAAGATAGATCCTGGATTGCATCATAACAGTGCATGAAATCATTCACTCTCTAGAAGTTTCTCTTAATGAAGGTTTTATGATGAAACTAGATTTATCCAAGGCCTATGATAGAGTGGAATGGAGCTTCCTTCAAAAATTTCTTGGGGATTTTGGCTTTGATCGCAGGGTGATTCAACTTGTTTCACAATTGATCTCCTCTCCTTCCTTTTTGGTTATTGTGAATGTATCACCTTCATCCTTCTTTAAATATTCAAGAGGACTTAGATAGAGAGATCCCATCTCCCCTATTCTATTTGTGATAATGGATGAAAGTATTTGTAGATATATCAACAACCTAGTTAGTAGGGGTCTCTTACAAGGGTTAAGGCCCTCCTCTTCTCACTTGGTTTAATCTCACTAGCAGTTTGTTGATGATACCATATTCTTTCAGGCTGCTACTGTTAAAGAGTCCAAATTTCTTAAGAAAACTCTTGATGAGTATAGCAAGGCTTTGGGACAACTAATTAATTAGGCTAAGAGTTATTAGTATTTCATTAAAACTCCTATGGAAAGAGAATGATGTATTGCTGGTATTCTAGGGTGCTAGATAAGTCAGATCCCAACTTCTTATCTCGGTCTCCCTCTTTGTAGGAAACCTTTGGATTCCTTCTAGAATAGTCTAGTGGAAAAATTCAACAAGAAGTTAGTAGGATGGAAAGGGTCCCTCTTGATCCAAGTTGGTAAAGTCTAGTTACTGAAGGCTTCTCTTAAAAGTCTTCCAGTTTATGCCCTTAGCTTATTTAAAATCCTTGGAATATTTGTTGATGCTATAAAAAGAATCCAAAAGAACTTTCTATGGTTAGGAGTTGAGGATATGAAAATAATGGCCTTGGTTGCTTGGGATAATGTTTGTAAACCCAAAAAGTTGGGAGGTCTTGGTTTAAGAAATATAAGGACCCTTAACAAGTCCCTCTTTGCTAAGAAAATTTGGAGAACCTTTAATTAGAAAGGGGAATGGGATGCCATTTGGAGAAGCAAGTACCTCTCCAATAACCTTTCTCTGGGAGAGATCCTAAAGTCACAGGATATTCCTTTGGGATCCCAAATTTGGAATAATGTCCTTCAAACTAAGTCTACTGCTGTTATTGGTTATGCTTGGTCAGTTGGGGATGGGAGAATGGTTAAGTTATAGGAAAATGTCTGGATTATGGATGTTACTCTATGTGAATTTGCATCCTTAGCCCCCTTTTTGTAAGGATGTAAATTTTTCTTTGGTGAGCTGGTTGTTGATTATTGGAAATTTGATCATTAGGTGAATCTTTCTGATCTTACCCCTAACATCTTTTAATTGCAGCAAAATCTAAATTCTAGGATCTTAAGGATGGGGATTTCTAACAAGGAACTCTAGAAAGGCACCTCTGATGGTTCCTAATCAGTTTATTATGCTGTCTAGAACCCTTGATCTACCTCCTTGTTGGGTTGCCACTTGGACTGAAGGCCTAAGTCCTAAAGTTAACATGTTTTTTTGGATTCTTCTCTGAAATTTTTTTCTTACAAGTGACAATATTTTTCGTAGAGGGTTCTACATCCCTAATAGATGCTATCTTTGTTTGGAAAATGAAGAATATGTCAACCATTTATCTATCCATTTCCCTTTTTCAGCTCATGTTTGGTCAGATATCCTTCAGAGTTTAAAGCTCAGTTGGGTCTTCCCTC
This sequence comes from Chamaecyparis obtusa, assembly GCA_027943335.1. NCBI lineage: Eukaryota > Viridiplantae > Streptophyta > Pinopsida > Cupressales > Cupressaceae > Chamaecyparis > Chamaecyparis obtusa. The sequence goes on from BSBK01004130.1 coordinate 444,337, forward strand.
AAACAATCCAATATTTCTTCAAAGGTTGGAGTTGTCCCTATAGCAGAAAGGCTATTAGATCCCTCTAGAATTTATTTATCCCCCATGTTTTTTGGGGTTTATGGAAGGAGAGAAAAAAAATATTCTTCAGAGATAAATTGGCTCCTCCCCATATTATTTTTAAAATATTTTCAAAGCTATTAGAGAGAACTTACCAGTTTTGGGTAAGATTTAGACTCCTCTCAATTAAGTTGAACATATTGCTTTCAAAAACTAGAAGATAGCCTCTTCCCCTCTAGTGAGAAGTGTTTCTTCAAGGGATAATTGTAGGTGGATCCTCCCTCCTCCTAGATGGGTTAAAATTAATTTTGATGGGGCAGCTAAAGGCAACTCTGGGTCTTTTGCAGGAGGAGGAGTCATTAGAGATGAGAATGGTTTTTATATTGTTGTTATTATTATCCCCTTAGGGTTACACACTAATAAACTTGTGGAAGCTATGGATTCTTACCAAGCTCTTCTTCTGGAAAAAAAAACTTGAATCTAACCAAAGTGTGGTTAGAAGGGGATTACAAAAATATCATAAACGACCTTAAGGGAATCACCACTCCTTCTTAGACTATTAAAAATATTATTAATGCCTCCAAGCTTTTGAAACATGTAATATATCACATGTTTTTAGGGAGAGTAACACAAGTGTTGATGGGGTGGACAACATGGTTGTTAATTCTAATGGTCTAATCAGATGGCACAAAGAGAGTGAATTTTCAGACAAAGCAAAGACACTGTTTGATTATGATAGATTACATGGAAAGGAAAGTTCTTGGAATAATTAATAATTTGTACTCTTTTGTAATTAAAAACATTGATGAGCTGAAATAGAGTAGTAGAGTAAGCACATGTAAGTCCACAAGTGAGAGAAAGTGGCATGCTTTCTGGATGTTAAAATTCTATTTAACCCTCATTTGGGTTATTTTACTGGTGAAAGCGACACTTGTTATATTCAATGTTTTCCTATTCTATTATCAGAGTGACCGTGACAAGGAATCTATGGGGGGTAACATAAAATTCCTAGAGCTGACTTCCTGTCATCAATGGAAGAAGAGATCAAAGGCTTGGAATTTTTTGTAGGTGGGTAAAATTGCACCCTATATGGAGAGATTCCATGACTGCAACTCTACAATTACTAATATTTTCAAGGAGTAGAGGGATGGTAAAATGAACATTAGCAGTCAGAGTGTCAAAATTGATGAGAACACTATAGAGGAAATCACAGGGCTTTCGCTAGAGGGAAGTAATTACTACAAATATAGAAGAGTGTTTGAGGTTACAGTCAAAAGGTTTCCTAAGGAAGACAAAGAAAAGGAGAAGCTAGTTAAGACTAACAAGACTTATCACTCTCCAAAGTCCATCAATAAAATATGGAGAATTGTTTTGGTTGATGTTATCTAGTATATCTCTTTGGATGGGAGATATTCCAGAGTCCACGACTATCATTTCATCCTACTTAATCACATTCACCATAGTGATAAAATTTATTTACCCTATTATCTTCTCAGTTCAATGAATGCTAGTATCAAAGAGGCTAGGGATAAGCCTGAGGGTAATTATGCTTTTCATGAAGGGTTAATGCTTCTGATTTATGAACATTTTAAGGCTACGAAGATTGAAATACCCATAGTGAGCTATTCTAACTCTAGTGAGGATTCTCCATATGAAGATGATGATGATGATGAGTACTCATATACTGAGGTGGAGGAAGATACAGAGTCACCTGATCTTGAGTTCTCCCCTTCAAGCCCAAGGAAGGGCAAGGGTAAGGATACCTCAGGCACCCAGAAACATAATGGTAAAGAGGATAAGTCTTCTTCCCACTCCAAGGAAGAGGATGTTCTTTGGATTGATATCGAGGAGGATATCTTAGATGATATTGATACTAATTTTGAATGTGTTTTGTCTCCCCCACGAAAGAGGTCAAAGAAGATGGAGCTCCCTACCTCGATCAAGGGAAAAGATTTGGCTTTCCCTTATCCAAATGACACTACCAAAGAGAAGAAAAAAGGTAAGGATCCCGCCTCCTCTAAGATTGAAGAGATCAATAAAGACAACCTTGATATCATCATGGGTACGACTAGGGATGGGGTTATGAATTTCTACAAACTATTTAATTGGATGAATAAGGAAGTCAAACAAACTAGAAATGTTTAGAAGGGTTTCAAAAACAAATTGAATATTTTGTAAACCATCGGTGTGGGAAAGGACTCATTCCTTTTTAATAGCATTAAGGATCTCTCTAAAAATATCATTGATGTTGAGGCCATGGTTAACACCTACAATGTTAGGTTTGATCGAGTTGAGGCCATAATGAAGGGTATATAAACTAAATTACTCAATATGGAGGAGAGTTTAAAGGATGTTTCTATTTAGAGCCACAAAATTCTCAAGAGCTTAGCTAAGAATATCCAAGCTATGTTTTCCAAGCTTGACCAAATTGAAAAAGAGAATATTGATGATCAAGGTGAAGATAGAGATGAGAGTCCTAAGAACCCTTCTGCCAGTCCTGGGAGGAGGACCCATGATTCTAATAAGAAGAAGAATGCTAAGGGGGTTAAGAAAGATGAGGTTCTCAAGGCTACAATTGATACTATGGATGCTATGGAGTTAGTAGCTGATGATCTCTTTAAAAAAAATTCCTAGCTATCTTTTCTACTGGTTATTTTTTGTGATGTCTCATATGTGTCTCTGTGTTGTCCTTTTGCTTCTCATTGGCTCTTCTATCTTCTGCTAGCTACTCTATTTTTTGTGCTTTTGCTGATGTTTCTTCTGTGAGATTTAATGTCCTATCTCTAGTCATATTTTTGTAAAGGGTTTTGGGTCCCTTCAAAACCTTCTTTTCATGTAATAAAAAACCTCATAAATTTATTATAACTACACAAAATCCCAAATCAACCTTCCTTTCTTGATGTACCAACCTACTTCAATCTTGGCTCACCTTGTCTACCCTTTCATCATCCAAATTCCAACTTTTATATTCTTAATAAGTAGTTTCACCAAATAGCTTTAACAAACCAATAAATTGGTGCCATATGGAATCATGTTGTTTTCTTTCCCTTTTTGAGCATCAAGGGTTTACATAATTTAAAATGGTCATTAGTTTATTATTAATGCAAATTAGGTTTTCTCCATTTTATGGTTTGCATTATTGTTGGAGTTGACATTGGGAAAAATGTCTCAACCTTTCATTTACATGGGTTAACATTTTTAGTAAATTTTCATTTGAGAAATTTTTTTCCCTATTCCTTTCTAGAAGGTTCAAAATGGTTAGATAAGCATACTGATGCATTTTCGTGGCAAGATCATTAAAGTTTTTGTTTTTAAATATTGCCAAAAAAATTGCAAATAAAATTACAAAGGCTTTAGAGGCATCAATATGGGTCGAATCTATGTCCAAATGACATATGGTTTTGGAGGATTTAGACCATGTCATGATATATTCAACACTTCAAATGGTTCATCAATTGGACACATGGTTCAAAATTTATGGCCTCCAAAACTTGGGTCTCTCAAAATAGGAAATGTAAAAATATGTCAAACATGTAAATGAGTTGTAAAAGGAAGTCACACATGTTGGTGTGTGTATTGACACATCATATGACATATTTGATTAGAGATAATATGAGCACCTCTTTTGGGGTAGTTTTAGCCCATGGTTTTATAATACCATTTGATGATTTTTTTTAATTGATCTCCTATATATTTGGTGTGTGAGATGAAGGGTATGTATGAAAGAGCCTTCTACCTTTTTAGTTACCTCTGGATCTCTGATTTGTGATACTCTTGAGAGGAGCTTTCTCTGCAAGTATATTGTAATATGTTATTGATTGCTGAATAATATATTGGGTTGTTTTTGGAGTGTGGGTTTTTTTTTTTTTTTTGGTCCTGAAAGGGTTTTCTCCACGTAATTATCATATTATGATATGCATGTTATTTGTGTTAAGTTACTTTAACCATGAAAAGACTTGAGAAATTTTTTACATTATTCTCCCCTTAGGGTTAGTGTAGGAATTTGTTTTTTGCCACTTAACTTCCTTACAAGTGGTAGCAAAGCTTGATAACCTTTGGTTTCAATTATGGATTGTTGTGTTTTTTAAACTAATCCAAATTTGAGTGGGAGCTTGTGTAGAAGATACTTTTTGATCTTGTTGTAGGAATTTTAGATGGATAGTTCATTAGGGAGAATAGAGGTGGAGATTTTTTTTGAAAATAATTTTGAAATGTGGAAGTTGAAGATGAAGGATTTACTAATAGATCAAGATCTATGGGATTTTATTGATGAGAATGTCATGAAACCTATGGATCTAGATGAGGCTGCTAAATATGTTGTTATAGATTGTAAAGCTAAGGGTCTAATTAGATTGTGCCTTGCAAATTTTTTTTAACCAATGTCCATGAAGAGTCCTCTACAAAAAAGTATTTGGAAGAAGTTTGTTGAGATGTATCAATTGACAGATTAAGAAAATAACATTTTCTTGAGTAAGAAGCTATATTACTTGAGAATGGAGGAGGGTGCAAAAATTATAGTTCACTTGGAAAAATTAAATATGTTGGTGGATTAGTTGTAATTTATTGGTGTCAAGATTGATAAGGAGGAGAAATGTCAAATCTTTCTTTTTTATTTGTCCGATACATGAGATTCTCTTGTTATGGCTATTAGCAACACTTCTATTATTTTGAAGATGGAAGATGATTTAGGTTATTTTATTTCTAAAGAGATGAGAAGGAAGCTATCCATTAGTGCCAAGGAAGCCCTAGTTGTTTGTGGAAGACCTAAGGAAAAATAAAAGAATAATGAGAAGTGTAACAAATCGAAATATAGAGGGAGATCCAAATCTCTTTGAAAGTGCAAAGTTATTAGTTGGAATTATAGTAAGCCTAGACACATTCATAAGGACTGCAAAGAAGAAAAATAAAAAAAATGATTATGATTCTGAGTCTTTGAAGGAAGATGGCGATGTGTTCATTGCAACTTTGGCCACTCATGCATGTGATGATTCATGGTCAATTGACTTAGGTGAATCTTTTCATATGGCCTCTAATAGAGATTGGTTTTCTGAATATGAAGAATTTGATGGACATACGATGTTCATGGGTGATGATTCTCATTTAAATATTGTTAGTTGTGGTAAAGTTAAAATCAAGTTTCCTGATGGTATAATAAGAAAGATTAATGGTGTTTTGCATCTCCCTAGTATAATACAAAATTTGTTGTCTGCAAGAAAGATAAAAGATTTGGGTATGCAAGTTAGTCTTTTTTGATGCAAGATGAAAAATGGTGAGAGGTGTTATGGTAGTTTATAGAGGTTTTAGAATAAATAATTTGTATAAGTTGGATGTGTAGATTGCTGAGTGTAATAGTACTTCTATGTAGACCAAATTTGTGGGTACTTTGTTGGAAAAGATGAGGGTTTTGCCTTTAGTAGATGATCATGGATTTTGGGTACCTAAGGGCACCTTTTCTTCTGAATAAAAGTTTCATGTAGATAAGACTATGTTATGGCACTAGAGACTTGACCACATTAGAGAAAAGGGTCTAAGGACCATGAAAAATAAAAACCTTGTTGAAGGTTTCAATGATTGTAATCTTGACTCTGAATTTTGTGAGCATTGCATTTATGGAAAACATAACTGCGTTCAGTTTTACTCAAATTCTCATAAATATTGTGGTGTGTTAGATATTCTTCATTATGATGTGTTTGGTCATGTATATGTTCCTTCTATTATAAAATTCACATATTATGTTTTATTTTTTGATGATTATGGTAGGATTTGGGTATATTTTATAAAGATTCAATCTAATATTTTTAGTCATTTTAAAGACTTTAAAGCAATGGTTGAATTGCAGTCTGGAAGGAAAATAAAATGTATGAGGAATAATAATGGGGGTGAATTTTTCTCTAATGATTTTGATGGATTTTGTAAAGATTGTGCCATTCACAGGATGAAAACAACTGTATATTTTTCGCAACAAAATGGAGTTGCAAAAAGGATGAACATGACATTGATAGAGAAGGCTAGGAGTATGCTGGGTAATGTTGACCTAGAACAAAGGTTTTGGAGTTAATAAGTTTCCATTGCTTTCTACCTAATTAAAAAGTCTCCTACATCAACTCTTGTTGAAAAAGCACCTATGGAAGCATGGTTAGTTCATAAGCCTTCATTGAGACATTTTAGAGTTTTTGGTTGTGAGGCATATGCATATGTTCCAAAAGAGAAGAACAAAAAGTTGGAGATAAAGGATATAAAATGTATCTTAATCGACTATAGTCAAGATGTGAAAGGATACAAGATTTGGGACCCTGTTGCATAGAAGTTAATTCATAATAGAAGTTTTGTTTTTACAGGAAACTAAGCCTTTTTTTGTTACAATGCAACTCAAATAGACTAAAAAGGAAGATGTGATTAAACTACCTTCTACACATGATAAAGTTGAATCAAGACCCATAAATAGATAAGAAGTTGATGAGAACTCATCTAGCTCTGAAGCTTCAAAAGAGGAGGAATAACCTTCAACTTAGATTGTTTGAAGTTCTACAAGATAGAGACAACCACATGGAAGGTATTCTCTAGATGACTGGAGATGTATTTTTTCTTTGAATTTGAATGTTGATGAATCTAGTTCTATAGAAGAGGCATTAGGTATGTATGGTATAGAATCTTGGAAGATTGTTATGGATGAAGAAATTATAGCTTTAAAAAATAATGTTACATGAGATCTTGTACTGCATCTTGAATGACACAAACTTGTCGATTACAAATGGGTATTCAAGAAAAAGATTGGTTTAGATGGAAGCATTGAGAAGTATAAAGAAAGGTTGGTTTCAAAAGGATAATCTCAAGTTGAGGGTGTTGATTGTTGTGAGATATTCTCTCTTGTTGCAAAAATGACATCCACTAGATTTTTTTCTTTCTATAGATACTACTTATGATTTAGAGGTTGAGCAAATGGATGTGAAAACTAATTTTCTTCATGTTGATTTAGAAGAGGATATTTTCAAGACACAACCAAAGAACTACATGGTAAAAAGTAAAAGTAATTTATTTTGAAAATTGAAGAAGTCTATGTATGGCCTCAATTAGAGTCCTAACACGTGGTACCATAAGTTTGATACATATGTGTTGAGTTTGGGATTTGAAAATTCTAAATCAAATCACCATACTTATTATAAATTTGATGGTGGTCATTTCCTTTACATTGAATTATATGTTGATGATATGATATTCATTGGTAAAGGGAAAGTTATGATTGTAGAGCTTAAGTCTCAGATCGATGCTAAATTTGAACTGAGAGATCTTGTTGTAGCTAAACATATTCCTGGGATGGAAATTAGAAGATATAGAGTGAAAAAAAGATATGGCTAGGCCAGAGAAAGTATGTGAACTTAGCTTTATATAGGTTCAACATACATTATTGTAGATGATTATGTGTTCCTTTTGCTGTTGGAACAAAATTATCTGTTAGAGATTGTCCTAAATCTCCATTAGAGATGAAAGACATGAGAAGAGTACCTTACCAGAGTGTAGTTAGAAGTTTGATGTATGCTATGGTATGTAATAGATGAAGACATTTCCTAAGAAGTGGGAGTTATTTCTAGATATATGTCTAATATTGGTAGAGTTCATTGGGATTTAGTTAAAAGAGTCTTCAAATTTTTGAAGGGTACCTCTGATTATTATTTGTGTTATCATGGTAATATTATAGGAGACAAAATTTCCCTTGATATTCATGCTTATGTGGATTTAGACTCAGCATGTGATATTGATGTCAAAAGATCCACCATTTCTTATGTGTTTACATTATTCAGTGGTGCAATCAGTTGGACGAGTAAGAGACAAAATGTGGTTTCTTTGCCCACTACTGAAGTAGAGTATATGGCAGCTACTCATGCTTGTAAGGAATCCATTTGGCTTAAGCATATGTGTTTAAATATTAGAATAAAATAAGGAGAAATAAAAATTTATTGTGATGCTCAGAGTGTAATATGCCTAGCGAATATTTCAACATTTCATGCCAGAACCAAGCACATTGATGTTTAGTATCATTTTGTCAAAGATATGGTCAAGGATGGCAGGGTGAAGCTAGTTAAGGTAGAGACTTTGATGAATATTAATTAACAAAGGTTGTGAGAAAAAAAATTAGAAGGTGTTCAAAGCCTATGGGCCTTACAACCCCTAGCAATTAAGTTATGGTGAAGGTAATCCCTTTTCTCTTTCTCACAAGGTGTTCAACAGGTGGGAGATTTTTGCGAAAAGTACCTCAACCTTGAATTTACACGGGTTACTATTTTTTGTAAATTTTTATTTGAGTATGGATTTTCCCTATTCCTTTTCTGAAGGTTCTAAATGGTTAGATAAGCATATTGATGCATTTTCGTGGCAAGATCATTAAATTTTTAGTTTTTAAAAATTACCAAAAAAAAATTACAAATACGATTATGGAGGATTTAAAGGCATGAATATGGGTCAAAATTGTGGCCAAATGGCATAGTGATTTGGTATTTTGTAGAGTGCATCACAAGATTTCCAATGCTTCAAATGATTCATCAATCAGTTGCCCAGTTCAAAAGTTAAGGCCTCCAAAAGTTAGGTCTCCCAATATAGGAAAATATAAAATGTGTCGAACATGTAAATGAGTTGTAAAAGAGAGTTACACATGTTGGTGTGTGTATTGACACATCATAGGGAATCTTTGATTTGAGATAAGATGGGTACCTCTTTTGGGGTGATTTTATTCAATAGTTTTATAATACCATTTGGCAGTTTCTTGTATTGTAACTCCTATATATTAGGTGTGTGAGATGGAGGGTATGTGTGAAATTATTCTATATTTTTAGTTACCTTTGTATGTCTAGTAGATAATTCTCCTAAGAGAATATTTCTCTGAAAGTATATTTTAATATGTTATTGATTCTTAAATAATATATTGGGCTTCTTTTGGAGTGTGGGATTTTTCTCCCGAAAGGGTTCTCCCTAAGTAATTACTATGTTATGGTATGCATGTTATTTGTGTTAAGTTTCTATAACCATGAAAAGACTTGAGAATTTTTTTACATTATTCTCCCCTTAGGGTTAGTGTAGGATGTTGTTTTGCTAATTAACTTGCTTACAATTGCTGCTAACTGAAAACTTGTAGAAATCACCTCCAACCAAAATGCCTATCACATATGAAGAGAACAAGCCATGATTATATGCTATGAAGCCTTGGGAGAGATTAATTTAAAGAGGAATTTGATATTGATATTAATGTATAAAATAAATTAGTATATTATAATGAATACAATCTATGCTTATAAAAACATAAAAATAAAGATCTAAACCAGGGTAAGGACTAAATTGGAGCATGAATATGTAGTGAAACAACATGATATATAACTAGCTCAATCTATTAAGAGAACATCATTCTTAAGTTTAGTTTGTATGTAATAATGTAATCAGAGACTTGATGATTAATTAATTAATTACTAAGGTGATATCTTAATTACTCCATTTGTGCCAACTCACCAAATTGCCAATATTTTTCTTATAAACATATCAAAAACTTCAAAACAAGACAAAGAAACCTAAAATTCATTTTTAGGTGATTAAGGAGTTTCATGAACCTCAAAATCAGCTGATAATAATGTTATCATCTAACACACAATCTATGCTTATAAAAACATAAAAATAAAGATCTAAACCAAAGTAAGGACTAAATTGGAGCATGAATATGTAGTGAAACAACATGATATATAATTAGCTCAATCTATTAAGAGAAAATCATTCTTAAGTTTAGTTTGTATGTAATAATGTAATTATAGTTTTGATGATTAATTAATTAATTACTAAGTTGGTATCTTAATTACTCCATTTGTGCCAACTCACCAAATTGCCAATATTTTTCTTATAAACACATCAAAAACTTCAAAAAAAGATAGAGAAACCTAAAATTCATTTTTAGGTGATTAAGGAGTTTCATGAACCTAAAAATCAGCTAATAATAATGTTATCATCTAACGAACTGTTGGTCCATTTTCCTGTCAATGCAAAATCCTGTGAAAATGGCCTTTTCTCTGCAATTCTTGAAGATGTCCCACCCTGCTGCAAGCTTGTTTTAATGTGTGATGAAAATCCATAGTGTTTCTTGGTTTGAGCTCTTAGCCCTGTGTCCTTCATTGTGTCACCAAGCTCTAGTCCAAACACACGTGCTGAATTGCAAAATCTAGAAAGTTATTCAAGTTTTAAGGTCTGCAGGAAATAATTTTAGAATCTGCCACAGTGTCGAAAACCCACAATGTTTTTGAAAATCCATGATGTTTTCGATCTCCCTGCTGCCTTTGGGTCTGCGTGAAAACCCTGAGTGTTTTTGATCTTTCACTAAAAACCCTATGTGTTTTCGACCTCACATTTCTTTCCTCTTGCCAACACTCCTTATTTGTCAGTCTTAACTGGGCAAGTGCGATCGTTGGTGGGTCCCAGTTCTTCTCAGTTGCCAGGTGTGGTTAAAGCTCAGACAAAATCAGTGGTTGTCGTATGTTCACATGGTAAAGATGCATGATGTTTATCCTTCATGCTTTTGCGACAGTCGTTTGATTTTCTTATATGGGCGTGAAGTGGGTCCAGGTCTGCAGGCTCTTCCTGATTGGTTGTTGCATGGCCACATGTCAGACTTTTATGACATGCGATCATGCGACCACTTGCCACCTATCTACGTGGGTCCCAGTTCTTAGTGATGTTCAATTTCCTGGTGGTTAAGTTTTTCTTTCCGTGATCTGGTGACTCACGGTTATCTCTTGGTCGCTGATTCTTGGCGGTTAGGCCCTTAACATCTGGCGACCTGGCTGGCGGTTTACTTTGCCTTAGTTGCACAATCACATAATGGTGGGCCCGGGTCTTCATGCTTTTAAAGGTAAGGCCTCTTCCACAGTGGTCCCACTAGTGGTTATGTGGCGGCCTGTGGTTGGCTATCACATGATCGCATGTTAGAGTTTTTTGACATGCGATCATGCGACTGGTTGACACCTGTTCCTGAGCCCGATGGCAGGTGGTGGTTTGGCATCTTCCAATTGGTCTGAGATGGCAGGATGGTAGATGGGCCTGGTTCTTTTGGAAAGATTCTTGATCATGTGGTTGTCATGTGATGGCATGGAATCTTTCTAGCCCATGCAATCATGAGAGCGCCGTTCGATCTTGAGCTTGTAGCGAGTGGGTCCTGTGTCAGATGACTCAGCGGTTGCAGCGAATGGTGGTGTGACATGTGGCAAAAAGGGTGGGTCCATGTGTGGGTCTAAGCGGTTTGGTGGTCTTGACAAATTTTCTTCCTGTTCGCTGGTTCACGTAATGTTTTGGCAGTGCCCCAATTTATTTGGCGATTCAGCGAATAGTGGTCGTGTGATCGCTAAGTTTTTTAGTGATGGTGGAAAGTATTTTGCGAACCGGTGGAAGTTCTTCAGTCGCTAGTTCACCAGATAAAGTGGGGCCGGTGTTTTCAATGACGTGGTGCTGACGTGGAGGCATGTCGCATGTTCACATAGCCCATTTTTGGGCTATGTGATCATGCGACAACTGTTGTACGTCATCGTTGCAGAGTTAACCTGAGGTGTCTGGATGGGTTAAAAACATAAAGCTCACGAAGTATGAAGATCTAACGGCGGGGATATAAAGTTGATCCTGATTTAAATTGTGATCGCCGATTCACTGCTGGCACCGTAAGATTGACCGTTGCTTTTCAAATTCAAACTTCTGAGAGGGTTTCCAGCGATAGGAAGTACCAAAATTGAATGCTTGCGCGGCTAAATTTGGTGGGAATGATCTCACTGATTATGCAATGTGGTCCAGAGAAGCTATGTGGTTGATTTGCAGAGGTTGTTTTATACCTGGTGGAGTATATTTTTGAGCTTGAGAAGCTTTTTGCAAGTGGTGATTTGACTAATTTTCATGGCAATTCCTAGTTTTCTATCTTGATCTCAATGATGCTCATGATTGCAAATCTGCCTGAGATTTGTTTTCTCTAGGTTTCCTATGTTTCCTGCCCCTACATTGAATTTTGATGAAATTTTGATTGGTGTGGTGGGTGAAACCCTGGCCCTAGCTATCCATAGCTTGTTGCAACCTATTTTGGGTTTCCAAGGTAGCTAGTGGTATAAATAGTTGATTTTTTGACTGTGAAGGGGTTCAAATTTGGGATCAGTCCAGAGGTTTTGATTTTGATTGGTTCTAGGGGTTTGTAGTAGGGTTGTATCACATTTCATGTAAGCTGAATAGAATTTTTGGAAGTCTTTTGCAGGTTATTGAAGTGGTTTGATCTCTGTCCTACTTTGATCATGTACATGACTCATCATACTTAATATAACTATTTCATGTTTACAAGTCTCTCCTTAGTGTCATTCATGTGAGTTTTGGATTTTCTGATCCATTGCATAGGGTTACCTTTGCATATGTTCTTGTCTTTAGTTCTTGATCTAGGATCAAGTGAAATTTACTTAAGAAGGGACATAGATTCATCTTGGTTGTCTACAGAAGGATCTTATAAGTAGTGGATGGGCTGGAACATTTATATTTATGGCTATGAGTCTTTGACAATAGTTGGTTCATGTTTCATTGTTTGTATGTGAGGTCTGCCCAATGGATAATGGCACTGATCAAGGATTAGTACATTTAGTTGAGTCCAATGTCTGATTGGCTCTTGTCTACCTTCCCTATCCTCATTAATCAAAGACCCTCTTAAGTTTTAAGTATTGTTATTGGTAGTAATACCCTTCACAAGGCCATTTTTACCCTGCATAGTAGAGTTGATTCAATGAATACCTGGTTAGTATTTAGTAATCCTTTACTATGATCTGCTTTATGAATCTAGAAGTATAAGGTGTGTAGTGAGTGGAGTTTTGTCTCGATTAGGTGCACCCACCTTGGTTTTGCAGAGCCAAAAGTAGAAGAGGGCATATTAAGACCCTATAGTTGGTCTAGTTGTCTTGCAGAGCTCCCATATTTGGAACTAACCACTCCTAACATTAGTCTCAAGGCATATTGGCAGCCCTAAGTGGCTTAAGCATTTTTGAACACCAACACGTACAAGCATCTAATTTTTTATACCCTATTTTCAATGACTTATTCAAACTAGAGGAAAATCACTTATATTTTCAAACCAAGTGTTCTTATAACTTCACCAAAAATTTGACAATCTATTTCATAAATATCTTCTTAGATAACATATCCTTGTAGAATTTTTTTTTAAGTATTCATTTTATCTACCTCTAAATTAATAATAATAATAAATAATATGGATCTAATGAAGGTCAATTTATCCACAAGAGAAACCACCATTAAATTCAATGCACTTAAGAGAAACCTTTTGCCACTAATTGGGCCTTGTAACACTCCAAATTACTATTTTATATGAATTTATTTGTAAATACACAATCACATCTAATGTCTTTTCTCCCTCAAGAATCTCAACTAGATCCCATGTGTTCTATTTGTCTAGACCTTTTATTTCATCTTTCATGGATTCTAACCAAGACTCATGCTCAACTAAAGAGTCAATACCTCCTTCATAAATCTAGATTCATCATTGATACATGTTAAACCAAATGCACAATTGTAATAAAGACTATACCTTTTGATTGGATTGTTTTGCCTCATCAATTTTCTAAGTGATGTAATTAGAGGCTCTTGTTTTTTACAATTGGAGCACAAATCTAAACCTTCTTCTTTCACATATGTCCATAATGTCATTGTTTTATCAATGCATCTTCTTGTTTATTAGTTTTAATATAAAAATGCACTAATTTTTTAGGTTTCTTGTGAGGTTGTTCATCATTTTAAAATTCCCAAAGTTCTGTCAATGTAACATTCCTATAATATGATATAAAAGGAGTAAGATTATGATGGGTCTACTTGTTACTCACCCTTACGACTTTTCTACTTGTCATTTCCTCTCTTATTAAAACTAATGTACACATGCAATGTGTTCTTTGAACCATTTGAAAATTATATTTTATTTCATTTATATAAGAAAGGTGGCAATAAGGGTAGAGAACCACTAATAGAAATGTTTGGAGTATCCTAAGGTTTAAGAAAACAACATGAAAAAATTCACCAATCCTTTTCCAATATATACACATCAATAGGCTATAGTTAGACTCAATATTAGATTAAAAACATTTGGATATTCTATAATCGAGTCCCCGTCCCTCATTTTAAGGGTTTATATTTATTTAATAGATAACTACTTATTAATGATATTATTTTTTGATATCTCACATTTTCCTGTTGGAAGATTGTTGAGCATGCCAGAGTTTTGGATTTAGGTGTGTTGACATTAATGTTTTGTCATTGATGTCAACATACTTGTTGTCTTAGATAGTGTGTTCAGGATGTTCTGTAAGGAGGATTTTAGTTGTTTAGATGCTATGTTGAAGATCTTGAGATGTGATGGTGAGGTATTGTTCTAAGATGTCTATAGATCATCTACAGAGGTTCACAGAAGTTGGCTTGACAGTTTGAGTAATATATGATCAAGCCTCTGGTTAATGGATTCACAGTATTCCTGTGAACAGAGGATGATTATTTGGTTTGGTATGACTTGGATTTGATGTTTTAAAGTATGTGAAGCTGGTTATTGCATGTTTCCTTATCATTATGTTCATAGTTGGTCACGTTGTTCATGATTTAGAGTACAAAAAGCTATCTTTTGTTATGTCTGAGTTCAGTATTTTAGTGTTCCTATTGATCAGAGTTAAATATGAGTTTGGATTTTGTATTGGAGATGATGTGAAGGTTTTGGATGGTATTCATGATATTTTTGGTATTCTTGGATCATGTGATAATCATTTTGTTGGTTCTCATTGCTGAGGTGATCGGATTTGTTTCTTTGGTAGTATGTTGGTGTTCCTTCATTTAGGTCCTAGTCGACTTGATGAAGTAACATGTTGTGATTCTTGATGCTACTTTGGTAGAAATTGTGCATGTTTGAGGATGAATATTTGGGTCCTATCTAAGTCTTGGCATACTTGATTTGGATTTCATTGAAGATTGAGCATAATGTTTATATATTTTATTATTTTAGGTCTTACTAGCTAAACTAGTGATTGATTATTCTTTGTAATCAGTATAAATGAGAGATAATTTTGTAATTGAGGGTATGTATGTGAGAGAGAGGATTATGTCTATGTGTTATGCACTTAAGGAATAGTTTTTACTTAATTGGAACTATTTTGGCATAGGAGATGTTATTTTTTAGTTCAATTTTAAAGGATTGTATGTCCACCCTATTGTAATTGAAGATATATCGATGAACCCAAATGAGGTCCATATATGAGATTGTATTATGAGTAGTGAGCTTGAAGATTGGGCTATAAGCCTATGGTTGCAAGTGGTTTTCATTCCCATCAGTGTTTTGTGTTAACGGTGTTTCCTCAAGAACAAATCTTTGTATTTTGTGCTTTGTGTTATAGATCTTGCATTACTATTTATCTTGCATATCTAAGTGGCTAAAGTGTAGTTAAAGTAATTAGGTATACACAATTGATTCACACCCCCTCTCTATTATTATTTCCTCCTTTTGGGCCTAACAATTGGTATCAAAGCTAAGTCCTTTAAAAAAAATCTTGACTGCTTGAAGGCGATCCGTCATGGAAAGTATAAGAAGAGAGAGTCTGAAGTTTGATGGAAATAACTATTTGATTTGGAAGGGCCATATTAATATTTACCTGACATGCATGGGAATCAAATATGAATATTGGTAGATCATTGAGAAGCATTATAATATTCCAAATGACCTAACAAATGCTACTGCAAATGAGAAGAAGAAATTCAAGGAGAACATGTTAGAAAGAGAGGCACTAATCAATGCCTTATCTGACTCATAATATTCACACACATATGGATTAAGGAATGTACATGAGGTATGGATAAAATTAGAAACTATTTATGAAGGATACTACTTATGTTAAGCAAGCTAAGCTACAGGGAATAAAAGAAAGATATGAAGACATGAAGATAAGTGACGAAGAAACTGGCTCAGTTTATTTGCAGAGAGTGAATGATTTGGTCTATGAAATCAAATGTGTTGGTGGTAGCTTAACAAATAATTAAGTTGTTGACAAGATTATGAGATATTTGCATGCATGTTATAGTGAGAAAGTTTCTACTGTTATCATAACTGATAATAATGCCAATGATTGATTATCTAATGGAGTTGATAATGAAGACCAACCAAGATCAAAGGTATACATGATGTTAGTAGAATGATTAGATCAGTTATAATCTTGGCATTGATGTCAATCAATTGATTTCTGATTTATATTATGTTGCCATATCATTCGGTAATGATACAAGAAGAATGAGTTAAGGAGAAGAGGAAATGAGAAGTTGAGAAGTTGTAGAACTTAAATGGGCAACATATACATACTAGACAATAATTTTATTATGTTGGTATGATTTTTTTCTACCTAACATATGAGTATGTTAAGTCGGTAAAGTATGGTGATAAAGTTTTGACAACTCGATAAGTAAAGTTGTTATGGCTACCGAGATAAAAATGTCACTCGGTAAGGTAAAGGTAAAATGTTGGTCACTCAATAAAGTGGAAAGGTTTATGCACTGAGCGATGTAACCAAAATTCTAAGTGAAGAACACTGAGCAAGGAAAAGGTATTAAATGTGGATGAAATCTATATTTAATGATTAGCTATGATGAGCTGGATGATCATGATGATGAGGAAAGTTAGTTACAAGAGATCTATGGTTATGAAAATTTAAGATGAAGATATATGACAAGATCTAAGCGAAAAAAAGAGGTGGAACAAGTTACAATAAAAATTTTAAGTTCCTAGGTGAAAAGGAAACGTGTTATTGAGATCCAGATTTGATGAATAATGAATTGAATGGTCAAGATTGACTAATGGAAAATATAATAGAGGATATTAAGAGGCAAAAATTGTCTATATAAAGGATGATCTTGTATGGACAATTGATTGGCAAACTAAATAGTTGAAGGGCTACCAACTATTGCAGTTAAGAAGGAACAAAGAGATTCTGAGTGGGAAAATAATGATTTGATGAAGTGTTGATGCTAGTGGAAGATGAATAATTGAAGTGAAGATTGAAGAGCGCACAAGGATCTGATTGAGAAAAGATAGTTGCACATCTACATGTCATTTTTATTACTATTGCTTACTAGCATTTGTAGTAGAGAAATATCTTAACAGAGTGGACTTAATAGTCTTATTGTAAATCCTTGAGAAAGGTGACATTCCAAAAAGAGTGTTTAAAACCCCTTAAAAAGGCCACTCCTAACATGGTGAAGATCCTAATAGATATGAGGTAAATCCCTTAATTAGGCCACACCTAACAATGTGTTTTGTAATCTTTAACAAGATTGGCTCTTAACCGGGTGTACTTCAGAAGAGTATATTTCTTAGTGGGTGATAATTCCCACAGTGGTTTTTCCCAAAGATTGGTTTCTATGTTAAATATATGTGTTTCACATTATGAATGATTTGTGCGAATGAGTTACTGATTAATATAGTTTATTTACTATTGTAGCTAAATAGAGAACTGTGTATCTACTGAGTAGTTACCGAGTTAAGGTTTTTGTGATCAGGATTACTAATTCACCCCCCCTCTGTAATCCAACAACTACTATTGAAGAATTGAGAACTATAAGACCTATCTCAAGAAAAGTTTTGGTAGGAAGCCTATGTGCATATGAGATGATTATACTTAGTAAGGAACTTCTGAAGGTTGAAACTACATTTAAAGAAAGTGTGACCAAGTATGGCCATGGAGAAATCTCTACAAAGATGGAATTAAAATACTATACTAAGGATTGGGAAGAAATCATGGAAGAAGAAAGCAATACTGATGAACTTGAAGCCTTGATTGCAAGAAGACTACTTAAGGGCTTCAATAAGTATGAAGGAAGATTACCCTTGAAATGTCTCAATTTTAATAAGATTTGTCATATTGCATCTATATGTCTAAACAATAATTGCAAGGACATTAGAGATAAATCTAAGAAATATCATAAAATTTTTTATGTCATAAATTTTTTTATGTTGCTGAAAAAGGTCTGACTAATGATGAATTTGGTGCTAGTGAGGAATAAATTTCATTTATTGCTATTAAAGAAGATAATCTTAATGAAGAAAAAACATTGGTTTCAAGATTTGTTAAAAGAGATTAATGGGTCATTGATAGTGGATTCTCACATCATATGCTTGGTGATAAAGAAAATTTTGTGAAGCTTGAAGACTATGATGGAGGTGTTGTTAGATTCGATAACAATGCTCCTTGTTTGATTAAAGGAAAATAATCTATTATTATTGATGGTAAAAATAGTACTGATGATGTCTTGCATGTTGAAGGTCTAAGTCATAACTTGTTGAGTGTTGGAAAACTATTGGATAAAGGTTACAAATTGGAATTCATGGATGGAATCTGCAAGATCATTGGAAGAAAAGGAAAGCTTATTGCATTAGGTACATAAACTATTGGTAATCTATTTAATTTGAGGGCTATTGAGAATAAGTGTTTGATTGCTAATATTGATGATAGTTGGTAATGGAATATAAGACTTTGTCATGTGAACTTTGATAATATGGTGAAAATCAGCACTACTCATGCTGTGAGAGACTTGCCTAAACTGATAAAGCCTAATAATATGTGCAAAGAATGTCAATTAGGAAAGATGAATAATATAATTTTAGAAATAAGACATATTCTTCAAATAGAGTGTTGGATTTAGTGCATGAAAATCTATGTGGTCCTACTAAGACAAGAAGTTATTTCGGTGATAGATACTTTATGATATTTGTTGATGACTATTCAAGGATGATGTGGGTGATATTTTGAAGGAGAAATCAGAAGCCTTTTAGAAATTTTATATATTCAAGATATTGGTGGAGACAAAATATGAAAGAAAATTGAAGTGCTTGAGATTGGACAGAGGTGGAGAATTTACATCTGATAAGTTTTATGCATTCTATGAAGAACATGGGATAAGAAGACAAAATTCTTCTCCATGAACTCCATAGAAGAATGGTGTTGTTGAGTGATCAAACATGACTATCCTAGACACATATATGACTATGATGATTGAAGGAAAATTTCCACATATCTACTGGAGAGAAGAAGTGTGCATTATAGTATATACTTTGAATAGGATAAAAATTAAGCAAGGAACTAGTGAGACTCCTTATGAACTTTGGTATGGTCATATTCCTACAATGAAATACTTTAGAATTTTTGGAAGTAAATGCTACATTAAGAGAGATGAAGATACTAGAAAGTTTGATCCTAGGAGTGATAAAGGAACATTTGTTGGTTATTCTATAAAGAGTAAGTCATATAAATGTTATAACTATAGACTAAATAATATTGTTGAAAGTGAAAATGTCAAAGTTGATGAGAATGAGAAAATATAAAAATGAATTGTAGGTATGATATAGTTGAAGATGACAATTAGATTGTGGAAATGGAAAATCAGAATTAGGATGGATCAAAAGAACAGAGGGAACCATAAGGAAATGAAGTGGATGTTAACACCAAATAGTCTTCTACACAACCTATATAAAAAACTCCAAGGTATGTAACGATTAATCATTCTGGAGATGTCATTATTGGTGACAAGAATAGAGGTGTTCATACTAGAGGAAGAATTACTAGAGATGAAACATGTTTGCTATACTAATTTGAGCCTAAAGATGTTAAATAAGCATGAATTGATGAGAGTTGGATTAAAGAAACGAAGGAAGAACTTGATTAGATTGAAAAGAACAAGACTTGGATTCATGTTCCTAGACCTTTTGACAAAAATGTAATTGGTACTAATTGGGTATTTAGAAATAAGTTGAATGAAGATGGTAAAGTGGTTCAAAACAAAGAAAGACTGGTATGCAAAGGTTATTCACAAATGGAAGGTATAGATTTTACTGAGACTTTTTCTCTTGTTTATAGACTTGAAGTTGTTAGATTACTTTTTACATATGTAGCCTATAATAAATTTAAGGTTTATCAGATGGAAATAAAGTCTGCATTCTTAAATGGTGAACTTGAGGAAGATGTTTACATTAAGAATCCTGATGGTTTTAACCTAACCAAAGAAGGAGATATGGTTTGTAGTTGCATAAATACTTGTATGGATTAAAGCATGCTCCTATATCCTGGTATGCTAGATTAGATAGGTATTTGACAAATATTGGTTTCAACAAAGGTACAACATATAGTAATTTATATTTCAAAATAGTTGATGGTAATATCTTGATTTCTAAAGTATTTGTTGATGATATCATATTTGGTGGAAATGATGAGTTGGGTGGATGTTTTTCTGATGAAATACACAAAGAATTTGATATGTCTATGATCAGGGAAATGAAATTCTTTCTTGGATTGCAAGTCACACAACTAGATAAAGGAATTTTCATTACTCAGTACAAGTATGTCGAAGATTTATTGAAGAAATTTGGTATGGAAGACTCAAAATAGGTAGGAACCCCTATGGTTATTGGTTGCAAGATGACTAAGGATGATGATTACCCTTGTGTTAATCAGACATTGTACAGATCTATGATAAATGGACTACAATATCTAACTCATTCTAGACTAGATATATCAAATGTTGTTGGAATTGCTATAAGATTTCAAGATAAACCAAAGGAATCTCATATGGTTGTTGTGAAAATAATTTTCAGATACTTGAAGGGTACAATTGACTATGGATTGTGGTATGAAAAAGATGATGACTTTACTCTATGTGCATACACTGATGCCAATTGGGCATGTAATATGGATGATAGAAAAAGTACTAGTGGATGTGCATTCTTCTTGGGTAAGAAATTGGTTTCTTGGACTAGTAAGAAGCATGCTTTTATTTCTCAATCTACTGTTGAAGCTAATGATGTTGTTGCTGCTATTAACTATAATCAAGCTATTTAGATGAAGCAAATATTGGAGGACATAAGGATAAACATTGATGAACCTATTGTTATTCATTGTGATGACTCC
The DNA here is from genome assembly GCA_027943335.1 of Chamaecyparis obtusa. Classification (NCBI taxonomy): domain Eukaryota; kingdom Viridiplantae; phylum Streptophyta; class Pinopsida; order Cupressales; family Cupressaceae; genus Chamaecyparis; species Chamaecyparis obtusa. The sequence continues at coordinate 465,351 of BSBK01004130.1, forward strand.
ACTGCTATAAATATTTCAAAGAATCATGTTCTTCATTCAAAGATAAATCATATTTCTATTAAGTATCATGTCTTGAGGGATAAGGTAAATGCAAAAGAAGTGAAGTTAGAATTTGTGTCTTCTAAGGAATAGGTTGCTGACATCTAAAAAGCCTTTTCCGAAAGATACTTTTGAGTATCTTAGGGAAAAGGTTGGGGTGACAGACACTCCAAATTAGAACTAATGATGCTAAGGATAGCATCAATCCAGAGAATCTATCAGAACTTTTTTGCTAGATTGATGAGTTTTGGGGACTACTCCTCAAGGAGAGTAGTATTATGGCTATTTATTAGTTTGGTACTTTTTGATATCTTTGGTCCTTTTCCATTGATGTCAAAGTGGGAGAATTTGTGTGAAAAATAGAAGCAAGATTAGAGATTGTAGAGATTATGTTGAAGCTAGATATTCAGAGTGATCAGCTGGATGTATTGCAACTATACTTTCAAAGTGATTAGATGGATATAGAATTGACTTTGTGCATTGATCAATTTTTCACTACATATATTTCCATCAATGCCAACTAGGGATATTGTTGGAAGATTGTTGAGCATGTCAGAGTTTTGGATTTAGGTGTGTTGACATTAATGTTTTTTCACTGATGTCAACATACTTGTTAGTGATATACTTTTGGGCATGATTGTGTGTTATTTTATAGCATCAACATTTCATATCAAAATCTATGATCCATCATTAGGATGAGAGAGTATAAGAATGAAAAGAGATAATAGATTGCAGATCCAAGCTCTATAAAAAGTGCCTAAATATTAAGAATGAAAGAAAATAAATAAAAATAAGAGAAAAAGGAAAATATATAAAATACACAAAAAAGTAAAAAGAACGAAAGAAAATAAGACTAAAAATAGGCCAAAAAGTAAAACTGAGAACACCAATACAAACAAAAAAAGAAAAAAAACACAAAAAGAACATACAAGAAACAAAAACAAAAATTAAAGGAGAATAAAAACCGAAATAAAAAATGAAGCACAAAAATGAAACAAGTAAATAACTATGTATACGAAAAACTAAAAATATGACCAAGAAAAAAATCAATATATATATCCAAACAAAAAGAAAAATAATAAATCAATCAATATCAAAATATAATGACTTAATTATTTCCAAAGCCGAATGCCATGGTCATTATGAACAAGGAAGACTATATCTCTAAGATGCTTGAGCTCCTTTTAGACACTAGTAGCTACAAAATTATTGCTCACAATCCATGTTCCAGGATCCTCAAGAAAGTTAGAGCGATGATTTGTAGCTCCTCATTTGATGAGGCCACTAAGAGGGGCCTCTTTCCCTCTAAAGAAGTCACCCCTCACATTTATGGGGTCCCCAATATTCACAAAGCCAATATTCCTCTTAGACCCATTTTTGATACCATTGGCACAACCACTTACTCTTTAGCTTCATTCCATGTGAAGTTAATTTCACCTCTTGTGGGTAACGGTGATTCATTCATCAAGGAATCTGTCCATTTTGTTGACTTCATAAAAGATGCTGAATTGGAAAGTGGTGACATATTGGTCAGATTTGATGTTGTCTCTCTCTTCACCAAGGTTCCTATTCCTGACTCCATTGAGATTATTAGGCATAAGGTTAGTGACGAGGTTACCTCTTTGGTTGAGTTGTGATTGAGATCTTCCTTTTTCTCCTTCCAAGGTGTTATCTATGAGAAGGTTGATGGTGTCGCAATGGGATCCCCCCTTTCACCTGTCATTTCCAATATTTACATGGAGGACTTTGAGGTTATGGCTTTGCACTCTTTTCCTCTCAAGCTTAAGTGGTGGAAATGATATGTCGATGACACTAATGTGTGTTGGCCTCATGGTCTTGACAAATTGGAGGAGTTTCATAATCATCTTAATAACTTATCCCCTTACATCTCCTTCACTAAGGATCTTGAGTCAGAGGATTTTCTGTCATTTCTTGACGTGTTACTCTTTAATAAACTTGATAGATCTCTTGGTCATTGGGTGTTCCACAAGTCCACCCACATAGAATTATATTTGCATGCTTCTTCTAATCATCACCCTAGCCAAAAAATTGAGATTCTTAAAGCCCTAGCTTTGAGAGCCCTTTGTATTTGTGATGATGACAATGTTAAGAAGGAGTTAGCCCATCCTCTTCAAGTCTTTAGGCTCAATGGGTATTCAAATAGGCATATCTCTAGAGCCTTTCAGCAAGGTAGTTATTTATTTTCTACCCCTATGCCCATCTATTCCCATCCTTCAACTCCCCTGACTGTATTTCTCCCTTTCATTGAAGGCATCTCCCACAAAATCTCTAAAATTCTTCTTAAACAAAAGGTGTGTGGTGTGCCTTCAAACCCTTTTCCACCCTTAGGAACCATTTACCCCCTCTCAAAGATTCTAGAGATGCACTTTATGAATCTAGGATTTATAAGGTTCCGTGTTCTTGTGGTTCACCCTACATTGGTGAAATTAGTAGATCTTTTGACATGAGAATCAAGGAGTATAGTGTTGACATCAAGCATGAGCGGGTGCTTAAATTTTTCTTAGCTAAGCATTCATCTTCCACTAGACATCATATTTTCTTGGAAAACACTCAAATCCTGGTCAAAGAGGATAATTTATTTAAGAGGAAGATGAAGGAAGCCATTGAAATATTCAATCACTCCTCTAATCTCAACTATGAAAAAGGGTGGGCTCTTAGATTTTCTTGGTATCCTCTATTATCCTCCCTCAAGAGTCACTATCATCCTCTACTCTGATCTCTTTTCCCCCTTGGTTTCCAAATCCTCCCCCTTTCCAAGCCTTCTCACTTCTTCTTGATTCTCCCCCCTCCTCTGTGTCCCCACCTCGCTTTGGTGTCTCCCCTTGGTGGCCCTTCTTCCCTCTTGTGTGTCATTCATCTCTCTTGGTATCATTATGTTGGTCCTTCTTTTCCTTGCTTGGAATATCTTTCTGCATCATCCTTGCCCCCACTCCCCCCTGTTTCCCTTTTTGTTTTTAGTCCTTTGGATCTTTAGGTTGTTCCTTAATTATTGGGTCTTTGGTGTTCTTATCTAGTTCTTTTCTTCTTTTTGTTTTTCTCTTTAGGTTTGGTTTGGTTTGGTCTTGTTTGTCTTATTTTTTTCCCATTTTGGTGTGCTTCATTTTTGTGTTTCTTTCATCCTTTTTTTTATTTCTTTTATTCTTACATACATACTTACATATATGCATGCATGCATGCATGTATGTATGTGTGTGTGTGTGTGTGTGTGTATATATATATATATATATATATATATATATATATATATATATATATATATATATATATATGATCTCTCTTAGATGTGTTTCGGTCTTTAAAAAACATTTCCTTCCTTGGTTGTGTATTCTCAAATTTTCTTGTCTATTTATTATTTTTGTTTATTTATTTATTTTGATGTGTTTTATTTTATTTTATTTTCATAGTTTATTTATTTTTAGGTTTATTTATTGGGTTCATTTGCTTATTTTGGCTCTTATTTTATCTTCTTTGCATTTTGGTTCATATTTTAGCTTTATAGTTTTTTTTCCTTTTGTTTTGTGGACCTGGTCAAAGGTCAAACCCTGTTTGGAGTCTTTTATGATTGACCCTGTTAGGGGTGAGGATACATTGTCTGAGAGCTCACTGCTCAAAGGGGTGAAGGCTACAACCTTCTAAATAACATATACACACTATATCTAGATATTGGTGAACTGCGAGGTAGACCTACTGTCTTGATCAATTCCAATGAATATCATGTACTCTTTACTTAGTCACATAGACCTTGTTCTAATGGCTCAACACTTCGCACTCTCTTCTCTGCTCTTGTCTTTCAACTCTGAACCATGTCTTAGCAATCACAAATGACTGCCTATAAATATCTTCTCTCTAAATGATATAATCAAGTTGGCCTATTAGAACCACCTTGAAATCATATTAGAGAAACAATAACACTCTCCAATAACATTTCTGTCAGCTCTACTAAGCATGCAACACAAACTAGAACCCGTCCAAATCAATAAGTGTAGACGCATGCTACATTCTGTCAGCTCTACCAAATTAACTGATACTTTCTCCTCAAGATGAATTATATCGTGCACTCTTAAAAAAACATTCATAACACTTATCCAATCACTAATCCAAGCACACATACCAAAATAATAGGTGCAACTCTTGTATTGATATAATCTCTATCAGCTCTTCTGAATAAACATAGGAAACTGCAATTGGTGAATAGTGACCACATAACTTCACTTTTACTGCAAACCAGACTCTGTGTCCATGAATATAACATCACTAACATGTCTCTATCACATATCCAAAGGCATAAGGCTCCATGATAACTATACAGATAATAACACAGAGAACACTGCTAACACAAGCTGCTACATAATTGTCTGTACTAACAATTAACCTCTATGTCCATGATATCATGCTGATAACATGTCCATGCTATATATAATCAAATCTTATTGCATAAGTCTTCCATGCATGCTACTTATGATATGTTGTCATCAATGACAAACATACAGTTAGCACTGGCTTGCTGGCAAATATCCAATAATCTCCCTCTTTGGAATTGATGGCAACATATGGAATGAAAAACACCACCAATCCAAATGACCAATTATTTTATAACATTCTCCATTTCCTCAACTGAACTACTTCCATGACTGAATACTACTTCCTCTTGCTACTATATATTACTCCTTAATTCTGTATGTACTCCCCCTTTAATGTTGTTTTTCATGACTATATACTACTCCCCCTTTGACATCAATGGAAACGGGAACCAAACATTTAAGCTCCAGTACTACTCCTGAAGTAGAGTAGTCAACCATCCATCAGTCACTAAGGACTGATGCTCTTTCCACTTTCTCTAAGCAGAATCAGGGAAGGGAATTACTCCCAGCTTCTCCCTAAGATACTCAAAAGTATCCTTTGGTAAAGGCTTTGTGAATATATTTGCTAGCTGTTCCTTTGTACTCACATAATCCAATTTGAATTCTTTATCTGCCACTTTCTCTCTAAGGAAGTGATACTTAATCTCTATGTGCTTTGTCTTTGCATGCATCACAGGATTCTTTGACATGTTGATAGTGCTAGTGTTATCAAAATGAATAACAATAGGATAGTCAATCTGAATTCCAAAATCCTTTATCATCTATTTGATCCAAAAAATTGTAGAACAATTCAAGGCTATTGCAACATACTCTACTTCTGCTATTGACTAAGAAATACAATTCTACTTCTTACTTGTCCAAGTGACAAGTCTATCACCAAGAAATACTTCTCCTCTTGATGTACTCTTTCTATCATCCACACATCCTACCCAATCTGCATATGTATACACATGAAGCTCAACATTCTCTGAATTAGGATACCACAAAACATAATCTATAGTGCCCTGTAGATATCTAAATATTATTTTTACTACCATGAGGTGACTTTGTTTAGGCTCTACTACAAATCTTCCAACTATGCCAACTGCATTAGAAATATTAGGTCTAGTTTGAGTAAGATATATGAGTTTACCAATCATATATTTGTACAATGTTATATCTACTGTTGGAGAATCATATTCTTTTGTAAGCTTGCATCCTGTTATCATAGGTGTACCCACTGGCTTACAATCATCCATCTTGAAAGTTTTCAATATCTCTTTCACATATTTAGACTGATTAATGAAAATGCCTTTCTCTATCTGCTATACATTTAATCCCCAAAAGTATTTGATAGGTCTCTCTGATAAATAGATTACAATTTGTTGCTCCTTTCTTGAATCCAATTTTTGTTAAATATCCATCAAGTCTCTCATACCAAGCTCTAGGGGTTGCTTAAGTCCATAAAGGGCTTTCTTCAATCTACATACCATATCAAGCTTGTCTAATAAGGTGAATCCTTTTGGATGCTCAATGTATACTTCTTCTTTTAATTCTCCATTCAAGAATGCCAACTTAAAATCCATTTGATAAACTTTGAAGTTTTTGAATGTTGCATAAGCTAGAAACAATTTAATATCTTCTAATCTTCTCACAGGTGCAAATGTGTCTAAATAGTCAATACCTTCTCTTTGCGCATATCCCCTACATACTAACCTTGCTTTATTCCTTACCACTATACCATATTCATTCATCTTGTTTCTGAATATCCACTTTGTTCCAATCACATTCTTATCACTAGGTCTTGGGACCAGTTCCCAAGTATCATTATTAATAATCTGATCTAGTTCTTCTTTCATAACATCATGCCAATCTAAATCATTACATGCATCTTCAACACTTAAAGGTTCAATCTGAGATAGTAAACATACCACCTCATTGCTTGCTGAACTCTTTGCTTTTGATCTTGTTGTGACTTTGCTACTCTGATCTCCAATGATGTCATCTTTAGAGTGATATCTAGATGTAAACTTTGGAACTTTAGGTGATACTTGTATCATCTTAAAATGGAAGCACTTCCATGATAAGAGAATTTAGCCCTTCAAGTAAGTGGTTTGGGGTCATGTTAAGTGCCTTGATTGGGTCTTTGCATATATTTGGCTTTCTCCCCGCTTTCCACTTCTTCTCCGCACTTGATTTCTTCATTCTAGGTGAAATTAGGGTTAAGGTCTTAAGGAATTTCCTAATTTTCCCTCTTCCATGGCTCTATTTTCTAGGTAGGGTTTAGAAATGAGACCTCTTAGTCCTTCATCACATCATTCTGAGGATTTTCTATCTATTCCTGACACTGGGTCCTGTTCTGATATCAAATCCTGCATCTCTGGCATCTCTTGAAATCTCTGTTGTAGAACCTGACAAAGTTAGGGTCTAAAGTCAAAGTCGACCTCAACCCTGACTAGGTTAGGGTCAACCTCGACCTTGACCTCTTCCTGCCAGGATTTCAAAATCTCATTTGCTGGTAATTTAGCTTTTGGGAAAGTTATTTCTCCACTTCTGGGTCGGCTTTTTCGGGCTTCGAAATGGTAAATCCTTTAATTGTATTTAATCAAGGTATATTTTCTAAAGGTGAGGACCTAATTGGGATTTAATTCTTCAAGGTGGCCCATCTAGAGGAGTGTGCCCTAGATCACTATAAAAGGAGGCCTTCCTCTCTCATTTTCACATCACTCAATCATCAAGTTTTGTCAATCAAGTATCTAGAGCTCTCAAGTGCAAGAAAGTCTTCAAGCATTCAAGTGTTCAAGTATTCATCCATCAAGGAGTTCCATTGTTAGCTATTGAAGGATTCAATCTCTTTGGAGCCCCCTTGAAGATTCATCCTTCTCCATTCATTCAAACCTTCTCATATGCAAAGATCAAATCAAGATTGGTGTTGAAGATCAAAATACCATTGATTGGAGACATCCTACATTCATTGAAGCATTCTTACTTGTGGATTTGAGGATTCGAATCCTTTACAAGGACTTCAACATAAGCGAGGTGATTTGTTTCAATTAATTTGTTTATGCACAATATATTTCAATTCAATTTCAAGGTTAATTCCTAAACTGGGGTTTGACTAAGGCAAACCCCCCATACAACCAAAACCCCCCATTTTATTATAGGTACAGGTGTGAAATCTCAAATCTGAGAGTGAATTCAGATACCCTTTTCGGCAATCTTTCAAGATCTATGAATAGAATTAGCATTGGACTTTAAATAAATAATGTGGTCTTTGACCTTTTAAAAGGTCAAAGTCAACCTGTGTGAATTTGGAGAAAAGATTTCTGGGTTTTGTCCGCCTCGACATTTCTAGTCTAGAATAGGTGATGGAATCTTTAGAAAGTTCATACAGAAGCTGGAATTTAGCATTTTCTAGATCTACCCTAATTCAAGGTTAGTATTTGCACTTTAATTATTTCAGATTTCAAGCTTGATCCAACTATAGGGAAGTATAGGGTTTCTCTCTCTCTTTCATATTCTTCATAGATTGATTCAATTGTGTATTAACCTCTTGGTTGATCAAATTGGATCTCTCCTTTGGGAATTTGGATTTAGGAGTGAATCTTACATTTTCCCCACACACTTACACAAATAGAGGTGATTCCAAATTACATCTATTCAATACTATCTCATCTACCTTCTGAGTTTCTTCTTCACTTGTTTCAGGGTCATTGAACAATACATCAATACTGTCAAACATCTCTTCAACAATTGTCTCACTAGTGGAAGGACTGGGTTCTTCTTCAATCATAGGTGAATAATCATGATATCTTTCTTAAACCATAAAATTTTCATCAATCTTAACATGAGCACTTTCAATGATCTTCTTCAATCTCAAATTAAAACATCTATAAGCTTTTCTTTTAGTAGAGTAACCAAGGAAAATACCTTCATCGCTTCTTGCATCAAACTTGCCTATTGCTTCATCCCTCTTGATGTAGCACTTGCTTCCAAAAATTCTAAAGTATTTTACTGTAGGAACATTACCAAACCATAGCTCATAAGGTGTTTTGTCTACGCCAGGCCTTAATTGTATTCTATTGATGGTATAGACTTATGTATTGACCGCATCTCTCCAATAGGTGTGTGCCACTTTTCCTTCAATTATGATGGTGTGCATTGTATCAAGGATGATCCTATTCCTTCTTTTTGCAATCCCATTCTACTGAGGGGTTCTAGGTGCACTCAACTGTCTCTTTATGCCATGTTCTTCACAATACTCATAGAATCTACTAGAGGTGAATTCTCCTCCTCTATCTGATCTTAGACACTTTATCTTTAGTTCAGGTTCATTCTCAACCTTAGCTTTGAATATTTTGAACTTCTCAAATGCTCCTAACTTGTCTTTCAAGAACGCAACCCACATCATTCTAGAATAATCATCAACAAACAAAATGAAATACCTTTCACCATATTATGATCTTGTTTGAGTTGGTCCACATAGGTCTGTATGAATCCGATCCAACTTGTTCTCTGTAGAATTATGCTTTCTCCTAAATGAATTCCTCACATGCTTTCCCATCACACATTCCCTGCAAATAGTATCAAATGGCTTTGCTATGCTATGTAGATCTCTTACTGCTTTCACATTGCTTATCTTTACTATGTTATCAAAATTGATATGACATAGTCTTTTATGCCATAGCCAACTATCATCAAATTTCGCAATAAAATAAATTGCTTCTGAATTGAGCTAAAAAACATTCCCTTTAGTCTTTGAGCCTGATGCAATCATTACACCATCCTTGTTGTTAATGATGCACTTGTCTTTGAACTCCAATCTATAACCTTTTTCAAGCAACTGTCCAACACTAAGAAGGTTATGCTGCAAACCATCTACGTAAAGAACATCATCAGTGTTGTTCTTTCCATCCAATGTGATATCTCCTCTACCAATGATAGGTTTAGGAGTGTTATCTCCAAATCTAACCATGCCACCATTGTATTTGTCTAGATGAACAAATCTATCTTTATCACCTATCATGTGATGTGAACAACCGCTATCTATAATCCAATCTATCCTTATGTCTTCTTGTGAAATCAATGCTACCTCTTATTTCTTTTTTTCATCTTCATGATCCATCTCATCATACATCTTTTCCATAATAGAAATGAATCCAATTTCATCTTCAACTGAATCATCATCAGAAACTCCATCACCAACATAGTAACATTCTTTGGTATACTTAGGCTTGTAGTTAGTTCTGAATTTCTTAACTCTTGTAGGACACTTAGATGCAAAGTGACCAATCTTATTACATGAGAAACATTTGAAAGGTAACTGACCTTCATACTTTCCTTTTCCTTTTCTTTCTTTCTTAGCAATCATGGAAATAATATCATCGATCTATTTATCTTCATCTTCAAAATTACCAGAAGTGTTTAAGGATTTCTTACCGTGGACTGATGCTTTGAAGGCTGTCTCACTTTTAGGCTCTATTTTCAATCTTGAAATCTCAAAAGCTGAAATTTTGTTGATCAAGGTCTCTCTCTTGAATTTTTTTGTAAGCTACATGGTCTCATCAAGGATGTTGATCTTATTTTCATACTCTGCTATAAGAGTAGTCATCAAATTATCCATAATGTCTTCCTCTGAGATCTCTCCACCATTTTTCTTGATTCCAGCAACTGCTTCATTAATCCTTTGGTTGTAAGCTCTAATGTTTTCTTCAGGTAGCATCTCTAATGCATTGTGTCTTTTATTCCATGTCTTTCTACGTGCATTCTTTACTTGTGTATCTCCTTCAAACATGTCTTCTAGGTGCTTCCATATCTTGTAGGCTATGTCTACTTTCTTTAACTCTAAAAACTCACTATCAAATAAGGTGCTGATAAGGGCTTCTTTGGCTATTGCAATATGATGGAAAAAATCCTTTTGCTTGCTAGTAGAATCATCCTTTGTAAGATCTTCTAGAGAGGGGATCTTAACTTCTTTGATAGACACCTCAAAAACTTCAAAAGCAATGCACTACAAATGTGTCACCATCTTGTTCTTCCAATCAGGATAGTTCTCTCCATCAAACTTAGGTCTATCTTTTATAAAGAATGCCATCTGATCAAACTCAAGTTGTTAAACTTTCTCTCTGAGGCACTTGTCTCTGATACCAATTGTTAGGAATTATCCTAAGAGATAACTGAGAGGGGGGTAGGGGGCGGGGGTGAATCAGTTATCTACATGTTTCAATTCTTCATCCAATTAAGTATACTTAAACTTTAAGCATAAACACAATGAAAGAACACTTGAATACAACACCAATATTTTGGTTACAGGGAAACCCAAATAGGTAAAAACCCTGGTGGGAATCGACGCCCACTAATAAATTGCACTAGTGTATAGTGATCCTTGTTAGAAGATCTTACAACCATGTTAGGAGTTGATCTTTACAATGAAATAAGTATAGTGACTTGGTCAAAGGTTGGACCCTGTTAGGAGTCTTTTATGATTGACCCTGTTAGAGGTGAGGACGCACTATCCAAGAGCTCACTACTCAAAGGGGTGAAGGCTACAAGCTTCTAAATAACAGATACACACTATATCTGGATCTTGGTGAAATATGAGGTAGACCTTCTATCTTGATTAGTTCCAATGAATATCATGTACTCTTTACTTGGTCACATAGACCTTGTGCTGATGGCTCAACACTTCGCACTCTCTGCTCTGCTTTTGTCTTTCAACTCTGAACCATGTCTTAGCAATCAGAAATGACTGCCTATAAATATCTTCTCTCTAAATGATATAATCAAGTTGGCCTATTAGAACCACCTTGAAATAATATTAGAGAAACAATAACACTCTCTAATAACATTTCCATCGGCTCTACTAAGTATGCAACACAAACTGGGACCTGTCCAAATCAATAAGTGTAGACGCACGCTACATACTGTCGGCTCTACCAAATTAACTGATACTTTCTCCTCAAGTTGAATTACATCATGAAATCGTAACCAAACATTCATAACACTTCTCCAATTACTAATCCAAGCATGCATACCAAAATGGTAGGCGCAACTCTTGTATTGATATAATCTCTGTCGGCTCTTCTGAATAAACATAGGAAACTGCAACTGGTGAATAGTGACCACATAACTTCACTTCTACTACACACCAGACTCTATGTCTATGAATATAACATAAATAACATGTCTCCATCAAATATCCAAAGGTGCAAGGCTCCATGATAACTATATGGACAATCACACAAAGAACACTACCTGTAACTTTGTCAGGAACACTACTGACACAAGCTTCTACATAACTGTCTGCACTAACAATTAACCTCTATGTCCATGATATCATGCTGATAACATGTCCATACTATATATACTCAAAGGTTACTATATAAGTCTTCCATGCATGCTACTTACCATATTTTTTCATCAATGGCAAACATACAGTCAACACTAGCTTGCTGGCAAATCTCCAACACACACACACACACACACACACACATATATATTGATTTTTTTCTTGGTCGTATTTTTAGTTTTTCATATATATTTTTATTTACTTGTTTCATTTTTTCTTTTGGTTTTTATTCTCCTTTAATTTTCACTTTTGTTTCTTGTATGTTCTTGTCTTTTTTCCCCTTTTATTTATATTTGTCTGTTTGTATTGGTGTTCTTAGTTTTACTTTTTGGCCTATTTTTAGGCTTATTTTCGTTCGTGCTTTTTACTTTGTTTTGTGTATTTTATATATTTTCCTTTTTCTCTTATTTTTATTTATTTTCTTTCATTCTTAATATTTAGGCATATATTTGTTGTGGTCCCACAACCACGCTCCCCTTTTTTGGCCACTTGGAAAAATGTGCCCCCCTTTTCTTTTGTTTGTTTATGCCCTTTAGGGGGCTTCTTGCTTCTCTTTTTGGTCTGTCTATTGTCATCCCCCTGTTAGGGTCTTTCCTCAGGAGTTAATCAACTTTTTGCACTTTTGGAGATACTCAAATGCCGATCATCTGAGTTCTCTTAAAAAATGTAGCTTGATTAATTTTTTGGCATTTCAGGGTTTTCAGGATTTCAGATCATTGAAAGCCTGAAAGTCTGACTTCCTCACATGAGTTTGGACCTTTGAACTTTTGGTGTTTTAGAGTCCTTGGAACTCTAAAACCCTAAAATGTCAAAACACTAACACTCCGAAGTCTGGAGGGTGAGTGACATCACCCTCTCCCATGACCTATATAAAGCATGCAAGTGACCTTTTTGGTCACTTGTGCATTTTGTGGCTTCATATTTTTGGAGCATTTTAGGAGCTTTGGTGTGTTCGGTGCTTCCCAACTATCAGATCTTCTCACTTTTTATTCTTCTTCATGTCCTCCTTATGCATTGTTGAGGTAGGGTCTTTTCTTATTTTTGTCCCCTTCATTTTGTAGTTTTTCTTGGGTTTTGGTGTCTTTTAGGGTTTTTTAGTGTCTAGTTAGGGTTTTATGGTTTCTACATTTTTATTTGTCACTTTGGGGCCTCAAAGTTGTCCCTCTGGGCCCCTTTGCATCAGGCTTGTGGTCAAGCTTTCCTTGAGCTCATTTTCAAGTTTACGCCAAGAGTTTCTCCCTTCAAAAATGTCATCCCTAAGTACTTTAGAGTTTCAAAGTTCAACATCCCAAAGCTAACCCCAAAAAGTGTTAAGTCCAAGTCCCTGTTTTCTCACTTTTGGTGTTTCAGTTATCGAAGTTAAATAGCATTTTTGCTCTCCAAAAGGTCAAAACTCTGCATCAAACTTTTCTCCTAGGAAAAACAAGTTCTTTCTAGACTCCACATCTTTGGCATTTTAGATGCCAACAAAACATAACCTTTTTGCTCTTTGAAAGGTCAAAACCTTAAACTATGAAAAACATGCCTACTTTCACTATTTCAAACTTTCAGACATGTGACTCATAAGCATCTCTGAAACCCTGAATGTGCGAAATCTTGAAGAAGTGACAAAGACCCTCTTTTCACTATTTTGGCCTTTCAAAGCGTAACCATTCTATCATAGTCTGAACCTCCAAATCTATGAAACTATCTTTTGAACTTCTCACGCCTTTGTCTTTTGGGGATTTTGATTTTTTCATGCTTTTTCTCTCACTTATTATTCTTAATGGATTGTTTGCTTCTTACGATCATTACTGATTCATGTTTCTTTTTGTAGAATGTTTGAGAAAGTAAATTCACCAGCCATGAAGTACCAATTCATAGGGTACCATGCACCATCCAAGGTGGGGAACCTCCACAATGAGATCACTGACACTGACATAGGAAATGTCAGTTGGAATGAGTACTTGGTCATGTGCACCCATCCAGTAGGCCAATTTGAGGACTACACTTCATTAGTGTATTCCTCTCTCATGAACACAATGACACATCCAGTGTCTATCCTCTCTTTTGACATCATTGTTACACTGGAAAACCACTATGTGCTAGATGAGAGGTTGGTGAAGAACACTGTGGGAGAAGTGGTATTAGATCTAAGGCCTGATAAGATCGAGGACATCTTCCACATACCAAAGGGGATAGATAGGTTTTATGGTTTCTCCATGGACAAAGGTATGAGCTTCTACAATAAAGACATCTAGTTGTCATATGAAATCATCAATAATGAATACTTGATCCAAACCCTACCAAAGAACAAGCTTGAAAATATAGATATGAGGAGGGGATACATGAAGGAAGATATCCAGGCATTTGTAACCATGATCAGTTGGGTATATGGACTACATAAATCAATCCAATTGGAACCTTTGATGATTCTTTTGATTGAGAGGATAAAGGGGAGGAAATCTAGGTTTGATTGGGCTACTATTCTTAGTGACAACCTGGATAGGCAATTGACCTCAGTGAAAAATGACCCCCATTTATATATGACCTCTTATATTATATATCTACTGGCTGCTAGGGCAACATATCTTGGGTTGGTTAAAGTTGGCACTATGGGTCAACCAAACGCCTGGCCCTTTATAGTGTACCCTCAATTGGTGAGGAAGGAGAACCTTAGAGAGGATAGCTCATAATTCAGGATCATCAATGATGCCTTTGTTTTTGCAATCATCCACTCTATAGAGGGTGATTATTCTAAGAGGTTATCTGAGGAAGCTGTGGCAAAAATAAATGCCTTGGGGGCTTATTATATTCAATTCAAGACATTTACTTACATTAGGATGGCAGGGAGTATCCTCACTCCTAAGAAGTTTCTGAGATACCCTTCTGATTGAATCATCCTAATGGAGATGGCTGGATAGCTCTCCAATGCATACAAACATATTGTAAGGAAACTCAGGTGCAGAAATAGCTTCCTACGCTAATCTCTATAGGAAAGTATTGTGCAAATTCTTTTAAATCCTTACAATTTCAGATTTGTTAACTAATTTAACAAAGATATTGCAACCACATACCATGCATATAGAAAAAAAGAGAATAACACAATGATATACCCTGAGGAAACCTTTCGGTAAAAACCCCAGCACTCCAAAACCTGCACAATGTATTGATCAAAACTATTGCAACTTACAATACACTTGCAATCCAAGTTCTTTCAGAAGATTTCAAAACCTTGAAGACAAATCATGACAGCATAAAACATTGGGGAAGAGTGTAGAGTACTCAAATTTATCAGTTGCCACATGTCTTCACCTATCATTGAATCTTCCTAACATAGCTCTTACGTGTCATAGGAATCTGTCATAACTATTTTAGCCATGATCTCCTTACATACAATTCAAGATGTTGATACATCAACATTATTTGCAAGAAATACATTTTACAAAACAAATAATAAGAATAAGAATTATCCAAGGTTCAGACACCTTATTCCTAACATTCTCCCACTTGTCAAACACCTTGTAAGAGCAACAGGAACATAACAGGAACTAACCGCTATAGGACAAAAAGCCCATAGACTCTGAACACCATCTAAACTTCTTAGTGCCCACTGGTTTCATTGATGCATCTGCAACATTCTTCACAATATCTACCTTCTCCAAATTTACCTTTCCATCTTCCACCATATCTCTCACAAAGTGAAACTGCACATCAATGTGCTTCGTTCTGGCATGAAAAGTTGGATTCTTTGCAAGGCAAATAACGCTTTGACTGTCACACCAAATAGTAATCTATTCTGCATCAACACCAACATTAGAACACAATCTTCTAAGCCAAATGGCTTCCTTACAAGCATGAGTAGCAGCCATGTACTCAGCTTCTGTAGTGGACAAAGCAACCATAGGTTGTGACTTACTCATCCAACTGATCGCACCACCAAACATAGTGAACACATAAGCACTGGTGGATCTCCTACTGTCAATATCACTTGCCCAATCTGAATCCACAAACCCACAAATACAAACTGAATGCAGAGATCTAGAAGAGTTACCATGATAACATATGGAGTAATCTGATGTACCCCTCAAATATCTAAATACTCACTTAACTGCATCCCAATGTACCCATCCAGGATTAACCATAAACTGACTCAAGACTCCCACTACTTGGGCAATGTCTAGTCTAGTACAGACCATAGCATACATAAGACTGCCAACTGCACTAGCATAAGGTACTCTACTCATGTCCTCCACCTCACTAGGAGATTTTGGACAATCATCTATAGATAAATTTGTTCCCATAGAAATAGGAACACATAGTGGTCTATAATCTGCCATGCTGAACTTGTCCAACACGGACTTCACATACTTACTCTGACTCAACCAAAGTTTTCTATTAGACCTGTCTCTATTGATTTCCATACCCAAGATGTACCTTGCTACCCGAAGATCTTTCATCTCAAACTGTGCTAACAACTGAGATTTAAAATTAGAAATCATACCCTTACCCTTCCCAAATAGCAACATATCATCAACATATAATGCAACAATAAGAAGGCAATTATTTTCAACTCTGAAATAAATACAATGATCTAATTTCAATCTTACAAATCCAATTGACAACACAAAGGCATCAAACTTAAGGTACCACATCCTAGGAGATTTCTTCAAACCATATAGAGATTTCTTTAATCTGCAAACTAAGGATTCTTTACCTTTAACAATGTAGTGCTCAGGCTGTGACATATAAATCTCTTCCTCCAAATCACCATGAAGGAAAGCTATCTTCACATCCATCTGTTCTATCTCTAAATCATATGATGTAGCAAGAGATAACATAAATCTAATGGATGTCAACTTTGCAACAAGAGAGAATATTTCACCATAATCTATTCCCTCTACCTGTGAATACCCCTTTGCAACCAATCTAGCTTTGTACCTTTCAACACTACCATCTGCACAAAATTTCTTCTTGAACACCCATTTACAGCCAACAAATTTTCTCCCTTTAGGAAAAGGTACAAGGTCCCAAGTTTTGTTTTTCTCTAATGAAGCCATCTCATCATCCATAGCCTCAATCCAGGAACCTACATCTTTCATGCCCAAAGCCTCTTTCACAGATCTAGGCTCATCAGTGTTAGTAATCAAAGCAAAGGCACAACTGGAATCTAAAACAGAATAACCAAACCTTTCTGGTTTCTTTCTTTCTCTCATGGATCTCCTCAAGGGCTATGGTTGAGGTTGTTCTTCCTCTTCTTTCAAACTATCAGGGCTGCTAGAGCTCTCCTCATCATTAGGCCCAACATGGTCTCTCTATTCAGTCTTCTCAGGGGTAGGAGGCAACTGAACAACATCTTTTTCCTTTTCTTTTTCATCTGGTTGTAGCACAATAGAAGAAGATGTTAGCTCTCTGAAAATAACATTTCTACTATACAACACCTTACTAGTCACAGGATCCCAAAGCTTGTATCCTTTCACACCAGCATTGTATCCGATAAAAATACATTTATAAAACTTTATTTTCCAACTTAGATCTTTTCTCCTTTGGAACATGTGCATAAGCTTCACAACCAAAAACATGAAGATGTCTGATTGAAGGCTTCTTACCAGACCACACCTCCATGGGTGTCTTACCAACAAGGGCTAATGTAGGAGATCTATTAACCAAATAGCAAGCAGTGGCTACAGCTTTAGAACAAAACCTTTGTTCTAAACCAGCTCCACTAAGCATACTCCTAGCCTTCTCCATCAATGTCCTGTTCATTCTCTCTACAACTCCATTTTTCTATGGGGTATAAGGAGTTGTCTTATGCCTCTTGATACCTTGTTCTTTACAGAACTGTTCAAACTCTGCTGAGCAAAACTCACCACCATTGTCAGTTCTCACACACTTAATCTTCTTACTAGTCTGATTATCTACAAGAGCTTTAAATTCCTTGAACTGACTAAAGACTTGTGTCTTACTTTTAAGGAAATAAATCCAAGTCCTTCTACTGTAATCATCTATGAAAGATACAAAAAATATAGACTTGGAGATTGAAGGAACTTTTACAGGACCAAATACATCAAAATGAATAAGATCCAAAACATCAGAAGATTTGTGAGAACTAGAGTAAAAATGAACATGATTTTTTTTACCATAGACACAGTGTTCATAGAAGTCAAACTCAAGATTGCAATCATTTAACCCCTTAATGAGATTTTTATTTTTCAGGGTTTTGAGGCCCTTTTCACCAATGTGGCCAAATCTCATATGCCACAACATTGTCTTTTCTGCAGGGAGCTTACCTTCCAAAGTGTTTGCACTACCATCAGAACCAATAACCATAGACTTTTTCACTACTTGTTTAGATGGAGAGGATGAATAACTATTACATAAAGGAATACATGCATCTAGCTGAAATAAGGTACCTCTCCTAGTACCCCTCACAAGCACTATCGATCCTCTCATCATCTTGCATCCTTCTTTCAAAAAAACAACCTACACACCTACATCATTCAACATACTTACAGATAATAGGTTTCATGCCAAACCTAAAATGTGCATAACTCTGTTGATTCCCTTTACTCATCCATCAGGAAATCTGATAGTGACCCTTCCGCATCTAACTATCTTTAGGTGAGAATCATCACCCAAGTACACCTTTCCACCATCGAACTCTTCATATTTTGAGAACCAATTTCGATGAGAGGTCATGTGAAAAGATGCACCTGAGTCAACCAACCACACATCATTAGATGCATGGGCTACCAAAGCTGTGATGAATGCATCACCATCTTCTTGAGATATTTCTGAAGCTGAATCTGAACCTTTCTTTTTCTTCTTCGGCTCTTTGCAATCTTTATAGAAGTGCCCAGATTTATCATAGTTCCAACATTTTGCCTTGGACTTATTGGAAGTCTTTGACTTCCCATGAGATTTGGATCTACCCTTATTTTCAAACTTATTATCATTTTTCTTCCCTCTTTTAGTGGATCTCCCACGGATAGCAAGGGCTTCTTTTTCTAAAATGGAAGGCTTAATCCACATCTCCTCTGATAGAAGTGAAGACACCACATCATCCATTTTGAAGGTGACTAATGTGCTTTCAAGAGCCATCATAAGATGGTCCCATGAATCTGATAAAGAACACAAAAGTGTGTAGCAATGATCCTCCTCCTCTAACTTGACACTAGCTGATGTTAACTGTGCAGCCAACAGATTAAATGCATTTAAATGATCCGTTAAGGATCCACCTTCCTCCATTCATAGAGAGTACAAATTCTTCCTCAGGAACAACTTTTTCTCTAGAGATTTGGCTTGATACACAGCCGCAAGTCTTTCCCACAAACTATTTGTGGTTTTCTCATCTAGAACATTCAGAAGAACTGCATCGGTTAAACAAAGTCTTATGAGACCCTTAGCTTTACGGTCTTTGATATCCCAATCTGCTTGAGCTATAGTTTCTGGTCTTGTAGCACTTGAAGTTGCTTCCCATAGGTCACTATCTTCCAACATGTCTTCCATCTTGAGTTTCCACAACTCAAAATTAGTGCCATTAAATTTCTCCACCATTCTCCCATATGATGAACTTGCCATCTCAATCTGCAAATAAGATTCAGAATGCTCTACAAAAAACTCCCACTCAAACTTGAGATCAGCTCAAAAAACCCTACCCAAAAACTAGGATCAAAAGTTGATCAAGCTCTGATACCACTTGTAAGGAAACTCAGGTGCGGAAACAACTTCCTATGCTAATCTCTATAGGAAAGTATTGTGCAAATTCTTTTAAATCCTTACAATTTCAGATTCGTTAACTACTTTAACAAAGATATTGCAACCACATACCATGCATATAGAAAAATAGAGAATAACACAATGATATACCCTGGGG
The DNA here is from genome assembly GCA_027943335.1 of Chamaecyparis obtusa. Classification (NCBI taxonomy): domain Eukaryota; kingdom Viridiplantae; phylum Streptophyta; class Pinopsida; order Cupressales; family Cupressaceae; genus Chamaecyparis; species Chamaecyparis obtusa. Next base: position 484,954 of record BSBK01004130.1, read on the forward strand.
AAACCTTTCAGTAAAAACCCCAGCACTCCAAAACCTGCACAATGTATTGATCAAAACTATTGCAGCTTACAATACACTTGCAATGCAAGTTCTTTCAGAAGATTTCAAAACCTTGAAGACAAATCACGGTAGCATAAAATGTTCCAACAATACACTCACATCACACCTCTTCACAACCCTAAAAAATGCTTATATCATGCGCTTCACTTTTTAGGGCTACTCCCAAAGATAACCGTATTAGGGTTTTACCATTCTCTGAGAAAATAGGAACCCCAAAAATTTTTTTGGGGTGATGCCCCAAACCCCATAATTGGGGAAGAGTGTACAATACTCAAATTTATCAGTTGCCACATGTCTTCACTTGTCATTGAATCTTCCTAACATAGCTCTTACATGTCATAGGAATTCATCATAACCATTTTAGCCATGATCTCCTTACACACAATTCAAGATGTTGACACATCAACATTATTTGCAAGAAATACATTTTACAAAACAAATAATAAGAATAGGAATTATCCAAGGTTGAGACACCTTATTCCTAACACATATAAGACACAAGAAGAAGCACTGCTGGGACTTTCCTATTTTAATAGGACCCCATTTCCTACAAGATATGAGAGTATGTAAGTCTTTGTCCTTTGAGTGGGATGAGTTCCCCTTGCAATACTTTAATTTGATAAGAACCAGGTTTTACCCTATCGACACCTACAACCATATAATGGAAGGTACTATATACATGAACCTCATTTTGAAGATCACTGGATGGATTCTATCGATGACTATGAGTTCAGGATCTGTGACTACTGCTAGATGAGCTTAGATCTTGCACAAGATGCCTTTCTTTTACGCATCCCATAGAAGTTGTGAGATTAAGATACATAGGATGTGATGGACCCTATATATAACTAGGATAAAATCTACACCAGTGCCATCCTAAATGATGAGGTAGATAAAAAGGAAAATGATGATATCATTTTTAAATCTTGCCATGTTATTAAAACAAATAAGGCATTAATTTCCCATCCCTTTAAGATAGACCCTATGTCAATGAAGCATCAACCAACTCAACCTTCCAAGGAGAAGAAGAATAAAGGGGAAAAGGTATTAATGCCTCAATTCAAGGGAGCTGCACCACTAAGGCCAGAGACAATATACAAACATGAATGCTCAACTACTTATGGATCAAATACTAGAGCCAAGCCTCCAAGAACTATGATGAGTAGAAGCATAGCTCCACCTGATGCTCCATCTTATAGTGGAAAAGAGCAAGAAAATGTACCCAAGAGGGAACCAAGGGTGAAAGTGTCTGAACCTAGGCCTACTGGAGTAATAAAGGGGCATGTCTGTAAAGAAAGAGATCAACTACACCTTTTCATTTGGAAATAGTTTTGGAAGAGGAAGAAGATGAAGAAGATAAGGTACCCTTGAGCCAAAAGATTCGATCAGAGGCCTTCTTAAAGAGGAGGAAGTTGTAGGAGGAATATGTACAAATTGATTTGGATGACAAGATCCAAGTAGAAGAGGTGAATCCAAGGGATGCTCTGGGAAATGATGAGTTTGACATATTAGACTTTGAAGGTCTTTATGTATTTAAGGAACTAGAAAAAAAAATGTCGGTAGGAGAACCTTCCATTGAGAAAAATATTCCATTTACATTTATATCTCCCCCTGTACAATTTAAAGCTACAACTCTTGAGAAGAATGTAGAAGAAACAACCCAACAGGTATCTTAGGGACCAATTGAAGAGGCTATGGATATGGGTCAAGGAGAGTCCGTTGAATCAAAGGAGTCAGGAAAAGAGTCTTCCATTGGGATTACCTTGGAAAAAGATAAAAATCCTCCCATCCCTTCACAAATTCCTACTCCTCCACCTCAACAAGATTCTATGCCTCCAATTCCAACCACTTCTCTTCCACCTCAAGATCAAACTACTCAACCTCCATCAAAAACTCCACCAGTTCAAAAACCTACTCCTACTCCTCTACCAATTCACATGCATGCACCTTTGTCTACTCCCCTAATAGCTCATACTCCTCCTTTTGGTCCCATGGTACCCTCGGTTTAGAATTATGTTCCTTCTCAATCCAGTCCACCAATGCCTACTCCACCAATGCCCACTCCTCCATCTTCTCATTCCATTCCCCCAGCTGAGACAATGTGACTAGAAGACTAGGATCCAAGAAAAGAGACTAAAGAGAAAGAAGAACATGTAGGTGGAGAAGAGGAGGTAAGAGAGGAAGAAAGGGAAGAAGAAACAATAGATGAATAGAGATGGAACATGAAGTGGTCACCTCAAGCCTAGTCGTGCCCTATGAACCCATAAATGCCTTCTCCAAGCCCACTTGGTTTACCAAAGAAATACAACCAAGGGTGAGGGTTTATAAAGATGAAGAGGATATAGATATAGTAGTTATAGGCTAAGAATTTCACTAAGGAGAATCTAGTGCCTGAGCGAGGACTCTATCATATGTTACACATGACCAAAAGGGCAGATGGAAAGCATAGGTAGCCATCCCAATAGTCGATGCCAGTATGAATGAAATTACTCCCGAGGATTATGTCTTTGAAGAAGTGGACCTCGGTGAACCAATGAGGGAAGGGAGAAAAACATTGGCTACTTTGGGATTGAAGCATGCATTGCACTTCATGGATAAAGATGAGGAGAAAATTAAAGCTTTAATGGAACATAATGAAGCTATGAAGAGATTTATTCTTAAAACGATGGGTCACATTGACCTTAGCAACCCTGAGGCCTCATTACAGGCTATTTTGGAGAAAAGGGCCACTTTTGAGATGATAGAAAACATCTAGTATTCTTTTATTCATGTGTTTTCTAGATTGGAAGGATGATTTTGAGGAGTTCGCAAGAACTACCTTGAAGGAAATTTTGAGACCTTTTAGGGGTATCCTTAAGGAGATCTCTAAATTGGTTAATATGATGTGCGAGGAGGATGGATTGGAGGAAAAAATTATTAAATGACAAAAGGATCTTGATGACCTTATAATAATAAGGAAGCAACGCTTCCAAGTTTTGGTAAAAATATACAAAGGCTCAAAACTCAACAATTTTGAAGAGTGGATCAAGGAAATCACTGGAGCATCAAATGTTTATCAGAAGTGCTTGAGCAATATCAATAAGAAGAGGGACAAAGGGATGCTCTCGATGGAAGAAATTCATAAGTTTTAAGGAGGCCTAGCTTTAGATCTCTATGAAGACAATGATGATCAAACAATGCACCCAATCAAGGACATTGTGCATCAGTTCATGGATATCTTCAATGGAGTAAAAAAAAAGATGACCTCCAACAAATGTATTACCAAAAGGAGGAAATGTAGAAAATGCTAGCTTAGGAAGAGGAAATACAGGCTTTTGCAAATGAGTTAGCCACCTTCTAGGATAAGCAACAAGAATGCCTTAGAAATATCCAAATGGCAGATTTTGAAGAGGTCCAAGAGATAGTAGACAAGCTCCACAAGGCCCACCCAAGGATTCTCCCAAACCGCTAAGTGTTCAATTTTGGACTTAGCCAATTTTCACATAAGGGAAATTTCTTGACACTTAGTCAATTTTGCATTCCAAGATTTTCATCCTTTCGACCTACGAAAGTCTGAAATTTTGTTCAAACATGGTGTTCAATACTTAGTCATTTTTCAAGCTCATTTTTTTTGGAGTAAGGGTTGGGGTCCAAAATTTTTGGGCCGTCACCACCAAGAACTTCCAGTCTTCTATGGTGGATTTCCAATTAGGTTGATCACATGTGTTGGGTCATTTGTGTATGCTTTGGAGATATCCTTCAGTCAGGACCTCAAAGGGGATCCATAGTGAAGATTAAGGGGAAGAACTCCAAATTTTGAAGGAAGAACATACAAAGAAATGGAAAAATTCTAGAGTAGATTTTGAGTTTCTTTAATGCATCTTGGGCTTCAAAATTGTAATGCACATAGATCAAATCCATGCTGGGTAGTTTAGGGTTGCTTTAAGAGTATTTTATTTTATTTTATTAGATGCAAGCTATTTTGGAAGGTTACATTGTGTACTATTTTAGATTTGAAAGGTTGATGTGTTAAAGTTTTTGTGGGCACTGATTCACCCCTCCCCTCTCATTACCCTCTCTCTCCTAATTCCAACAATTGGTATTAGAGCATAGTTCTCTTATTGGATAGTTTAACCACTGAAGGGTAAAGATCTAAGTCATGGAGAGGTATAAGTTAGATACATCTATTGTGAATCAGAAGATTTAGATGTAGATGTTTGTTGAATAGTACAAGCAAGCCAAGGAAGGACTGAAGAAATTACTGGTTGAAAGAAAGAACCTATGTATTCTGCAAAAAGAGATTGGCTACCATGAAGAAGAAATTGATGATATATTTTATCACATTGGATCTAGTTTAGGGAGTATTTATGATGGATCTAAAAGTATAATATCTGACTTGTCTGAGAAGAATCAACATTTAACCGAACAAGTGAAAGCACTGCAAATTGGTCAAGAATCTTAGATGGTGAGAATGGTTGAAATAATGAACAATGCTAGATAGGTTGAGCAAGAAAGGAATCTGGATATTGAAGACCGAAGACATACAACTAAACAACTACAAGGTAAAGAGAGTGAGATACAAAGACTCACTGATCGTCACTTTCAAGTATCTAATCAGATGATGACTGTGAATCAAGAAGTCAACCGAGTGAATGGAGAATTGTCCAGAAGACTTGAAGATGTTGCAATACTTAGAGAAGAGAATGAAAAATTAAGAAATGAAATGAAGACACAAAAAAATAATAATGAGATGATGAGGCTAGCTGAGAACAATTCCAAGAAGATTGATGATTTTCTGATTAATCAAAGAAGATTTGGAAGCAAAGCTAGATTAGGCTATACCAGCGAAGGATAATCATCACAACAAGATGAACAGGTCAAAAATAATCAAAATCAAAGACCTAAAGTGTTGACATGTTATCACTGTGGAAAACTGGGACATACATCTAATGTGTGTAGAAGCAAAACACAAGGTAAACCTCCCGTCACTCCTAAGTTCAATGGATATTGCTACTATTGTGGAAAGTATGGTCATCAAGCTTATGAATGTAGAGCTAAATAGAATGCTAACAATACTACTATGGATAATTTATGTTATACTTGTAATAAACATGGACACACTGAATGAGAGTGTAAGGCAAAAATGAAGCAAGTATGGACTCCTAAGCAAAAGACACAACGCAAGCCCTACCAACCGAAGAGACAAGGTAATTCTTATGTTTGGGATTATAACACATGGGCTAACTGTGTTGCATGTGGTAGATATGGGCACATTGTAGTGAATTATAATAGGAAAAGATAGGATGGACAATCAAGAAGCTAGACAAGCATTGGAATGGCATGTATGCATTGTCATAAGGTTGGTCATTTAAGAAAAGAATGTAGAGACCGAGCACTAGAAGAAGGTCATGTATTTGAGAGTGGAAACGCTATTGTAGATATCATGAGAATAAGGAATGACATGTGGAAGAACACATCTAATGAGAATTTTGAGTCAAGTAATGCTGTCAGTGAAACCTCATCCACTGGATTGGGTGACATCGGTACCTCCACCTAAGGAGATATAGGTATGTATGGGACTGACATTTCAAAATGATCACATTTTACATACAGTTCCTTATATATGCTGTGCACATACCAAATCTACATGAATAAAGATGCATTATGGTTTCTATGTTTTGAGCTAACAAAGTTACACATGCGGTAAAATTTAGACTGAGCATTGGTTACCTATCGATAATCACTATTCAAGGTTAACCGAATAATAGTATCAACTAAGAAAAGAAGTCTTGTGTTAACTGAGCTGATGAAAGATTGTAGCTGTCACCAAGCTGACAGTTGTCATGAACTGGAAAGTAGGTCAAGCATTTATTGCATAAATTTTTGAGTGGGAATATAGAAAATTCTATAAATATGTGGAAGACAGAGTTTATTTTTCACATTGCAATTTCAGAGAGCTAATATTTCACAGAGCGAGTTCGAGCAAGAATATTTCAAGAAAATTCAAGCAGTTGTAGATCAAACCGAGCACACTCTTCGATACATTCTGAGTAAGTTGAAACCCTACCGAGCATATTTCTCATACTGATCAGAAAACCTAGTTTGTTGAAATGGCATCTACTATGAGTTCTTCTAAAGTCATGGAAGAAGAAGTTAATTTAATAGTGTCAGCAAGCTACAAGGAACCACCTTATAAGTTGCACCTTGAAGTTGCCTCAAAAATGGATTTAGCGGGCACTTTTTCAAGCATCCCACCTAGGGTTTTGTTAACTGAAGACATATGATCATACATACACTATAAAATTGGGGAAATAGGTGATTTTGATATGTATGTTGCGTATCAGGCACTTTGTAATGAGAAAATGGAACTAAAACTAGAGCATAAAATTATTGAATCACTTGGTCTTACCAATGCCCTAGATTTCCCAAAGGATTTTAAGAATGAATGGATTAGGGTTGTGTTGAGCTACTATCATGAGGGCACATTTTGGCTAAACAAACCAATCAAGGTTACAAAAAGAATGATTAGAAGGGTTACTAGTTACCCTACTACTGATAAAGCTAAAGCATTTCGAAGCTCATCCCAAGCTGATGTTAAAAAGAATACTGGTGCAGCATGGGATGGTAGAGCACTGAAAATTTCATCTATTGTGGATCCTGAAGTTAAGTTCGCATCACATGTAATTGGGTACAAGATATTTCTATCGAGCAGGTTCAAAAATGTACCCTGAAGTGCAGTTGACATGGCTCACAAATTGATAAAGAAGGGTCATCAGATAGACCTTTCTGAGCTGCTACTAAGACAGGTTGAAGAAAACATGAAAACAATCAGGACACAAAAGTCCAATACCTGTAAGTTTGGATCATTACCGGTATGTTTATTTTTATATCTCCAAAAATTCTTTCCCTCTGTCGGTCACACTGACTGGATAGATGACACACCGATCACCTCACAAATTTTTGATATTATGAAAGTTCTAGGAGATAATCCTGAGAATGTAATAAATAGTTATTTTGAAGATTTTAAAGTGAAGATGAATTTAAGAAGTAGGATTTCTAATGAATTGGTCAAAAAATATGCGATGGATATTTGTTTCTTAGTGAACACCGACCACACTATAATTAAAGCAATTGAGTTGAGAATAAAATGGCTAGCACCTATGGGTTATGAAATGGATCATGATTTTAGTTTGAAATCTATTAAGGCATTGCTAGCATTACTGAAGGACATAAAGGCCACAAGGTTTGGAACCTTTGAAGAAGCTAAGTCTAGAATTAAAAAAGGTTTGGTCATCGATAAAATGACAAGGAAAGAAAAGAAAATGAAGAAGTTTTTATCTGAGAAGTTTGGGACTAAATCTGACTCATCTAAGGAGTCACCGGTTGAAGCAACAACCAAAGGTCAGTTAATGTTGGCTGAAAAACCATATGATAGTGAAGAAACTGAGTTTGAAGAAGAACAAGAACCTATACCAGTTTCTCCCACTCAAGCTTCAAAGAAGAGGCAGTTGCCAGTGCAAACAGGTGCATGCACAAGGTCATCAACTACAGCTTCACCACCACAGAAGAAGGACACTGCGAAGGTAACAAAATGAAATGCTGCTACACCGACAAAGACTTATGTAAAGATAGGACCCAAGGTTGTAGTAGAGGCACTGAAGAAAAGGAGGAAATTGATAAGAAATAGAGAAGACCTTGAGGATGAAGAAAATGAAGATGACAACAATCAATTCAAGGTTGTCAGTAATAAGAATAGGACAATTGATGAGGTTGCTGAAGATATAATTGAGAATGGAAATCTTGCAGATCTAGAAATTAGTAAGTTTGACATCATGTCAAATGAAGACAAAAACAAAATTGAGGAAGCCGTCATCCAGATGATGATACACTTCAAATGAGTTCCACTAGAGTTTGAATTGTCACTACCCAAGACATTAGAGGACCGAATAAATCAAAAGTGGTCATATACCTTGGACACTGAGAAGAGGATGAGGGAACAAGCCCTTGTATCAATTGCAATAAACTTATCTCTTGATGAGATTAAAGAGCTTATGGATACTTATGTGCAGAGAGTCAAAGTCAAGCACCGAGCTATGTAAATAATAGATGAGAATCTGGCAGATCTTGATGAGTCTAGTCAACTTATCTAGATTTCACCTTTAGCTATCAGAGAGCATAATGAGAAAGTTGCATTTCAAAATTTTTCTAAAAAGAGACATAATTCAAAAGGTAAAGGAATATTCATTGAGGATAATGTAGCTAAGAAGAATAAAGAGTCAATGGTATCACTTATAGAGGTAATTGATACAACAATTGGTCAAGAAATCAAGAACAGTTCACATGATGCACCAAATCTAGAAGTGATTCAGATTGAGGATACAAATGACAAGGATGTACTCATTAAGGACATAAAAAATGGTGATCATGATGACAGGGATGAATATGATGATGTGAATAATGCACAAGTGTTAGAAGTTGTAGAGATATCTCATATCATCATTCACTTATCATAACACTTGTACACTTATCATAACACTCCTTCACTTATCTCTACTTATAGAGATATTTCTCCACACACTCAAATCAAATTTTCTCACATCTCTCTCTCAATTTCTCTCTTTCATAGTTCTATCATATTGTATTGAGCTAAGAGCTCATATTCTCTCTCTCTTTAGGCTTTTCATGCCTCATTCATAATTCACAAGGGGTTTTCTTAGCTTTCCCCTTTCAAATTCTTGTCTCCTCTTTACTTTGTTGGTGTATGCTCCTAGTTATTGTGCAAATTCATGGTATTGTTTCCTAACTCCTTGCTCTTGGATTAAATAATTTCCTATTTGTTCTTTATCATTTTTTAACAACAAGACAACACATAGGATGAAGCACAAGTTACCGAGTGTGCATTTCCATCACTACCAGGTGAGCTTCCTTTACTTGTTGAAGCCATAGATATTCTATCTCAGGAACAACCCGATGGCTTAGACCCCGAGCAACCTACAAATACAACAGGGGAACAAAGCACCGAGATACCTACAAAGACAAATGAGCCTGAAGGAAAAGAGGCTACTGAAATAGAAACAAAGGCATAAGAAGAGCCTAAGGCAACTGAGGATACCCCACCTGACACCACATCCAAGGCTCCACCTCATTCAACTGGCATAGGTTACTGAGGAGCAGAAGAAGGAAGATAGTGTGTCAACCAGGTAAAACACTCTGAGGGCAGAAGACAAAGCTATTGTCACCATTGCCAAGAAGTCACCACTTGCACCAGAGAGGAAGAAGAAGAAGAAGAAAGGAAAATGGCTAGTCACTCTAAATGAAGTCATTGTGATACCTGACTATGACTCGATGACCCTTAGCCTCGAGGAATTGAGAAAATATGGGGAATTATGTACAAGAAAAGTAGCACAAGAGAAGTTAAAGCAAGAGAATAAGAATAAGGAAGTATTAGAGAATGTTCAGGATATGTTACAACAGATAGTACCTAAGGTGAACATAGATGAAGAATCTCTGATCATGGATCAACTTGCAACACTTACCGAGAAGATAAATGGACTAGGTATTGAAGCTGATAAAAGAATAGAGGAAAGGGTAGAGTCCAAGATTCAAGATAAACTTGCCAAGTGAATCAGCCAAGAAGTGGCTATTAACAAGGTTAAACTTTTAGAGGTAATAACTAAGATTCAATGTATTACTAATTCTATCTGCCAAATCTTGTTTAAGCTATGCACTGTCATAACCTTCACTGTAGAGATCAGTGAAAAGATTAAACAACTTGAGAATGAAATCTCAGTCAGTGAAAATGTAGCTACAATCAAGCCACAAGCTTTTTCAAAGCATATACTTAGAGTTCAAGAACTTAGGTGGTTGATAGAAAATCTTAAGAAGCAAGAAGAGCGGATAATTGATCAGGTTACTGAGTTGCAGACATAACTCCTTCCATCCTTGAAATTTTTTGAGAAACATATTGTCAGGGCACAAATGCTTGTTGCAACACCAGAGATTTCTGTGTTGGACAACATTTTTCATATGCATGCACAAGTCAGTCTTGAGCACATTGCTCTCACCAACTTGAAAGAGGAATGAGAAAACCTCTTGGAGTCATTGAAGAAAACCCATCAACACATTTTTGACAAGTTGTAAGTATACACTATTTCTATTTGGCATTACTATCAAAAAGGGGGAAAACATGTATATAGAAGATGAAGATAAAGGGGGATAACATGTTTATGCCAAATATGTAACTTTTTGCTAAGTATAATACACATTACCAGAGCATGCACCAAGGGGGAGTATTTAGAAATTTTTTGATATGAATATGTATATGTCGAAGATATAAGTTTTGAGACATAAGGTCTATATACACTTAAGTTTTGATACTAATGACAAAGGGGGAGACTGTTATCTCTATTGAGCATTAATGATTTTTATTAGTATCAAAGGTTACCAAAGACATCAATTGATTACTTATATGAACCCAGTCAGTAACTATAAGAAATAAAAGCAAGTTGATTAAGTCTTCATACCGAGCACGAGATAGTTTTACCGGGCATTAGACACCGACACCAAGAGACAGTAAACACCGAGCATCAGAGTAATTACTGAGCAGTAGTTATAGTGTTTACCGAGGGTCACATAAAATGACATAGTAATCAAGAATGACACATTCTTCTATGCAAACGGTTACAACAGAATCATAAAATGTTTTACCAAGATCGAGGATCATTTATTGTTGAAGATCTTTTGTAAATGTTAGATCTAGGTTATTTTTGTACACCGTAGATCTTAGTTTTTTCTCTAAGTTGTTGAAACCTAATTTTGTATAAGCGGCATAAAGTTGTATGCTATATATTTTGTATGTAACATCATTTTTGATGTGAACTGATGTATGAGTGAAGAAGCACTTGAAGCACTAGCCAACCTTGAAGATTATCAGTTGATAGAGCATAATAGTATTAAGAGGAAATCAAATTGAGCAGAATCAAAGTAGGCTAACTGAGTAGTTTAGAGTAGAGATTAATAATAGTAAAGGTGATATATATTCAGTACTTTATTGATCTTTATCAGACAATTTGATTTTTCATTAGAAGATAGTTACCTATTATTGTCTAATAATTGTAATAGAGTTTTGGTAAAATCTCCTAACAGAGTAGACTTGACAGTCTTTTGTAAATCTCTTAACCGAGTGCACACTCAAGTAGTGTTGTTAAAATCCTATAACTAGGTAGATCTAGCTAATCTAATATGTTAATCCTAATAGGGTAAGATCACCAGAAGTGATCAAAACTTGTAGCCCTAATAGGCAAACCTTTTCTATCTGCAGTAGTGAAGAATTTGTGGGTGTCATCCCCACTGTAGTTTTTACCTTCTAACAAGGGTTTATGCATTACCAAAATACTTGTGTTATGGGACTGTTATATTGTTGATTTCATGTTATTTACTTTCACAAGTTGAATGGATGAATGATACATGCATTAGATGCAAGCTATTTTGGAAGGTTACATTGTTTACTGTTTTAGATCTGAAAGGTTGATGTGTTAAAGTTTTTGTGGGCACTGATTCACCCCTCCCCTCTCAGTACCCTCTCTCTCCTAATTCCAACACACTATCTTTGTGAGGTTTATGAATGTGTGTTTTCTCATTCAGTTACTTCAGAGATATAATTGATTGTGTGGTGATTTTGATCTACAAATTCATTAGTCTGGTGTTTATCTTTACTACATTGCTTTGTTGTGATGAATTATTGGGAAGATTATTTCTTTGGTGCTTCAAGATAAATTTGTCACATGTGTGTGCACGTTCATGGTGGTTTCATGATTTGATGAGTTTTGACATATCTTACATCTACATTTATTTCCATTGATGATTGCATCTGCAAAACCAAGGTTGTGATTTATTCAAATCTATGTTTTGTGGGTTTTCTCCATCTTCTTGGTACTTTAATTCGCAAGGTAGTGCAACAGAGGTTTATGTCCATTCATTTAATTTTTGCAATTTCATTTCAAATTCTTGTTACCTTTCTCTTTGTTTACAAATCAGTCATAGTAGATTAAATAAAATTTACATCATTTTCATTCCAAAGATTCATAAAATACAAAGAAGAAGAAGAAGAGAAAGATCGTTTGTTTTAGGATTATTTTTGGAGCCCTCCAAGATCGAACCAGCAAAGGCCTCCTCGTGAATAGTCTCACATTTATCTTCAATTGAGCTATCTAGACGGTTGAGACCTAGCCCTAAAGGAACCTTGAGATTTATTTCATCATTCTTCCAAGAGGGGAATTTGATCATCCAAATTCCTAGCCGTTATCTCGTGTAAATACGATGCTCAACAATATTCTTCTTCTATTTTTCTTGTTTGAAGTTTTGTTCTTGTTTTGTTGTAGCTCTTTTTCTTTTTTTCTAGTTGTGTTGTCTCTTGATTTGAGTGCCCTCTCTCACCCTCTCTCTTCTTTTTATAGAGCCTAGATTTGCAATCTATTATCTCTTTGCATTCTTATACTCTCTCATCTTGATGATGGATCATGGAGTTTGATCCAAAATGTTGATGCTAAAAAATAACACACAATCATGCCCAAATGTATATCACTAACATTTCATGGTTCATAGAAATCTTCTATTATTAACATACTTGTTTCTATTGCAGACAATGTGTTCAAGACATTCAATAAGGAGAATTTCATTGTTTAGATGCTATGATGAAGATCTTGAGATTCGATGGTGAGGTATTTTTCTAAGATTTCTGTAGATCATCTACAAAGGTTCACAAAATTTTCTTTGACAGCTTGAGTAAGATATGATCAAGTTTCTGGTTACTGGTTGTATCATCTTAAAATGGAATCACTTCCATCTTGATAGGTTTAGCACCCTCTTTTAGTGCATTTATCATGATAAACTTGCATTTAGGATGCATTTTGCACTTGATTCCTTCATTCTAGGTGAAATTAGGGTTAGGATCTCAAAGATTATCCTTAATTTTCCTTCTTTGTGGCTCTATTTTCTAGGTAGGATCTAGGAATAGGTCCTCCTAGCCTTCATCATGTTCATTATAGGACTCTTTACCTCTTTCTAGCAATCTTCCCTATCCTATCATCATTTCTAGGTCTCTGGGCATCCCTGGGACCTTCTGTTTTATGCTCTGGCTGGATCTGGACCCCTAGGTCAAGGTCAAGGTTGACCCTAACCTAGTTCAAGGTCAAGGTTGAATCTAACCTAGTTCAGGGTCAAGGTTGACTCTGACCTAGGTTAGAGTCAAGGTCATCCTTGACCTCTGTCAAGATTTGATCCCCCTTTTCAAATTTTGGTCCCGGAGGACCCCAAAATCAATGTCGGGCTTTCAGATCCAAACGCAGAAGGGTTTTAATTTGAAATTCATTTAATTTTTTTCCCTCCTTAGTTGGTTATTGTGATTGGACCATAATTCAAGGTGAAATTTGAATTATGGGTCCTCACATTACTCTAGGAGCCTCACCTTGAAACCTCTATATAAAGACTCACATTTGCCCTTATTTTCACACATAATCTATCAAGTGAAAGCACAATTGATTCAAACAAGCTATCAATGGTGAAGTGAATATGCAATATTGGAAGAGGCCGATATAGAAGATCAAGCCATTGTTGATATCAAGCATTTTTGTGAGCACACCATTGTGAACATCTATTTGGAGCAAGAGAGATTTCTTCTTCCTTGATCCACCATTATCAATATTCAAGCATTCAAAGATACAATCATGGGGTAGAAATTACAAATTGTGAGTTTGGTAAGAGTACTTTAGCCTTGGGGGCTTGGTATGCTTTCTTATCTTATTCAAATCTATGCATTGCTTTCTCATAACCATTCATGCTAGGGTTTCAATCTAGAGGATTAGATCTTGGCATTACACATTCAATACACACACATATTCTATTACATCTAGCTATTTGTGGAGGTGGAGATCACAAAAATGGGGGTTTGAATAAGGCAAAACCATTTTTAGATATCTACAATTGCTTTTTTGAGAATTACAGAGCGGATTTGAGTACTCTTTTCATCAAACTTTCAGGATCTGCGAACAAAATTTCTATTAGAGTTGTTTCAGGTCAAGGTCAACCTTCAGTGGGGGGTAAGATTGTGCCCCACTTTTTGGGTCAAGGTTGACCTCCCTCAGGATTGAAATTTTTTTTTGGGTTTTCTCCGTTGCGGTTTTTTGGGTTGTAGAATTTCTTGAAACTGTACACTGTGTGTGTGAAAATTGTACCTGATCTGTAGACACAACACTCAGTAAAACATTAGAGGTTAGTGATAATCAAAGTCGTGCAAAATTGAAAGCTATCTAACCAAGTGATTTACTACCTTCTAGTAGGTGCGAGATTAATGTTCTCAGATTGTAATCGAGATCAGTGACCTAGATGACACCTAAATGAAGGATTTGAATGTAATTAATCTATATATGAGATTGAATGCAGTTAAGCTATATTTTTGATATTTTCTATGCAATAAGAATGATAAAAACTGATATGAATCTATGCTAGATGAAATTTATATGCTATGAATGCTATTGAAAATTGATATGCAATGCTAATCTAACAATGATATGCAATATGAATACAAAAATAAGATTGATCTCACAAAGATGTCGATTCGCAAGAGCTTTGATTCTTCAATTCCAATTCTCCAGCATAAGTTTGCACAATTATGAGATCTTGTGGATGCAAATTTGAGAGATGATTGAGAGATGAATTATGAAGAGACGAGCCTTGTTTTTATAGAAATCTAGGGCTTTGGAGGTGCATGGGAAAAAAAGCCATAAATCACTCAAATAACTCAGGTTGATTTTTGAGTTATTTTATAATAAAGGATAATTAACTCACAAAAACATGCAAAAGCTAAGTTTTAACTCAAAATAGAGTTTAACTTTAATTGATAATTGATAGTTGTCTATTTTTATGATTGTGCATGTTTTATTTATGAATTAATTTAATAATAAAGTGATTTATTTCCAACTTAACTGCTTTTAATTATTGTGCGAAGCGCAGTGGTTCAAAGATAGTCCGTGTTTGATAAAGATATGAAATTGATTCAAAAGATAAACCGATCTCAAGATAGAAACTGATTGAAAGATATTGAGATAGGAGGTCCTGAATGACCAGAGATAATGTTTACTATAGCAGTAAATGAACCTAGGATTGTGAAAAAGTGTCAAAACGCCTGATTCCAAACCTTAGGATTGCAAAGAAGTGAGTGACCCGTTCTAGACTCGATTGTCTTAGCAGAAATAGCAGGTATCACATCTGAATCCTTCAGTTGTCGAAGAACCAAGGAAAGAACACTATGATCCGATGGTTGCAAAAACTGATACAGTTTACAAGATTAGGAGAATACCAGATTGATATGGATCTTGATGAATCTGATATGCCCCAAGTGATGATAGATTTGCCCCGAGTGATGAGGTCTTTTTTTTTTGATGAATCAGTAACTACACGTGATTGTTTGTCTTGATTACTGATGAAAGATATTGATAGATTTGATTGACAGACTTTGAATGATGTGCAATACCATGCCCCCTTCGGGATTAAAATTGAAATCTGACAAGAAAAGTTAGCGTTATAGTTTAGAAGCATGTTAATTGATTTGAGAAGTGTGGTGAAACACATTCAAGAACACATTCTGCATCATTGGAAGGTCCCAAAAGACCAAGTTTGACTAAGTTTGACCATGGTTGACCAAGTTAAAATTTTGATAGTTTGATGTAAGATAATCAGTTAAGTTGAATACTAGATTTCTGTGATGATTGAAGGTTGATTATGCAAGAAATTAATAATATGAATGATCTCAGATTTGAATTTTGATCCCGAAAAAGGATTCTACTTGCTGCTTCGTTGGAGGAACCTTCATGTGAGATTCAGCTCTTGTTAGATTTGAAGATGCGAGTGGAGAATTATTTAAGCATTGAAGTTCATTTAATCATTGTGAGATCATGCAAACATGCAAAATGCAAAGAGACATGCAAAATGAAATGAGACATGCAAAATGAAATGCAACCTAAGACCTAGGACCTAGTCACTGATCATATGTCGATTTGTTATCATCATTGAACTTTTAGGTAACCGGATAAATCAATACAATGCCCACTAGCCATGAAACCATAGACATATGAATATCAATTTGTATGCACAAGAATCAATACAACACCCACTGGTTATACAACCATGGACATATGAATATTGATTTGTTTTCAGAATGTTGGATCAGATATAAGTACCAAGGCATAAACACCAGGATGACCTGAATATCATGTCCATTTTGATATAGCAATTTGTACAAGCATCAAAACATAAATGTCATGATGACCTGAGTACGCCTTGTGTTACAAACACATCAAACAGTCAAGAGATCATTCTAAATCCAATGTGAATTACCCGTAGTGACCCTTTATCGTTCACATCCTTAGGCAAGATCGCGTTTCACAGTAGGAGAAAGAATTCACTTTAAAAAGACAATAGTTAGATCAAACTTGAATTTTTTGGGTATCAATGGTCGAGGTATGCATGGCCATCCAATTCGAGATAGAGGCTCTTACAGTCAGACACCATTTCAATCCAGAATTTCCAAAGTTGTTAGATTTTCACATACAAGCAGAAGATAAAGAAAAGATTATGCCCCCAGTCATCACCCTCTAAATCCTATAAAGGACATCATTGAAGAGCTCGAAGGGACACAATATGCAAAAATCTCAATGCGAATCAACAAGCATACAAGGAGATAAAAGCATGTAAAGCATAGATTGTTTTCAATTGAGTTTTGATGTTTGATTGCATTGTTGTAGATGCAAAATCCTTTCTGGAGACAAGACTGACTGACTGACTCAAATGAAGCTTCAAAGGACTCTGAGTGGATATGACACGTCTAAGATACATTGGAGGCCATAGGATATGACATTGATTGCCCCCAAGTTTGAACATTGATAGGATACAGACGCTCAAGCTGAGTGGTGTACAGATCAACTTATTGAAAACTAGAAATGCAGAAACAAACCGAGAGATATGTACAAACTAAAGCAAGACTAAAAGCTAGGAAAGACCAAGATTGTGCTGATAGATGGAGCATTTTGGGACAAGTGGTGCCCGTTTGCCGGGTTTTCACCATCTTGGTAGAGATTCTATTTTTGCTACCAAGGTGCCTGTTTCCAAGTTTTCACCAAGGCACTTTTTCTCTCTTTTTTTTTAAATTTTTTTTTGTATTTTTCATTTTTTTCAATTTTTTTTGAATTTTTGATATTTTTTGTGAATCATCAAGGTGCCTATTGCAAGGTTTTCACCAAGATGTTCATTTTTTCAGGACTTTTTCTGATTTTTAAGATTTTTTCAGGACATTTACCAAGCACTGAATGCCTTAGGTGTAGAATTTCTTCAGATGGAGAATGTTGATTGGTTCTCAGAGTTGTTCTCCTTCAGTCGTTGAGAGTTGATAGGCACCAGAGCCAAAAGTAGCAGTGATGACAAAGGGACCCAGCCAGTTGGGTTTGAACTTCCCCTTGCGTTCTCGATGGGATTGATTTTTAGGATTTTCTCTCAAGACTAGATCACCAACCTAAAATTCTCTGTGTCAGACTTTCTTGTTGTAGCCTCTAGACATTCTCTTCTGATATACTCTAAGATGATCATATGCTGCTTGTATACGCTCATCTAGTAGTTCCAGTTCTTGTAACCTAGACACTCTGTAGTCTTCATCAGTGACAAGTCCATGCATTCTGATTCAAAGTGATGGGATTTCAACCTCAATAGGCAGTACCGCTTCAGACCCATAAACTAAAGCAAAAGGTGTAGCCCCTGTAGGCATTCTGATACTAGTTCTGTATGCCCAGAGAGCTGGATTGATCATGAGATGCCAATCTCTTCCTATTTTATTCACTGTTCTGTGCAAGATCTTCAGGAGATTTTTGTTTGAAGCCTCAGCTTGTCCATTCCCTTGAGGATAGTAAATAGAAGACCAATGTTATGTAATCTTGAATTTAGCACATAAGTCATCTAGATCCTTGTTTTTGAATTGTCCCCCATTATCTGTGATTATAGAGTGAGGGATCCCATATCTGCAAATGACGTAGTTCAGGATGAACATAGAGATCTGTTTCCCCGTTGCTTGTGTTAGAGGAACTGCTTCTACTCATTTTGTAAAATAATCTATAGCTGTGATTATATGGGTATGTCCATTAGAAGAGTGCGGATGGATAGCACCTATGAGATCAAATGCCCATTGTTGAAAATGCCATTGTGTAGTAAAGGGAATCAGATCTCTCCCTGGAGCATGAATCAAGTTGCCATGTACTTGACACTGTTGACAGTTTTTAGCAAATTTAATAGCCTCTTTCTCCATTTCAGGCCAATAGTACCTAGCCCTAATAAGTTTTTGAGCTAACGTTAAACCATTCGAGTGTGACCCACATATACCCTCGTGGACTTCCTCTAATGCACGTTGAGACTCTTCCCGTTCTAAACATCTAAGTAGTAACCATCTAGACCTCATTTGTACAGATCATTACCAATGATGACATATCAGGATGCGGATCGGATAAGGTTTCATTTCTCAAAATAGTTAAAGGACTCAGGGATGATTTGGTCATGGAGATAGGAGAATAGATTTTTGTAGCGGGATGAATCATAACCTACAATGGTGCAGATCATGTGGGTTTTAGGGGAGTCATATGTAGGATAGGATAGGGCTTCCACCAGGAACTCATAGTGTAGCTCATGTTCAGGCTACTGTAAGAGAGTACATAGTGTCACCATTGCATCGGCAGCCTTATTCTCCATTCTGGGTATTTGCTCAAATGTGATAGAGATGAAGTATTTCTTTAAATCATCTACCATTCTCTTGTAAGGAATGAGCTTTTCATCTTTGGTTTGGTACACATCATTGACTTGGTGGATAACCAGTTGTGAGTCTCCATGGATGTGCATCTTTGTAACTCTCCACCGTATTGCCATTTTCATACCATTGAGAAGTGCCTCATATTCATCAATATTGTTTGTGCAAGGAAACTTTAGTCTAAATGCTTTGGGTATCAAGTATCCTTGAGGAGTGATGAACAATATGCCTACTCCAGATCCATTCTGTGTGTAGGAACCATCAAAGAATAACCGCCATGCTCTAGAAGAGAGGTGCATGATAGAGGAATCGGGAAATTCCATTTGCATGGGTGTATCATCAAACATGGGTGCATCTGCTAGTTGATCAGCAATAACTTGACCTTTTATAGCTTTTCTTTCAACATATTCAATGTCAAATTCTCTTAGAAGCATGACCCATTTAGCTAGTCTACCGGTGAGGGCAGCTTTGCTTAGGAGATATTTTAGTGGATCAATTTTAGCTACCAAATGAGTAGTATGAGCTAACATGTAGTGTCTCAATTTCTGTGATGCAAAGATCATAGCTAGACATGCCTTCTCTATCATTGAGTAGTTCTTCTCATAGGCCACTAAAGTTCTGCTGATATAGTAGATGGCTCTTTCCTTTTTGTTGTCATCATGCTATGCTAGCAATGCCCCCAGTGATGTATCTGTTGCGGAGACATATAATATTAATGGCTTCCCATGAATAGGAGGCATTAAGATAGGTGGATTTGATAGATACTTCTTGATATGGTTAAAGTTCTTTGCACAGTCTTCATTCCATGCAAAGGTCACACCTTTATGTAATGTCTTTGTGAAAGGTTGTGATATGTCAGCTAACTATGATATGAATCTTCTGATGGACTGTACTCTCCCTTGCAAAGTTTGCATTTGACTGATATTCTTGGGAGGTTGCATCTCTATGATAGCTTTCACCTTAGCTGGATCGACCTCAATGCCTTTCTTTGAAACTATGTAGCCTAAGAGCTTTCCAGAAGTGACACCAAAAACACACATTTTAGGATTTAGTTGGAGACTAAACTGTTCCATTCTATCTAGGATCATGCTCAAGTCTATTAGATGTTCAGTTCTAATCATGGATTTTGCCAAGGTATCATCCACATAATCCTCCATTGTTTTATGCATCATATCATGAAAAATAGATGTCATTGCTCTTTGATATGTAGCTCCAGCATTTTTGAGTCTGAATGGCATAACATTCCAACAGAAGGTTCCCCACGCACATGTGAATGCAGTTTTCTCTTGGTCTTCTAGAGCAATTTTGATTTGGTTGTATCCAGAAAAACCATCCATAAGGGAATAAATTTCATAGCCCGCAGTCATGTCCACTATCATATCAATGTTAGGTAGTGGAAAGTCATCCTCAGGGCATGCTCTGTTCACATCTCTAAAGTCCATGCACACTTTGATTGAACAATCTGGTTTTGAAATAGATACAATGTTAAAGATCCACTCAGCATAGTCTATGACACGGATGAATCCAGCTTTTAGGAGTTTTTCTAGTTCTGCTTTGACTAAGAGTGCAACATGAGGATGCATCTTTCTCAGTTTTTGTTTGATTGGTTTTACTCCAGGAGCAATGGATAGATGGTACATAATGAGATTGGGATCCAATCCTGGCATATCTGAATATTTCCATGCAAAATTGATCTTTTTTTCTGATAAGAATGTAGTGAATTTTTGTTTCTCTTCTTCTGATAGAGATTGTGCTACATGTACCAATTGTGGTTCCTTTGTTGTACCCAAATTGATGGATTGAGTTGGCTCAATCAGAGCTGGAGATCTATCCTGTAAATGACTTGGAAGGACATCAAATATCTCATCCTTAGGTGCCTCAGAGAGGTTTTAACCTTTAGATACGTCTTTTCTTTTTACTTTTGTAGGTTCTGAGACTGCCACAAAGTGGTTTTCACCCTCAGAACTCTTTTTCTTTTTATTTTTATTTTTTTGACTAAGATATTTGATGTCCGACTCGGTCATGCTGACGCTCGGTTCACTGATGGAAGTCCTCATAGGCTCGACTGCATTGAGGTAACAAGCAAGGGCATAGTCACTGGAAAAGGTGTAAACACCATGGCTTGGGTTTATGGAAGTTTGGTTGATAAGATCAGGGCGTTGGATAGTTAAAGCGGGAAAGGCTTGGGATATGGTGTTCATAGATGGGGATATGTCATCATTGGTCCTAACCTGACGCTCAAGTTCAAAGGTGATATTACAGCTCAAAATGTTCAATTCGTGAATAGGCTCAACATCATCATGGGAGTCCTCTTCAGCCATAGGTGGATCTGACATGTTAAGTTCATTGTTTCAGCTCTAGACCTACGTTGGGTTGAGATACATATTGGTGAATAGCATCAATATATTTCTCTGTTATAAGCTCATCTTCTTTTGGAATGGCACCCCATTCATAGTCATTTGACTCAGCTTCTGATTTAGGATCTCTAGGAAATCTTAGAAAATGTGTGAAATCAGGATGAATACCCCAAGAAGGATTACCCTCAGTCTCTGACTTGAATTCATTTTCATGGAATCAGTGTCAGAATAACTACCCCCTTCTTCTTGATCAATTTGATTGCCTGCAAGATTAGCTGGTTCTTGTGGTGTAACCATCTCTTGTGCTATAGTAGGTTCTTGTGTTTCTACTACATTAATTCTTTTGATAGGATCATCTATATCATCAAGAAGATCTTTGATCTCTTTAGGCAATTTTTCATAGGGGATAAGCTCAGAGCTATCTGAATCATCATCAGAGGGTTCTGTTTCTTCTTTCTTAAGAAGGGGTTCTCTTGGTGTAATTTGTTCTATGACATGAGAACAACCACATTTGAGATGATAGGGTTTCTTCTTAAAGCCTAAGCCACCAATATCTTTGTTGGCTCTACCAATATGTGAAATGGGTGTCACAAGACCCTTTCCGCTAATTCCTAGAGGTCCTTGACTGGAATATCCCATCTTGGCTATCAATTTGTTTCCTAGACCATATGAATTAGAAGGGATTGTAGGTGCTATAGATTCACTAGGTTGAACAATTTTGGATTCAGAATCATCTTTGTATAGCCATGCAAGCACAGCTTCATCTTCTTCAAATTCTTGTTTGGATACTTGCTCCGCCATAAAATTTCTTTTGTATGCTTCCATAGGTTCCTTAGGTTCTGATTTAGATTGCTTCAAAGATTGTCCATATGACTTGGGTGAGATAGGGAGAGATGTCAGAGACAAGACTAGCTCTATAGTGTATTCTCCCATCCCATTTTCTTTGATATTGATCTCTTTAGCAATGTCTTCCATCTTGGATGTGGAAGCCACATTTTGTTGCTTGATGGAAGATTCTCTGTTATTAGGTACAAGCTTATCGGCACTTTCCTTCAATGTATTGCAAGTTGTACTCAGATCTACTGGGATAGTAACTTCTACCCCTTCATAGTGAAATTTCAAGCATTGATGGTACATAGAAGGGATGGCTTGCATTTCATGGATCCAGGGTCTCTCTAGAAGGATATTGTAAGCCAATGGTAGATCAAGCACCTGACATGTGGTATCTTTGATGACCAGACCCACTCGGATGGGTAAGACAATGGTGCCTTTAGAAGCTCTTTCTTGTTTGTCATAGGCTTTTATGGTGATCTTCTTTCGAGGATCAATAGCCATCTCTGAGAATCCCAACTGTGTGATTAAGTTGTAATAACAAATGTTGAGGCCTGCGCCCCCATCTATCAACACACGTTTGACTCGATAGTTCTGGATCAAGACTTCTATGTGCAAGGGCTGATTATGTGGGTGACTTAGGGAGTTGTCATCTTCCTCTGAAAAGGAGATATATTGTGGAGACGTTAGATGACCAACCATAGTCTGGAACCTGTCTAGATCTAGATCATCAGGAAGATTAGAGCCAAGCAAAGCTTTGTCTAGGATATCTCTGTGAGCTGGAGATATTCGAAGTAACTCAAACATAGAGATTTTGGCATTGGTATGCTGGAGTTGTTGGATGATGCTGTAAGATGTAGGTCTTGTATCCTTTGGATTGGAAGATTTTGAGACAACCTTCTGTTTAGAAGCCGATGTGAGATTGAAAGGTATCTTAGGGACGTTAGATGAATTTGGTGTTTGTCCTTTTAGATGAGCTTGAGCTTGTGATCTGGTAACCACATTAGCTGAGGAATGATTTCTATCTCTTTGTACAATCATGATGACATTGAAGCTCTCAGAGAGATATGGTTCAACCATATTGATGACAGCATTATTTCCAAGGTAGGCATAGTTGACTTTTGCCCCCATGTTAGGCTGAGAAGTGGAAACTCCCTTGCCATGTTGTGGAAATGATTCTGTAAATGCTGTGTGATCATTATTACTAGTAGGATTATCGATCGTGATGTCCCCTTGACCTATCAAGTCTTGAATGGTATGCTTCAAGTGGAAGCATCCATTAGTTCTGTGGCCTTTAGTCTGATGGAAAGCACATAATGCATTATCTTTCCACCAATATAGTTTTGGATCCGGATCAAGGTTTCGGATTGGGGGTAAAGAGATCATGTTATCAGCTATCAGGGTTCTCAGGGCAGATTCCAAAGATTCTCCTAGGGGAGTAAACTTTCATTTATTATCCCATCATTTGAATGGCTTCTTTGGAGATGGTTCAATAGATTTTTGCTCTGAAGCTTCAATGGATTTGGTGGCAAGGGTGAGATTGTAGGCTGGTGCCTTTGATGGGGTGCAGATAGTGTCAACAACACCATCAGAGATGATACCTTTGTTTCTATTCCAGCTCTTGTTTTTATCTTTTGAGCTAGATCCAGATTCAGACTTGTCCTTTTGAAGTGTGATTTCTCCTTTCTTGGCAAGTACTTTCTCAATCTTGATTGCATTATCCACCATTTTATCAAAAGATACATGATCTTGCATTTGTAATGGATAATTGAGCTTTGGAACAATGTTATTGATAAAGATTTCAAGTTTCTCCATTTCGGGAATTTGTCTAGCATATAGAGAGAACTTCTTTCGCCACCTCTTGAGAAAAGTTAGGAATGATTCCGCTGGATATTGCTTGAGGTTACAGATATCGATCATGGTAATCGGATGTTGAATATTGTAGGAATATTGTTGATAAAACAATTTAATCAATTCCTCAAAAGTTTTGATCGTAGAAGGTAATCTTGAAAACCACTGAATGGATGCTCCTCCCAAGGATCTAGGAAAAAGATGCATTAGATAAGTCAGTTCATGCATGAATTCCATGGATTGCGTATAGAACTCTCTAACATGATCTTGAGGATCAGAGTGTCCGTCATATTTGTCATACTTTGGAATCTCCACTCTTTTTGGGAATGGTGGCATATACAAGTTTTTGTCGAACGGGAAAGGACATAGGGCCTCCATGGAGAACTCCTTGGGTTCCTTCTCCTTCTTAAGATTGTTAAATTCTACTTGTATAACATGCATCTGTTTTGTCATAGCTGTGAGTGGAGTTTCTTCCTCATGTGTGATTATATCATCAACGTTAAAGTTGGGAGGAAGCTTAGCCCCTTCCTGGGCTAATTGTAAAAAGTATGCCTCTCTATCCACTTTCAAGAAATGGCTCATCATTCTCTTGAATTTATCATCATTCTGACATCGATGGATTTCAGAGGGGGTAGGTTCTTGGTCAGCATTATGTTGAGAATGGTATCCTTGGGACCCTCCTAGAGAACCATGATTTGTCCCTGCTTGAGACATGGTAGGAGTTTTTGGGCTCCCTGGAACAGATTGAGGAGGAGTTTGCTGATTACCTCTGTGAGTTGATAAAGGAGGTATGTAACCAGTTTTCAATCGAAAGTTATCGAGACTGTCGTCTTCGTAGATACCTGACTTGATAAGTTGTTCAAGAGTTGGACCCAGGCTATTGGTCAAAAATAAGTTCTGAGATGTTTCTTTTGATTTCTTGTGTGAAGAAGCTCTAGTCCCCACCATTAACTTTGAATGAAACAGAAGAAAAGGATGAAGACAACTGAAGAACAATTTGATTCGAGAAAATCGAATGACACAACCTTGTCAAGATTATGATAGTTTTGAAGATCTGATGAGACGTGGGTGAAGGATACTATGCCCTGGATGTATGGGATAGATCACCCAAAAGATAGTGGACACGAGTTCTCAACACTTAGTCTATTTTTAAAGATTGATTGAAGATTGATAGTTATAACAAGGTTTTGACATGAGATAAAAAGGACTCAAATTGATCAAACAGAAAGCTAGATCAAATTCAAAAGATCAATCTCAAAAAATGGTAGAATGCTCAATAGCTACTGCTCTGTTCCTGAAACAATGATATTTTTGACAGATTCTGGAACTAGGCTGGAAACATTGGATATCTTGCAATTTGACAATTTCTGACAACTCTCTCAAATTTTTTCAAACGACACTCTGCAGACTCATATGACACTGGGTAGTCTATGAAACGACAGTTGCTAAACTCATATGACAGTTGGGTAGAAATGAAACGACAGTTGTAAAATCATATGACAGTTGGGTAGCAATGAAACGACAGTTGTAAATATCATATGATAGTTGCTAACAGGATTTTGACTTTCTTGAATTTGCTGGTTTGAAAACTCATATGACACTGGGTTCTCAATCGTACGATAGATGGGCAATACTGAAATGACACTTGACAAAACTCGTATGACTTTTGACTTTCTGAAATGACTTTTGACTCCAGAAAGAATTTACGTCAATTTTTGCAAAATTTAAGGTCTTCAGTTCTAGATTGTTTGCAAATTGTACTATCTAGATTTTGAAGGTTATACTAGATTTGATCATTTTTAATAGCCAAGTAGATAAACAAGCACACATAACAGCAAGCAAGTGATTCCAAGCACGTCTAAAAACAATGAACAAGGGCAAAAGCAACCTTGCACATGAACAATCAAGTGACCAAATTGTGCTAATCCCTGAGAGTACTAATTGTGTATATTCTGAAAAGTTTTGCAATAACACACATATACCTGAAAGTGAAAAATTGGCCTCTCTAGAGTTTTTAGTAATGGTTTGACTCTGTAACTTTTATGATTCAAAGGGGTGAACTCCAATCCCGGCGCACCAGGGTTTTGACACAGTCTGAGAACTTAATCTTCAAGAGCTGCTAGGGAGATCTGACAACCCAACAATGAACCATACCCGTGGAGATTTCTTCCACAAGGACATTTATATAGCGGCTGTCACTACCATGGTGAAAATGGCTATTACCACTTGAGGTTCCGTCAACGCAGTTTTCCCTGTGAAGGGATTGTCCACTACGGTTAACCCTCTCTAAAGGTGACTCACAGATTTATACCACAAGGGGACTTGGCTCCAGATTTAAGGTTTTGACACCTCTTCACTTTTAACCCAAACAAAGCAAGCAGATTAATCCGACACGCTAAGACAAAGTTTTGTTCCACCAAGGTCTATGATATCAACTCCATGTGATCTATCAACCTCTCCGGGGAGAGAATGTATCAATCAATAAGAGAAGATGCACTAACCAATTTTGATTCACCAAAGCTCGTGATATCAACCCTACGTGATCTATCAACCTCTCTGAAGAGAGAATGTGTCGATCAATAAGAGAAGATGCACTAACCAAGTTGAATGTGAAACACAATAAGTATCCTCCCTACCTACAAGGATTCTATCATCAAGAAAGATTTCTCTAGGAATCCAATCTCTCAAGAATCACGAATAGTGTTCATAGGGCCTAATTACTATGTGAGCACAGATATATTCTCGAAAGCAAATCTACCAAAAGAATCCAAAAAGTAGAAAGAGGAACACTTAACGCTTAAAGAAAATATGAGATGAGTCCACAAGATGAAACACTTAACACCTCACACAATCTGAAAATGAGTCCCCAACTTAGAAAACAAGTGAGTTCCTAAAAGCACAAAAGGGTTGCCAAGTGGAACACTTAACGCTTCTGTCCTGTTGACCCCTCCCCTTTATGGCGCTGAGATTGCAACCACGGGGTGGAAATGAGGGGTCAATGGATTAGCAAGTCCAATAACCCAAGATAGCAATCAAGATCAATCACAAGTATTCTAATACTACTTAATGAATCCTTAAGGGATCACAACCGAGTATCAAATTATGCAAGTGTGTAGAAATAGATCAAAAGCATGAAAAGATGCACACAAGCTTGACACATAAGAGATTTATTTTAAGTCAAAATCAAAATATTTTCAGAACAAGGAGAATACCTCATGATCCTCGCAACGCGCTTAGTAGATTCTACCTGATTTTTAACAATTTTTGTTGAGCTTTTTCATGCAAGCAAGTGACGAATTCTCCAACAAGCAAACAAGCAAACAAGATATACAAAATATATTCAACTTATGAAAACCATAGGGTTAGCTCTAAAAATAAATTGTTAGGAGAAATAATAACTAGAAATTAATCCAAATGACAACTCATATCATGCATTGAATCATATGAAAAATAAGTGCATACCCATCATAAAATTTTAATTTTTTTGCACTACATTTGACCTAGTCAACAAGATCTAATTTTTTTGATATGATTTTGGCCACAAAAATAGAAATTCAGAATAAAGACCCCTACTAAAAAATAGAGAGATTTCCAAAAATGCAAAAATTTTAGAAAAATCTCTTCATTTGTGCCCTAGAGACCCATTTTATCAAAACATACTAGTTTTTGCAAATTGACTATTTGAGCTATTAAATTGCATCCAAATTTAAAAAAAAAATAATAGACCCCCTATAGAATTTGAAGGGATTTCTGAAAATGTAAAAATTTCAAAAAAATATACTGATTTGCGTCAGATATTAATTTTTTATGAAAAATTGAAAAAAAATTATTAAAAATTCAAAATAATTCAAAAAATTCTGAATTTTTTTTTGAAGCTTCCTTGATATGTCTTTAACCTACAAAAAAAATTTCAGACCAAAAATCTAATCCGTTTGGGAGATAAAATTAAATCTTTGAAACTTTAGGGTTTTAGCTCCAAGAATCAAAATCAGCATGCAAGGGTGGGTTGCACCACGGTGGGCACTAGAAATGTGTGTGTGAAAATCATACCTGATCTGTAGACACAACACTCAGTAAAAAATTAGAGGTTAGTGATAATCAAAATCATGCAAAATTGAAAGCTATCTAACCAAGCGATTTACTGCCTTCTAGTAGGGGCGAGATTAATGTTCTCAGATTGTAATCGAGATCAGTGACCTAGACGACACCTAAATGAAGGATTTGAATGCAATTAATCTATATATGAGATTGAATGCAATTAAGCTATATTTTTGATATTTTCTATGCAATAAGAATGATAAAAATTGATATGAATCTATGCTAGATGAAATTGATATGCTATGAATGCTATTGAAAATTGATATGCAATGCTAATCTAACAATGATATGCAATATGAATACAAAAATAAGATTGATCTCACAAATATGTCGATTCGCAAGAGCTTTGATTCTTCAATTCCAATTCTCCAGCATAAGTTTGCACAATTATGAGATCCTGTGGATGCAAATTTGAGAGATGATTGAGAGATGAATTATGAAGAGACGAGCCTTGTTTTTATAGAAATCCAGGGCTTTGGAGGTGCATGGGAAAAAAAGCCATAAATCACTCAAATAACTCAGGTTGATTTTTGAGTTATTTTATAATAAAGGATAATTAACTCACAAAAATATGCAAAAGCTAAGTTTTAACTCAAAATAGAGTTTAGCTTTAATTGATAATTGATAGTTGTCTGTTTTTATGATTGTGCATGTTTTATTTATGAATTAATTTAATAATAAAGTGATTTATTTCCAACTTAACTGCTTTTAAAAATAAAACAATTGATTTATGGGTTAATCAATTATTTAATCAAACTTTTATTAAAAACTATATTATTAAATAATGACAACTTGCTTTAATTAATTAAATAAGAATTTAATCAATTATTCATATGATATTAGATTTATTGTCAAAATTAAATAATATAATTAATAATAGATAGAATTAAATTTAATTACACAATTAAGTGGCAAATATTAAATCTAATTAATTAAATATGAAAATATTTAATTAATCAAACTTTAGGATAAATGTGATTTATTGCCAAATAATTATAAAATTAAAGATAATTATGCTGATTAGGAATATTACTAGGAATATTCCCTGATGTAGAATTTAAGATAATCAATTATGATTCGATGATGTTTAGATGTGCCTTAGGTTAGGACTTTGATGTCGATTTCATTCGATTTGTAGATGTAGGAGATTAATGAACTTATAGCCCATTTTTGGGTTTTCTCCGTTGCGGTTTTCTGGGTTGCAAAATTTCTTGAAACTGTACACAGGCATCAAAAAATAGGTATTTCCAGATTAATTTCATTATGAGGTATGTAGCTTATCTTATCTAATTTTTGGCATTTCCATATTTACATTACTTATCAATTCAATTCAAATTACATACATAGAGGGGAATGTTAGATGCATTGTTAAACTCCATTTTACCCCTATTCATTTTGGTGAACCTGTTTACGACAACTCTTTCTTTTTGGTGTTAGATTTAGATCTTGCATGCTTATAAAATTATATTTCTTGCATTTATATTCCAAAAATACAAAAAAAATACAAAATCTCTTTAAAATACAAAAATATTTACATTTTCATGCTTTTAGTATTTCTTTGTGTTCAACATGTATGATTCTTGTTTTGAATACTTTGATGATGCTTTTATGGTATAAGAGGATAGATTCCCTAATGAGGTACATGGTAGTGAGGATGGAAATTGTCCAAATAAGATCTCCATTGATCCTATTCCTATTTCACTCTCCTCCACAACCTCTCCAATTAGCCTTTACCATAAGGTGTGTGCATGGTTATCTTCATGTCCCACTATTTGCAATATTGATAAACCTAAAATGATATATCCTTGATGTAGGGGAATTCTTGGTCCTCGGTGAATCTGCATGGTGGTGTGTTTCTTGGCCGGTGTTACTCAGTTGCAGCCTTAATCGATGGTCTTGATTATTGAAGGAAGCTCAGTCACTGAAGGAACTCGGTGAGACTTCTTATGTTCGGTGGAACTGGTGCTTAGTAATGCCTGCGTTGCTCAGTGTTTCTTGGCTTGGTCGGTTGTTTCATTGGTGCTCGGTAGTTCTGGTTTACCGACTAGAGTTCTATGTGATTTTTTGGGCCGACTTGGTGCATTTATTGTTGGTAGTTGTTGTTACAGGCTGACATGTTGAATTTAATTATTGTAAGGCTATTTGAGAGCCTAATTGTATTGCATTTAATATTTGTTAGGGGGAGTTAATGGTTTCATCTAGCTGATGTGTGGCTAATGATTAGTATTTAAGGGATGTTTGGGTAGTTATTTTAGCCATGGAGATCAGAGGTTCTGAAAGTAGATTTGAGGGTAGCAGATTAGCGAAGTTGTGGAAAATTTCCTATGGGATCTTGTAGATCAGATTGTTATTTGATAGTTTGTAATAGCATAGCTAGTGGTTTGTACACTTGGAGACAAGGAGATTTCTTGGAGGATTGCGAGCTCAAGTTTAGATCTTCCTTAGGGTTTCCATTAGTTGCTGATAGTTTTTAGAGCTGAACTAGCTAGAGTTGTATTGGATCTTGATGATCTTGCAGAATTACTTCTTGATTGTAATTGGCCCTAACCCGAAAGGCTTTACAGTCGGGCATGTTAATGAAAATTTGTTGAAACAATTATTGTGTTGTGTTATTCCACTGTGTTGTTCTGAAGCTGTAAGGTTTGGACTATCTTTAATTGGATCCACCATCCCTTGCCTGCATCAGGTGGTATCAGAGCTGAGTTGATCTTGTTGGAAAAGAGATCGTATGATCTAAGTTGCAGATCCAAAGCACTAAACTTGTGGAATCTTGCCCTAGTTATTTGTGTAAGGTGACAAACTAATCTAACTTGCATAGAACTTGGAGATTGTCACAAGGTGGTTGGTGTAGGGTTTGTTGTAGAGGGTTTTTCTTATCTTTAAAGATACCTCTGAGAATATTGGACCCTAGAGTGATTGTTGACCTCTATGATATTGTGGAATCTAGGATTACAGAGAAGGTGAAATCAGATTTCAAATTTGAGATGGAGTTGAAGAAGAATGACATGGTCACCGAGATCATGAGAGCTATTGCTGGTGTACCTTAGAATGTTGGTACTAAAGATGGTTATGATGAAGCTACTGAAGACTTTGAACCTACTGGATCTAGTGGTGATGACTGGAGGGATATATCTGGTGAAGACAGAACAACTCGATTGCCTAGATCTGGAGCTCGGTTAAGTAATAGTTACCGAATGGAAGTTTCTACTTTCTCTAGTACTTTGAAGCTCAAGAATTTGATTGACTGGATTGGTGAACTTGAAGATTTCTTTAAGCTAGAAGAAATTGAAGATCCTCTTTGGGTGAGGTTAGAACAGACAAAGTTGAAAGGACATGCTACTCTTTGGTGGAAAGAATTACAAAGAGATAGAGAAGATAAAGGTGAAATAAAGATCAATCAGTGGAGGTTGATGGTGACTAAGTTGAAAGTTAATTTCATACCTACTGACTATGAGCTTGACTTGTTTAAGAAGTTGTAGAATCTGAAATAGAAGGATCTGTCTATTGAAGATTATATTGAGGAGTTCTACAAACTTACTATTCGGTTTGGACATAGAGAACTGGGTAAGGAAAAGGTAGCTTAGTATGTGAATGGTTTGAGATTCAATATTTAGGATGAGCTTGGTATGTTGAAGATTGATTCTATTGAAGATGCTTATCAGTATGCTCTAAAGGTAGAAGATAAGTTGAAGAGGAAACAACATGGTAATCCTTGAGGGAAGGAAAATATTGATCACTTAGTGAAGGATAAACTAATGACTACATAAGATGAACATAAACCTATAGAACTGAAGAAGAAGACAGGTAGAGTTATCTTTAAAGGAACTTGCTATAACCATGGTGAAGAAGGACACTGTTCTTTTGAGTGTACACAGAAGAAGCTTGGTGACTGATGAACTACCGTGGTGAATGAAAATGTTGAGAATGAACTTGAATCTGATAACTTGCTGCTTTGGCGAACATTTCTCAGTACAAAGGAGGAACCTTGTCAAAGGAGTAACTTGTTTAGGACTCGGTGCAAGTTGAGAGGTAAATTTTGTGATGTTATTGTTGACAGTGGTAGTACTGATAACCTTGTTGCTAAGGACATGGTTCAGAAACTTGGTTTGAATATAATGAGACATCCACATCCTTATAGGATTGGCTAGTTGCAAGATGATCATGCTCTAGAAGTAAGAGAACAATGCTTTATTGATGTTTAGATTGGCCAGTATAAGGATCTTGTGTTATGTGATATTGTAAAGATGAATAGTTTTCATATATTGCTTGGTAGACCTTGGCAATATGATTGAAAAGATATGTATGATTATGTGAAGAATGTGTTTATTGTTGAGAAGTATGACAAGAATTTTTCCCTGATGCCTTTGCTGGATACAACACTCAGTTGGAGAATTCTGAGTATTGGTAGCCGAGTTGAGTTGGTAGATCTTGAGAGAATGAATGATTAGTTTGGAGAATAGACCCATGTGTTATGAAGGAAAGAATTGAAGAATTGAAGAGTATGCAAAGTGAAAAGGTGGAGGACATGTATGTGAAGAACTAGTTTGGGGTTTATGTGCTGAATCTCATAATATGTTCTTCTCACATATGAACATATTTTCTAACCTAGGGTTTCTGATGTAGGTGCATTCTTGGTCCTCAGTGAATTTGCAGTGGTGTGTTTTTTGGCTGGTGTTACTCAGTTGTAGCCTTAACCAATGGTCTCAATTATTGAAGGAAGCTTGGTCACTGCAGGAACTTGGTGAGACTTCTTGTGCTTAGTGGAATTGGTGCTCGGTAATGCTTGCATTTCTCAGTGTTTCTTGGCTTGGTCGGTTGTTTCACTAGTGCTCAGTTGTTTCTTTGGCGCTCGGTAGTTTTGGTTTACTGACTGGAGTTCTGTGTGATTTTTTGGGCCAACTTGGTGCATTTATTATTGGTAGCTATTGTTATAGGTTGACATGTTGAATTTAATTATTGTAAGGCTATTTGAGAGATGACTTGTATTGCATTTAATATTTGTTAGGGGGATTTAATAGTTTCATCCAGCTGACTTGTGGCTGATGATTAGTATTTAAGGGATGTTTGGGTAGTTATTTTAGGCATGGAGATTGGAGGTTCTAAAGTAGATTTGAGGGTAGAAGATTAGCAAAGTTATGGAAAAGTTCCTATGGGATCTTGTAGATCAAATTGTTATTTGATAGTTTGTAATAGCAGATCTAGTGGTTTGCACACTTGGAGACAAGGAGATTTCTTGGAGGCTTGAGAGATCAAGTTTAGATGTTCCTTAGGGTTTCCATCAGTTGCTAATAGTTTTTTGAGCTGAACTAGCTGGAGTTTTATTAGATCTTGATGATCTTGCAAAATTACTTCTTGATTGTAATTGGCCCTAACTCGAAAGGCTTTACAGCCGGGCATATTAATGAAAATTTGTTGAAACAATTATTGTGTTGTGTTATTCTACTGTGTTGTTCTGAAGCTACAATGTTTGGACTATCCTTAATTAGATCCACCATCCCTTGCCTGCATCAATGCTACACCTTTGATGATGGTAAAAGGATGTCCTCGCATAAAAAATAATGGTAAAATTAGAGATCCTTTGGATTTCTTTGATAACACTAATTCCATTTCACATACTTATTGCACATGGAATAACCCTCAACCTACTATTCTAGTTTATTTACTACCTTCTCAACCTATGCTTCCTCAAGCTCCTATGTTTCCTTCTACCTTTAAGGAGTATAACTTAGTGGACCAATTTCATGCTACTCCTGCTAAGATATCTTTATGGGAATTACTTCAAACTTCCCTGACATATCATGAGGTATTGCAAAAAGCTTTATCCACTCTTCCTACTTCACCTCCTAATCAAGAGATCATTCATTCTATTTTAGATTGCATGCATACTATGCCTTCTGTACCTCCTACTGTGTTTTTCGATAAAGATTTACCTTCTCCTAAGGTGCAGAATCAATATGATGCTCTTATGGTTGCTGTTTCTATTAATCAGAGTATCATTCAAATAACATTAATTGATAATGAATCTGGGCTTAATGTTTGTAGCATGGATATGCTTCAGGTAATTAAGGCTGATCTCACAACTATTCAACTTGATAATGTCCCTATACGTAGATTTGATAATATTTCAAAGAGAACTTTGGGCATTATTATGTTACCTGTTAAAGTTGGTCCAGTTATTCTAAATACACCTATTCATGTTATGCCTGGACCTCTCAATTATAACCTTCTTTTAGGAAGATCTTGGTTACATACTATGCATGTAGTTCCTTCTACTCTTCATCGCAAGGTTAGGTTCATTTATAACAACTTAATGTATACATTACATGCAAATGATGCATTGAATCCTTGCCTAAATGTATAATATGTTAAAATTGCTGAGCCTCTTCAACCAAGGAAAGAGATTGAAAAATAACCTGAGATACAACAACCTGAGATAAAACAATCTAAGATACAACAACCTGAAGCTCCATCCTCTTCTTTAACTGAGGATGACTGGGGGACATTGGATTTTAATCCTAATTTCATTGGAGAATATAAGGTCTCTAATTTGGAATTCATGAAGCAACAAAGTGAATTTGAGAAACAATTTTTTACTCCTTCCTCGCTTTCTGGGGAACTAAAAAGTAATTTTGTTGTTTCCTCGATTATAGAAATGATTGAAATGATAAAACTTGATTGATATGATATTGTGACTTATGCAACTCCTTGGATTCCATCTGATATGGCTGATCGATATGGTTCTGGTTATCCTTTGCTTAAGAAATCAAGATTTAATGGGAAAGGATGTGGTAAATATGAGCAAGGTATACAAGTACCTTTGGATAATGAAATTTATGATCATATGTATGGATTAGGATTTAATCCTTATAGACAAACATTGAATTTTCCTCTTAATATTAATCATACATGTGGTGGTTAGTTGAAATTGGTTAACCCACTCCTCATTGACATTAATCAAAAACCTACTTTAGATATTTTTCCTGAAGATGAAGCCTTAATGGATTTTTTAGGGGTTTATGAGGATTTATCTAAGTTTCATCACAAATGATGAAAGCCTTATTGTTTAAGTACCAATGCTTATTTTGGAGAACACAATAAACATGATATTCTTCCTTTGCTGATGGATCCTCCGATATGAAGTGATTTGTTAATAACTGAGACTATTGATATTCAAATGGATGAGAATGACTCTAAAAAGATGATAAAGATTGGGAAACGTTTGAATCAGGATGAACGTGATCAGTTGTTTTCCCTTTTACTTGAATTTAAGGACATTTTTTCTTGGACATATTCAGATATGCCGAGTATAGATTCTAAAATTGTTACTCATAATATTGTTTTAAAGCCAAATATGAAACCTGTGAAGCTGGAAATTTGAAAGATGAATCCAAAAATTGCTTTATTAGTTAAAACTGAAATTGAAAAGTTATTGGATTCTTGATTTATCCATCATATTAATTACTCAGATTGGATTTCAAACATTGTGCCTATTTCTAAAGGAGAAAATAAGATAAGGATGTGTACTGATTTCAGAGACTTAAACAAGGTATTCTTAAAGGATGATTTCCTGTTAGGTAATATTGATATGATTGTGGATTCAACAACAGGTCATCCTTTTTATCTTTTATGGATGGTTTTTCTGGATATAATCAAATCTTTGTTCCTCCTGAAGATCAATTTAAGACCATATTTATAACACCTTGGGGAACATTTTGTTGGGTCATAATACCTTTTGGATTAAAGAATGCGGGAGCAACTTATCAACGAGCAATGACTTTGATTTTTCATGATTACATTCATAAGATTCTTGAAGATTATGTGGATGATATCTTAGCAAAATCTATACAAAGAGAAGATCATTTTACTATTTTACAATAAATATTTGAAAGGATTAGAAGTTACAACATGAGATTGAATCCTAAGAAATGTGTCTTTGGAGTTGATTCTGGTAAATTATTAGGATTTATAATCTCTAAGCGAGGCATAGAAGTAGATACTGAAAAGATTGAAGCTATTGTTAATATGCCTCCTCCTAAGAATATTTCTCAGTTACAGAGTTTACAAGGAAAAATACAAGCTATTCGTTGCTTTATTTCTAATTTAGTGGATAAAACTATTCCTTTTACTTCCTTGCTTAGAAAGGATGCCACTTTCTCTTGGAATGATGAATGTAAACAAACCTTTGAGCAATTCAAGGAGTACCTTGCAAATCCTCCTATCTTACAACTGACTAAATTTGATAAACCATTTCATTTGTATACTTTAGCAACTTTGAAGGTCGTGAGTGCGTTGTTAGCTCAAAATGATAATAACGGCAAGGAAAGACTTGTGTATTACATTAGTTGGACTTTACTTGATTATGAAACAAGATACACAGATTTGGAAAGACAATGTTTAGCTGTAGTTTATGCATGCCATAAACTCAGGCATTATCTTATAAATGCTGAAGTCAATGTGATTGTTAAATTTGATCCTTTGAAACATATTTTCTCACAAAATGATCTCTCTGGCCATCTGGAAAAGTGGGTGATTGATGTAGGAGCATCCTGGGTGTAAGAGAAATCTTGCATCACCCAAAAAAAATATTTCTATTTTTGTATTCAATAAGGGCTATCTTGTGCAGAGCTGCTATTTATGGAAACTTGCTATTTTTGGTAAGTTGGTCATATGATTTTAGAATGTTCTAATTTTACATGTGGAGGCTCATCTCAGTCATATCAGCCTGCCAGTAAAGTTTCATGGCTAGATCAGGTCTAGTTTTGAAGATATTGAAGATTTTCGCTATTGGCAGCAGGGTATAGAAACTTTGAACTCAGTTTTGAAGGCTTTAGAGTCCCCGGATGAGGTTGAAACTTTGGGTGATAGGTGCTTGCACAAGTCAAGCCTGTAGAGCGCTTCATGGCCTTTCCAAAATGGGGTTATAATAGTCAATCGAGTCAACTAGTGATGACTTATGGTCTCCGAAAGTCAAGCCACCTGAAATGGCAGAAAATAATTTTCCTTCAAAATTTTTGTTCAGGTTTCAAAAGTTATTTTGAGCTGAATTTGATGTAATAAATTGAAAAATAAAATAACTCTAAGTTTGGTCGGCCCTAAGGGCTAAATTTTTGGAACCTTCTAGGGCAGTGGAAAATGCCTATACAAAGAAGGCCCGTAGTTTTGTCTAGGGCAGTTCTGGGTAGTAGATCTGGGTATTGATTCAAGGCTTTGTCCTACAGAATATTGTAAGGGAATGCCCATGTGGCTTAGCATATTGTAATTCTGAAAGTTTGTAATTCCACATTTGTGGAGATAATAAGAAGCCCATTTTTTATTCTTGCATATTGTTATTTTTTCTCTATTTCTATTATATGTTTGTGGTATTAAGGGGAGCACCCTTCATCAAGTGGTATCAGAGTAGGAGTTCCTAAGTGTGTAAAAAGATCATCGACTGTGAGGTAGTTTTCACCAAGACCGTGGTTAGAGTTTCAGCATGCATCACAAAAATGCCTCCATGAAGGGAATGTGGCGGAAGAGCTGGCATTGTGACACCTGAGGTTAGAGCGCTCCAGAGACAAGTGCGAGCATTGAAAAAAGAGATTTGTAGAGGAATGAATCTTAATGTCAGAGATGAAAGTGAGGATGAAGCTGAAGAAGGAAATGATGATCAAGAAGAAGAAGGAGAAATTTTGAATCAAGAAGAAGAAAGGCTTTTCCGGGCCATTTCCAAGAATGGAAAAAGACCTAAGATCGAGGTTCCTGCATTTTTAGGAAATCTTAACCCAGAAGAATTGATTGACTGGATCAATGAATGTGAATAATATTTTGAGTATGAAGATATTGAGGATCCTAATAGGGTCAAATTCGTGAAGGCTAGACTGAAGGGTCATGCAAAGATCTAGTGGCAAGAGATTCAATTGGAGTAAAATAGAAGAGGGAAAGATAAAATCACAAGATGGGATTGGATGGTGGATAAATTGAAGTGACAGTTCATTCCTATTAATTATGAGCTTGACCTACTGAAGAAGATGCAAAGTTTGAAGCAAGCAGGAAGATTTTTTCAGGAGTATACAAAGGAGTTCTATCGAATCCTCATCAGAACAGGCCATGTAGAAGAAGATAAGGAGAAATTTTCCCATTACCTTAATGGGTTGAGGCTGAGCATTCAGGAAGAGCTGAATCTGGTTTGAATGAATAGTATTGAAGAGGCATACCAGTTTGCCCTAAAAGTAGAGGAAAAATTGAACAAGAAGTTTGAGAGCAGACAAAATAGAAGGGGTTGCGGTGGACGATCATATGGAGGCCAAAATGAAGATCTGAAAAAGAAGGATGAAGCTAGTAGTAGTCAAAATCATAGAGGAAACAATTCCAATCATTTCCAAGATCAGAACAATAGAGATCAGAGAGGAAGAGGAAGAGGACAAGGTTCAGGAAGAGGAGGCTTCCATGGAACATATTTTCACTATGGAGAAGAAGGTCATAGGGAAATTGAATGTCCTCAACACCAAGGAAGGACATATATGAGGAATAAAGGCCAAGCCAGAGTTGCACATGTAGATGAAGATACTAGATCATCAAATTCTAAAGATGCTGAAAGAGGAGAAATGCTGATTAACATAAGAGTCCTGCTGAGCGGTGAGAATGAACCTAAACAAAGGAGGAGCCTATTTCGCACTAGATGTAAGTGTGAGGGTAAATTTTGTGATGTGATTATTGATAGTGGAAGCACTGAAAATTTGGTGTCAGAAGATATGGTGACAAAGTTGAAGCTCAAGAGATAGAAACACCCACATCCATATTGGATTGCCTGGGTGCAGGATGACCACAAGGTCATGGTCAGTGAACAGTGCCTAGTAAAGTTCAAGATTGGTGGGTACCATGATGAGGTACTATGTGATATCATACCTATGGATGCATGTCACATGTTGTTGGGTAGGCTGTGACAATTTGAAAGATGTGCTATACATGATGGTCATGCGAATACCTATTCCCTGACAAAGGATGGAGTGCGACATAAGCTAAAGCCATTGAAGGAGACCGAAGAAAAGGTATGTGGTAATGTGAGAATGACTTTTGTTGATGGAAGAAAATTTCTAGATGGTATGAGGCATGAGCATGTGTGTTTTTCTTTAATTCCAAAAGTTGGTAAAGAGGAAGTAGATGATGTACTTGTAGAGGTTGTAGATTTGTTGAATGAGTTTCAGGATATTATATCTGATAATGCACCTGATGGATTACCACTGATAAGGAAGATTAGTCATCATATGGATTTGATTCCAGGAGCCAATTTTCCAAACAAGGCAGCACACAGAATGACACCAGTAGAAAGTGAAGAGTTGAATAGACAAGTACATGAGTTGTTACAAAAGGGATTGATTTGGGAGAGCCTGAGTCCAGAGAAGGTACAGGCTATCCTTGAATGGCCTACTCCAAGGAGTGCTACTGAGGTAAGATCTTTTCATGGTCTAGCCAATTTTTACAGTAAGTTTATCATAAATTTTAGCAGTATTTGTGGTCCCTTGACTGAAATAATGAGAGGGGATAGAAAGGAGTTTAAGTGGACTAATGGGGCAGAAAAGAGTTTTCAATTGTTGAAACAAAAAGTTACAGAACAACCTATTTTAGCACTTCCAGATTTTAATAAGGTGTTTCAAGTAGACTGTGATGCTAGCGGTACTGTAATAGGAGCTGTTATGAGCCAAGAAGGTAAACATGTTGCTTATTTTAGTGAGAAGTTAAATGATGCCAAGAGAAAGTATTCTATTTATGATCAAGAATTTTATGCTATAGTTCAGGCATTGAAGAAGTCGAGACACTATCTACTTCCTAAGGAGTTTGTTTTGTATACTGATCATCAAGCTTTGCAATATTTGAATAGTCAAGGAAAGTTGAATCAAAGACATTTGAAATAGGTTGAGTTTTTGCAGAGTTATAGATTTTTTTTGAAACACAAGAGTGGAAAGTCTAACAGGGTTGCAGATGCTCTTAGTAGAAGGCAACTATTGCTAATAGAAATGCAGATTGAAGTGGTTGGGTTCAAGGAACTCAAGAATTTGTATCCAGATGATCCTGATTTTGGTGAAGCTTGGAAAGCTTGTAAAGAACCTGTTACTCTAGATAGAACAAAGTGGCTGGATTTTATCATCTAGGATGATATGCTATTCAGAGGGAGTCAGTTGTGCATTCCACAAAGTTATATGAGGGAGAATCTCATCAAGGAGAAGCATAGCAAAGGATTGGATGGACATTTTGGTCATGATAAAACCCTTGCTTTGGTTAGTGAGAATTATTATTGGCCATAGTTGCAGCAAGATATCAAGAAGTTTGTATAGAGTTGTAGAGTATGTCAGATGGCGAAAGGAGTGAAGCAGAATACAGGGTTTTATTAGCCATTACCTGTACCAAAGAAGCCTTGGGAGGATATCAGTATGGACTTTGTTTTTAGATTACCGAAGACTCATCGGGGACATGATTCAATTTTTGTGGTGGTTGATAGATTTTCAAAGATGGCACATTTCATTCCCTACAAGAAGACTAATGATGTTGTTCATATAGCAGAATTATTTTTCAGAGAAGTAGCGAGACTACATGGTTTGCCAAAGGCCATAGTTTCAAATTGAGACACCAAGTTTGTAGGCTATTTCTAACGAACATTATGGAAGAAGCTGAGGATAGATTTGAAATTCAGTTCATCACATCATCCATAGACTGATGGATAAATGAAGGTGGTGAATAAGAGTTTGGGAAATTTGCTGAGATGTTTAGTTGGAGATAAGCCGACAGGATGGGATTTAATTTTGCCACAGGTAGAATTTGCATACAAAATTCTGTCAATAGGAGTACTGGTAAATCACCATTTCAGATTGTATATGAAAATAGTCCCAGAAATGCATCTGAGTTGAGAAGGATAGATCAAGGAGAAATAAGTAGTACTGAAGCTGAGGATTTTGCATAACATTTGAAGAACATCCATGAGGAGGTGAAGAAGCACATTACCAAGATGAATGCATAGTATAAGGCTAAGGTAGATGAGAAAAGGAGGCATAAGGAATTTTAGGTCAGAGATGAAGTCATGGTTCATTTGTGGAAGGAAAGATTTCTGGTTGGTACATATAACAAGCTGAAAATGAAGAAGTTTGGACCATGTAAGATACTGAAGAAGCATGATTTAGGAAATGCATATGAGGTAGAATTTCCTACTGAGCTGAATATTTCACCAGTATTTAATGTTTTAGATCTAACAGAGTATCATGAAGGAGGTGTTGAAGATGAGGTCACAACAACATAGTGGACTATTCCAGCAACTAGTTCAGATATCAAGGAGATTGAAGACATACTGGATAGTCATGTTGGTAGAAGCACAAGGAACATGGTATATGAAGAATATCTGGTCAAATGGAAAGGATGACCTATTGAAGATTCATCATGGCTAACGAAGGAGAAGGTTAACCATCTTGGTTTTCCTCTGCACACCTAAGTCATGATAGGGTCACTTCTCAAATTACCTTGGGTGTCTGATGCAGGAGCATCCTGGGTGTAAGAGAAATCTTGCATCACCCAAAAAAAATATTTCTATTTTTGTATTCAATAAGGGCTATCTTGTGCAGAGTTGCTATTTATGGAAACTTGCTATTTTTAGTAAGTTGGTCATATGATCTCAGAATGTTCTGATTTTACATGTGGAGGTTCATCTCAGTCATATCAGCCTGCCAGTAAAGTTTCATGGCTAGATCAGGTCTATTTTTGAGGATATTGAAGATTTTCGGTATTGGCAGCAAGGTACAAAAACTTTGAACTCAGTTTTGAAGGATTTAGAGGCCCCGAATGAGGTTGAAAATTTGGGTGATAGGTGCTTGTGCGAGTCAAGCTTGTAGAGTGCTTCGTGGCCTTTCTAAAATGGGGTTATAATAGTCAATTAGGTCAACTGGTGATGACTTATGGTCTCTGAAAGTTGGGCCACCTGAAATGACAGAAATAATTTTCCTTCAAAATTTTTGTTCGGGTTTCAAAAGTTATTTTGAGCTGACTTTGATGTAATAAATTAAAAAATAAAATAACTCTAAGTTTGGTCGGCCCTAAGGGCTAAATTTTTGGAACCTTCTTGGGTGGTGGAAAATGCCTATATAAAGAAGGCCCATAGTGTTGCCTAGGGCAGTTCTGGGTAGTAGATCTCGGTATTGATTTGAGGCTTTGTCCTACAAAATATTGTAAAGGAATGCCCATGTGGCTTAGCATATTGTAATTCTAAAAGTTTGTAATTCCACATTTGTGGAGATAATAAGAAGCCCAATTTCTATTCTTGCATATTGTTGTTGTTTCTCTATTTCTATTGTGTGTTTGTGGTATTAAGGGGAGCACCCTTCATCAGTGATGTTACTTACAAAATTTGACCTTAATTTCATTTTTCAGAACTCTATTAAGGGACAAGCTTTAACAGATTATTTACCTGAAGGTCCTTGTCCTCATTCTGATACATGTTCTACTTCAATAGAATTCCCAGAATATAATATTCTAGCTATTCAACAAGATGATATTTGGGAATTATATTTTGACGGGTCTAAATGTAAGATAGGTTCTGGTGTTGCTATTATGTTGATTCTTCCTACAAAAAATCCATTCCCTTTATCATACAAATTAACCTTTCCTTGTACTAATAACATTGCGGAGTATGAAGCTCTTATAGCTAGCCTACGAGCAACTTCATCCCTTAACATCAAACACTTGAAAATATATGGAGATTCACAATTGATTGTTGAAAAAATTAGAGGAGGTTATTAGACTAAGAATGATAAAATGACACAATATAGAGATTTAGCTCTTGATGTGCTTTCACAATTCTCTTCTTATACGATTCAAACTTTATCTAGGAAAGATAATCGACATGCAGGTGCCATGGTAAGCGTAGCTTCTTTGGTTTGTCTTGAGAATAATGCTGAAAAATTTCAATTTACTATACAAAATCTTAAAAACCCTATAATTAATAAAAATATTACCTCTGATTATTTCAATTTGCATTCGAATGAATGGTATTCTCATATTTTTTATTTTTTGAAAGATGGTACTTTTCTTGAATCAACAACAAGGAACACACATAATCATATTAGGAAGCTTGCATCATGTTACATCATTTTAGGAGATACGCTTTACAAATGCTCTTATGAAGGATTACTATTAAGATGTCTCAATAGAACCAAAATCCCGGTAGCTTTGGAAGAAGCTCATTCTGGTTATTGTGGAGGGCATTGTTATCTCTATTGAGCATTCAAGGTTTTCATTAGTATCAAAGGTTAGTAAAGATATCAGTTAGTCACTTACATTGAGCAAATCGATAACTAGAAGCAAGATAGACTAGTTGGTAAATCTTTCACACCGAGCATCAGACAACTTACTGAGCACCAGTAGACACCGACACCAATAGACAGTAAACACCAAGCGTCACAGTATACACTGAGAAATTTATAGAGTGTTTATCAAGATAAAAAAAAATGGCATAGTAATATGAAATGACACATTCTTCTATGCAAACAGTTACAACAGATCAGAAAATGTTTTACCAAGATCGAGGAATATTTAATGCTATGATATTCATTAAATACAATGTATATCTTATATAATAGTCTGATCTAGGTCATTTTTTGTACACAATAGATCTTAGGGTTATGGTTATGTTGTGTAACCTAATTTTTTTAAAGTGGCAAAAGCAGATCGCTATATAAATGTATGTTTACATCATATTTGGTGTGAACTGATGTGAGAACAGATAGATGAATCAAGGAGAACTTGAAACATTTTCCTAACTTCAAGTCTATCAGTTAACAGAGCAAATTGTAGAGGATATCAGATTAAGAAGAATCAGAAAAGGCTAGCAAGCAGATTAAGAGTAGAGATTCATCACAGTCAAGGTGATATTTTTGTCAGAACTTATAGATCTGTATCAGACAATTGAGTTGTCAACTAGCAGATAATTGCCTATTGCTTTCTAACAATTGTATTAGAGTTTTGGATAAAATCTCTTAACAGAGTAGACTTAACAGTCTTATGTAAATCTCTTAACTGAGTGCACACTTTATTAGTGTTGTTAAAATCCTATAACTAGGTAGATCTAGCTGATCTAATATGTTACTCCTAACAGGGTAAGATCACCAGAAGTGATCAAAACTTGTAGCCCTAACATGAAAACCTTTTCTATCTACAATAGTGAAGAATTTGTGGGTGTCATCCCCACCATAGTTTTTACCTTCTAACAAGGGTTTATGTGTTACCAAAATACTTGTGTTATGTGATTGCTGTTTGATTTCATGTTGTTTACTTTCATAAGTTAAATGAATGATTTATACATGCAATTAGATACAAGTTATTTTGCAAAGATTATCACTGTTTACAGTCATAGATCTGAAAGGTTTACAAGTAAAATTTTTGAAGGCACTGATTCACCCCTCCCCTCTCAGTACCTATCTCTCCTAATTCCAACAATTGGTATCAGAGCTTAGTTCTCTTGTTGAACAATTTAACCACTAAAGGGTAAAGATATAAGTCATGGATAGATATAAGCTTGAATA
This sequence comes from Chamaecyparis obtusa, assembly GCA_027943335.1. NCBI lineage: Eukaryota > Viridiplantae > Streptophyta > Pinopsida > Cupressales > Cupressaceae > Chamaecyparis > Chamaecyparis obtusa. Next base: position 529,506 of record BSBK01004130.1, read on the forward strand.
GACTATTGAGAATTAGAAGATACAGATGCAGATGTTTATTGAACAGTATAAGAAAGCTAAGGAAGGACTGAAGAAATTACTAGTTGAAAGGAACAACCTAGCTATTCTACAAAATGAGATCGGTTACCATGAAGAATCTATTAATGAAATGTTCGAGCATATTGGATCTATTTCTGGAAGCATCTTTGATGGATCTAAAAATATAATCATGAATTTGTTTGAAAAGAATCAACATTTAACTGATCAAGTGAAAGCACTACAAATCGGTCAAGAATCTCAGATGGTGAGAATGGTAGAAATAATGAACAATGTTAGACAAGCTGAGCAAGAAAGGAATCTAGCTATTGATGACCGAAGATAGATGACTGAACAACTTCAAGCTAAAGAGAATGAAATAAAGAGGTTCACTGATCATCACTTCCAAGTATCTAATCAAATGATGACTGTGAATCAATAAGTAAACCAAGTGAATGGAGAATTGTCAAGAAGACTAGAAGATGTTGCAAGACTCAGAGAGGAGAATGAGAAGCTGAGGAATGAAGTGAAAAATCAACAGCACCACAATGAGATGATGAAATTGGTTGAGGATAGTTCTAAGAAGATTGATGACTTTCTAAGTAATCAAAGAAGATTTGGGAGTAAAGCTGGTATAGGCTACACTAGTGAAGGAGAATCATCACAACAAGCTGAACAAGTCAACAACAATCAAAATCAAAGACCTAAAGCATTGGCTTGTTTTCACTGTGGCAAACCAGGATATACATCTAATGTGTGTAGAAGAAAAGTACAAGGTAAACCTCCTATCACTCCTAAGTTTAATGGATATTGTTATCACTATGGTAAGTTTGGACATCCAACTTATGAGTGTAGAGCTAAATAGAATGATATTTCTAACAATACTATTGTGGAGAAAATATGCTATACTTGTAATAAAAATGGACACACTACATGAGAGTGTAAGGCTAAGATGAAGCAAGTATGGAATCCTAAGCAAAAAACATAGTGAAAGCCTTATCAACTGAAGAGACAAGGTAATTCTTATGTTTGGGATTATAACACTTGGGCTAACTATACTGCTTGTAGTAGATATGGACACATTGTAGAAAATTGTTACAGAAAGAGTTGGATTGGACAATCAAGGATCTGGACAAGCACTAGAATGGCATGTATGCACTGTCATAGGGTTGGTCATTTAAGCAAGAACTTTAGAGACCGAGCACCAGATGAAAACTATGTATTTGAGAGTGGGTACACTATTGCAGATATCATGAAGTTAAGAAAAACAATGTGGAAAAGGCATCTAATGAGAATGCTGAGTCAAGTAATGCTGTCGGTGAAACCTCATCCACTGGATTGGGTGACATCAGTACCTCCACTTAAGGTGATATAGGTATGTATGAAACTGACATTTCAAAATGATCGCATTTTACATACAGTTCCTTATATATGATGTACAAATACCAAATCAGCATGATTAAAGATGCACTATGGTTTATGTGTTATGAGCTAACAATGTTATATAGTTGGTAAAAGAGAGACCGAGAGTTGGTTACCTGTCGATAATCACTACACAAGGTTAACCAGACAACAGTGCAAGCTGATGAAGAAATCCTATGTTAACTGAGTAGATAAATTTTTTAGTTGTCACTGAGTTGATAGCTATTTTCATACCAAAAGTTAGGTAAAGCATTTATTGCATGAAAGTTTGAGCAAGAATATCAAAAAGTCTATAAATACATGAGAAACATAGTTCATTTTTACATTGCGATTTCGAAGAGCGAAGATTTCACAGAGAAGAGTTTGAGCTAAAAGATTTTCAAAAGAATTCAAGGCTACTGTAGATCAAACCGACATCACTCTTTGGTGATTCTGAGTAAGTTTATTTGTTATCGAACACTTTATTTACCTACTGCTAGCCGAAACCCTAAATTGATTTATGGCATCTACATTGTCTGCTAGCAAATCACAAAGTGTTGAGGAAGAAGTTAATCTAATTGTAAGGGAAAATTTTGACAAACCTAAGTTCAAGCCACATCCCAAGGCCACAACACAAATAGATTTAATGGGTGCTTTCTCAAGCATACCAGATAGGGTTTTATTGAGAGAAGACATAAGAGTGTATATTCATTGCAAAATTGGAGTAGGAGACTTTGAAACTATTGCAACACATTCACTACTCTGTGGTACAGATGGAAAATTGAAACCAAAATACAAGAAGCTTACAGAATCAGGGTTATCATGTATCACATACTATCTGCAATCATTTAAGATTGATTGGATTAGAATCGTATTGACTAGGTACCACGATGGAAAATTTTGGCTAGATAAACCAATAGAGGTCACTAAGAAAATGATTAGTAGGGTTACTGGGCTCCCTACAACCGACAAGGAAAAAGCCTTCCATAGTTCATCATGACTAGATGTTGAGAAGAACACTAGAGCACAATGGGATGGTCGGGCACTGAAGATTTCAACCAGAGACCCGGCAGTTAAGTTCGCAGCACATGTAATTGGGTATAAGATTGTAGACTAAGATTTGAGCGTGCACCTAAACCTGTTTTGAAGGCCAAAGACAAACAAACGTCATAGCATATAATCAAATCAAATTTAATGGTAAACAAACTAAAATCAAAGCCACCTCAGTTTAAGCTTAAAATGGATGCGCCCATGAACCGTTTGATATGCTTGGATATAGATGGATGTGGGTGTGCAAACTCAAGCACTTGGAGCATGCAAAATAGGATGATTTGAGGTTGATGAAGACCCAAAATGACACAAAATAGGTATGAGGAACCTATTTTGCCTCAAAGGCCTCAAGAACACACAAATATGCAAAGCTAAAAGATGAACTAAGATTGATTAAATAAGAAATGAATCTATGTTAATCCAATTAAGCTAATTTAGATGTGATTTAAGCTAGGAAATGATCTAAAATGATGAGTTTATGCTTATGCTAGAATGAAAATGGAATTATAACTTTGATATTGAGTTTGAGAGTTGAAAGATGATTTACCTTAGGAAGTGAGGGTATTTATAGGATTTCTAAAGGCTTGGGGTAGGAGGAATGAATGGCCAGGATTGAAATCCTTAAGAGAGGCCAAGATTCACTCAAAGGGAAGCACATAGATTGTGCTAGTTCTCAGCCAATCAGGAGGTGACACATGTCACAAGGTGAGTGGATGAAGGGAAGGGCAAAGAGGAGTCAACAAAGGGGGCTCCAAGCTCATAACTCTCCAAATAAATGCTTGTAAGAGCAATGAATGAGCTTTAAGAGGCTTTGAAGACTTTGGGGAAGCAATAAATGCTTTGTGGTTGAGATATTTGGAAGGAAAGACTTTGCTTTGGTTTAGGAAAGTCTTAAGCTTGGTTAGGATTGCACAAAGGTTTAAGGGTAGGATTAGGATGGGTGAAGAGGGTGGATTTGAGAAGATTCTAGAAGAGTTTAGATTTCTCCTTAGTTTCATGGAATAAAAGTTATTCATTCCAAAAGCTTAAGTTTTAGGAATATTTATTAAAATATTTTTAATAAATATGAAAATTAAATATTTAACCTTAATTAAATATTTAACCTTGGGATTAGGGTTAGAAAAGATGGGATTAGCCTTTTAATCGAAATTAAGAAGGGATTAGAAGATTTTGGAAGAGGTTAGTGGTCTTAAGGAAATTGGCCAAGTTTGGGATAAAAAATAAATTAATTTATTTTTTAAAGTTTTTGGTCAATTTATTAATTAAATAATTAATAAATTAGGGATAATGTCCAAATGACATTTTTAGGCTAGATTCCTTAATTAAAGATTTTTAATTAAGAGAGAGGGATTTAATGCCATAAAAATAAATAAATTAATTAAATAATTAATTAATTAATAAATGATGATGTCATCAAAGATTTTCAGAAAACAAAAATAATTTATTTTCTGAAGGATTTTTCGGTGTCTACATTTTGCCCCTCTTTGATGCGATGCCGCAAGTGGCATGGCGTCAAAGACAAGAAAACAAGATGCCGAGGCTAGAATCAGAAGAAGAGGGTATGACGCCTGGGTGGACTAGGAGAAAGAGAGATACATGCCCCGGTGGGACAAAATCATGGAAGACGTGCCCAGTGGGACAGAGTGTGCCCAGTGGGACAAGGAAGGAAAGGCCTAGGAAGAAAGGGGAGATAAATAACCTCACTTCTAAGAACAAAAGGTGGATGATATGCAAGATGAGATGGAAATGCAAGATGCAAGATTAATCTATATGATAAATGCAAGGGACCAGATAGCTCCAAGTGCAAATGGGAGTGCACAACCTAGATTTAATATAGCTATGTTAGAGACCTGCCAAAGATACTGGGATCACGAGGTCTGTCAACAACATCGCAGAGGACTGACGAGGACTGACGCTAAACAAACACACAGGGTTGCCCCAACATCACACATGAAGCGCAGAGGCGACATGGCGGAACCGATGCTGAAGGAACCACAAACACACAACTGACTCACAGGCAGAAGCGAAAGATCAAAAGACCTTGCCGCAGATTATCCGCACACGCAGCACACCGTGATATAATGAATCGTGGTGACCCTGGTGGGATAATGAGAAGCCAAAAAGATTAACAAGACCCAAAGGACAAAAATCCAAGATCAAAATGATAACTCCAAAAAGACATCCTTTGCCAAGGAGAGAGATTAGGTTTGATTGATGGTGGGAAGATTGGTCGGACAGGAGGAACGATATATCCTCAAGGACCAGGATGGAAGATTAGGTCAGACAGGAGGAACGATATATCCTCAAGGACCCATGGGTTGGTGAGAGAATAAGTGTAGTTTTTCACTGGCAAAAGTTGAAGTTCAAGGAATAATCAGGATGAGCAAGGATAAGTCATCAATTGATGTTGCTGAAGCACAAGGCCCGAGTGGGACTAAAAGTTTTCTGAGGCTAGGGATGGGACAAGATATTTGATCAAATGCTGCTGCAGGATGGACAAAGGCTATGTACAACAAGGAGGAATGATATGCACAAGGGATATGTACAGAAGCTCAGGATTGGGGATAGGAAGATCACACTCAGCGGGACTCTCACTAGGATGGAGACAAGAAGGATATTTACAGAAAGGATTGCGCTGTACAGGAAAGGAAAAAGGATATGGTACAAGATATGGTACAAAGCTTTGGAATAGGATATGGATTGCTGATGGGTTGGAGGAAGATGGAAGCCGAATGCTTGGAGGATAGGGGAGATGGAACTGCTGGGAGATCTATTAAGAGATTATGGATGGAGGAAGAGGACGGTAGCTGAAAGGACAACTGAATAGATAAATAGCTCAGTTTACTATGTTGGCACCTGTTTGCCAAGTTTTCACCAACATACTTGTCCAAGGCGGTTGAATTGCCAAGTTTTCACCGTTGGACGATTATTTTCTCTTTCTCTTTTCTTTTTTACTTTTTTGCTTTTTTTTTGCTTTTTTGAATGTTTTTGGATTTTCTGATATATGCAGGATCAGGTTCAGGCATAGAACCTCTTCAGATGGATGATGTTGATAGGATCATTCAAGGGCTCACCTTTTGGTGTTGATAGCTGATAGGCGCTGGAGCCGAAGGATGCGGTGACAACATAGGGGCCCAACCAAGTAGGCTCAAACTTGCCTTTCTTTTCTCTATTTGCTAGGACCTTCTGATTTTTTTTAAGGACCATGTCACCGACCTGGAATTGTCTAGGATGGACCTTTTTGTTATAACTCCTTTTGAGTCGATTCTGGTATGCAACCAGGTGATCGTAGGCTTGCTGTCTCTTTTCATCTAGCAGATCTAGCTGTGTGAGCCGGGCCACACGATAGTCTTCATCAGTTGTATAGTTCTTCATGGAGACGCACAAGGATGGGAGCTCAACCTCGATCGGTTGAATAGCTTCAGCACCATATACAAGAGAGTATGGGGTGGTGCCTGTGGGAGTGCAATAAGAAGTGCGGTAGGCCCAAAGGGTGGGATTGATTTGGAGGTGCCAGTCACGACCAGAATCATTGACAACCTTCTTGAGGATTTTCAAGATAGTTTTGTTAGTTGCCTCAGCTTGGCCATTTCCTTGAGGGAAATATGGATTGGAGAAATGGTGATGGATGTGGAATCTGGCACATAGATCATCCACATGCTGGTTTTCAAAAGGTGTGCCATGGTCTGTGAAAATGGTAGATGGTATGCCGAAGCGGTAGATGATATGGTAGAGGATGAACTTGGATATTTGGATGCCAGTAGTTAGCGTGAGCGGAATCGCTTCAACCCATTTGGTAAAGTACTCTGTGGCTGTTATGATATACTTGTGTCCATCCGAAGAGAGGGGGGTGATCAAGCCAACGAGGTCGAGGCCCCAACATGAAAAAGGCCATGGTGGTGCAATAGGCTGTAGATCCTGTGCTGGTGCATGTATCAAATTGGCATGCTGTTGACATGGGAGACATTTCTTGACAAATTCACATGCATCATGTTCCATTGTTGGCCAATAATATCCAACTCTAAGCAGCTGCTTTGCTAGAACCATGCCACTCGTGTGAGCACCGCAAATTCCAGCGTGAACTTCTTGTAAGGCCAGGACGGCCTCGTTTGAATCTAAACATCTAGATAAGACATTGTGATACCCGCGATGATATAGGGTGTTGGCTACAAGAGTGTAGCGAGAAGCTCTGTGAATAAGGTTTTGGCGTTGGTTATTGGTGAGATGGGGAGATATGATACCATTTTTTAGATATGCATGGATGTCGTGGTACCATGGGGATTGGGTATTTCTCTTTAAAGTACTAAAGAAGTTGGGTGTCACGTGATGGGGGGTCTTTGTATAACCATCTGTTGATATTCGGCTCCATCTCTTTGCTGTTTATATTGCCATGGGATTCAAAAGTCATGTTTCCTATCTGCTTGAGCTTATGATGTTCTTCAACAGGCTTGTTTTGACAACTTGGGCGCCCTTGAGTATGTGGATCACGTGGAAGAGCCCCTACAGCAAATGCATCACTGAGGCTGTATTCGCCACAACCCTGGTTGTTGATCTTGATGGATGATAAGGTGGAAGAGAGGATGGTCTCTGGATCACGATGGGATCGGGATGAGCTAGCAATAGAAGTACCAATATCGGTTCCAGGACAATGAGTAGAATGAGGGAAAGATGCTTCCATCGCAAGGCAGTATGCGAAGGGGTTAGGGTCAGCGTGGATGGTAACCTCAGTGCCTTGATGTGGAAACTTGATGCACTGATGGTAAGTAGATGGTACGGCCTTAATGGAATAGATCCATGGATGACCGAGGAGGATATTGAATGGTAGGTCAAGATCAACAACGTGGCAGAGAGTATCTTGCGTTGCTGGGCCTAGCTGGATAGGCAAAGTTATAGTACCTTCAGAGGTACGCTCCAAGTTATCATATGATTTGATAGTGATTTGCTCATGTTGTATGTCGGACTCTGTGAACCCGATCTTCTTGATGAATTTTAATGTGCACAAGTTGAGGGTTGAGCCATTATCCACTAGGACCCGTTTGATGGAAAAATCTCTGACCATGACAGCAATGCGGAGAGGGAGAGTATGGTCAGGAGAAACATCTGGTATATCAGATTCTTTGAAGGATAAGGCACATGCTGCTGATAGGTGTCCTACAAGAGTTTCAAACTGAGTTGTTTTAATGTCCGTGGGGACATGGCCTTCTTTTAGAGCTTTGTCCAGGATCTCCTGATGGATGGGTGATGTGCGGAGCAAATCTAAGATAGATATTTGGGCTGGCATGTTCCCAAGATGCTCTATGATATTGTATTGTGCTCTTGGTGCATTATGCTGTATTGCGCGTGCATTTGATGCTGGCCTGGTGTTAGACTGTGCTGTGGATGTAGTAGATGTTGGCCTTGGAGGAGCAGCTGACCTCGGAGGAGCACCGGCAACAGTTATCCTACCACTGCAGGTAGTTGCAGCACATTGTCGATCCAGCCCTCTGACGTGGATGGTATTGATGGTGGGCTCATCTTGGATGGGCTCAACTTGAGTTATGCATCCGACATACTTGTCATAGTTGATGTAGGCCGCTGTGTGATCTTCTTGCTTGCCTTTACCATGATTTTGGGGCTGATTGGTGTTGGCTTGATTCTTTCCGGCATCATGTTGAGGGAACACATTTTGATATATTTGCAAACCGGCGTTGGATGAAGCTTGAGCTGGTGCATCGACCTGGATCTCCTTACGATCAATGAGATCCTGGATGTAGTTCTTAAGCCGCATGCACTTCAATGTTGTGTGCCCCTTTACACGATGGTAATCACAGTATTCATGTTCTTTATACCAATCAGACTTTGGTGCATTATCATCCTTCTGTGGGATGGGCAGATATGTGATCATATTTACCTTGGCTAGCCGATAAAAGATCTGATCCAGAGGCTCACCCAAAGGTGTGAAAGTCCTCTTTGGATTGTTCTGATTATTAGGTTTGTTCTGCCTTGGGGCAACGTTAACTGCATTAACAGGATTGCCTTGACGTGCTGGCTGTTGCTGTTGGTATTGCTGCTGATACTGTTGCACAGGTGGTTGATGAGCTTGAGGAGGCTGCTGATAAATAGGTGCTTGATATGCGGGAGCTGGGGGTTGCTGATAGATGGGCGCTTGTGGCGGTTGGTATGTTTGAGCTGGTGTAGGACTAGCCACAATGAATTGTACATTCTTAGTGTCAGTGGCTCCATCTGTAACAACATTCTTGTTACGATTTCAGTAACGGGATTTATCATTGTTGGGTTTGTTCTTGGAATCATCCTTGAAGTGACGAATAGTGCCTTCGTCTAGGAGAGCTTTCTCGATGCCTATGCCTTTGCTCTTGATGTCTTGGTATGTCTGAAGATAGTTCATCCACATGTGATGGGATAGCTTTGGATGTAGGTTATCAATGAAGATCTTTGTTAGATGCTTCTCTGGCGGCTGATATGATAACCTGGTTGTAAGATTCTGCCATCTTTGCAAGTATTCTGCAAGGCTTTCTCCATCTTTTTGCTTTGAGTTGCATAGGTCTAGCAAGGACAACTCATTCTCCACATTATGGGCATAGTGTGTGATGAACTTCTCAGAGAGTTCAGCAAAGGTTTTTATTGTCCCATGTGGTATTTTGTAAAACCACTCAACAGCAGTTCCTCCCAAGCTTTTGGGAAACAGGCGCAGGAGATAGTTATCACTGTAAGCCACTTCTTGGCACGCCATGTAAAACTCTTTGATATGCTTTACTGGATCTCCTTTCCCCCGATACTTGTCGAACTTGGGCATCTCAAAGTGCTTGGGGAAAGGGATAGTTGCTATGGACCGATCGAAGGGATATGAGCACACCTCTTCGAACTTGTATGTTTTATTCTCTGTTCCACTTTGGAGCTCCTTTAGAGCATTTTTCATTGCTTCCCACTCAGCATTGAGTGGCGAGGGAACTGGGACTTCTGCTTGTGATGGAAGCTGTGGAACTGGATATGGCGCTTGCTGTGGATAAATGGGTTGGAACTGATTTTGGGGCAATGGTTGCTGGAGATATTGCTGGTGTGGCATAGGGGGATATTGTGGTAAATGATATGGAACCTCTTGATGTTGTTGGGCTGCTTGCTGTTGTTGAACTGGCGGTTGTTGTGGGACTGCTTGCTGATATTGGACATTTGGAACTTGCTATTGTAACTGATGGGTGGGAACTTGTTGTTGCTGGGGGATGATAGGGATTTGTTGCTGAGGCTGATAGCAAGGGACTTGCTGTTGTGGAGGAATGATGGGTGTTTACTGAAAGGGGACATGTGGAGGTTGTTGGAATGATGCTGCTTGCGGGTATGATGGTGGTAGTTGCTGAGGTTGGCTTTGGATTTGGCTGATATAAGCTGGGTGCATGCCTGCGTTGCTTAGAGGTGGAATAGATGTGGGGAAGCTAGAAGCAAAAGGTGATGGGGTAAGATAGCTGGGGAAAGTTGGCTGTTGAGGTGGTGGAACTTGCTGGAAGGTATTTGGGATTTGGGATGAATAGCTTGAAGCTGGTGGCGGTGTTTGGGGTAGTTGCTGCTGTGCTGCTTGGGCGAAGGCGGTTTGTTAACTTGCGACCATAAATGTAGGGGATTGAGATGGGATCCCCCATGCCTTCATTTCTTCTTGTGTAAGGCCCCACTGAGAGCTTGTGTTAGGGTGCACTGTAGCAGATGATGGAATGGTAGGAGCAACGGGAGCTTGGGACACAAATGATGGTTGAGAGAGAGGAGCTTGTTGAGGTTGTGGTTGAGCGGATGCTTGTGAGGAGGAAAATGAAGGAAACACCGAAGAGAAAGATGAGGTTGGAATAGGAAGTGATTGTGCTAACCCCAAAGATGAAGGTACGGGTGCTTGGGGGGTGAAAGGTGACGGTGCTCCTTTGATGGTGAAAGGCATTGCTTGACTTGTGGATGGCGGCCGTGTAAAAGATTGTGTGAGAGGTGGAAGCTGACTTTGGGTTTGGATTTGGGCTTGGGCAGCCATAGCAGAGGATGAAGCAAAAGGGGTATGAGATGGAGTGGATGGTGCTGTAGCTTGTGTTGCGGGACTAGTGAGGCTTCCTTGCAAGAAAAGGGGAATGGTGGAAAGCTCTTGGGGTGTTTGCATGATAGGATCAAGAAATGATTGGACAAACAGAGAATACGCTTGTGCTGGAACTTGGATAGTTTTGATGGGGATGCGTGGATAGAGAGATGGTGGGATGGAGGTACTTTCTGGCAAGTAGTGAATAAACGTGCTTTGCTGATATTGTGGTACAAGGGCATTGGTCACTGGTGGGCTTTCTGGAGGATTTTCAAATGCTTGGATTGCCAACGGGGATGAAGGGATGTTTGGATCTTCACATGGGTTACTGGCTTGGATTTGGGGATTGTAGGTCATCATGGCGTTGGTGAAAAGGTTGGGATCGGATGAGGTTGTTGGTGGATAAAGATTCATGCTTCTTCTTTTTCGAGATCTGGTCTCAACAGGCATGGAGATGCAAGCGCTAAATGGATGCAAGATGTTTGGCTAAAAGATGTTGATGGATGCAAAGTTGATGAACTTCTAAAGATGATGACTTTCTAGGATGCAATGCAAGGATGGATCAAGATGGCGATGATGGAAGCTGGATGGAACGGATATGGATCAAGACGGTGGAGGAAAGATAGGTTGCTGGTGGAAAGTTGGTGAAAGATTACTGAGTGGTCAACAAATGAGCTGCTATTTTTCCCAAATGGAGGATCAGAGATATGATGGGGTCAACCTAAGATAGACTGATGATCTTCGGTCAACAAGTTTCTTATCAATACACTCCAATCTCTTGCTCGAGATGATGGCTATGCAAGGACAAGGTTTGATTTCTTTATGACAACACGTTGTGTCAAAAAGAGGATGATGGTCTCTGATCTTGGATATGGGATAGGAACAACTCAAAAAGGTAGAACACTAAGTGTTTGGTGGATCTCTGGATTTGGAACAAAAGATGATGGATCTGCCAGAAAGATATGGAAAGCTGATGGAGGGATGCTGGTGGAAAAGGTGGTGAAGGGACAATGCTCTATCTAAAGGGATAATGCAAATGACAAGGATTGATTCTAGAATGCTGGTAGGAAGATGAATGCAAATGCAACTTTATGATATTTTGAAATGTAATTAGGGTTTTGATTCTGATGCAAAGGGTGAAACTAGGATGAAACTAAGATGCAAGGCTGTTTGAGACAAGATTTCAAGATCCGAAGATGGAACAAGACATGAACAAGGAATTGGCTAATCTTCTGGCTCAAGGTTGACAAAGTGATGGTTAACTCAGAAGCGGAAGGTGAACTGTTCGATGCGGGCGTTATGGGCAATGTTCTCAAGTCTAGTTTGGGACTTCTCCTCTGCTTGGGTTGCTTGGATAATGGATTGATAGGTCTTGGTGTTCTTCTTGATAAATTTTCGCTCTTGATAGGCTTGGGATTTGGGCAAATTTGCTTTAAGATGTTTGTTCTTGCTGGGCATCACTTGGAAAAGAGGTTTCTGATTTTGAGGCAAAGGTTTCCAATGGCAAAAGTTAAAGTCAAAGCAATCTCCGCAAGGGACAAAGCAACCCTGCGGGATACAAACAAAGGTAACTGACTCTAACAAAGCTTTGCAAGTGTATTTTTCAACAAGTGTTTTCACGGAGTCTTTGACTGTCAAGCACTTCAAACAGATCTACCTAAGGAAGGTGAGTATCAAAATCACTTGCCCACAACTTGGTATCCCCCAGAAGGGAATACAAATGGTGAGTAATCTTGAGGCGACCCGGTAAACCCCTTGGAATCGGTCCTTGCACAAGGATTTTGATACTTTCGGATGTAGATAGGGTAGCCTCTATTTTATCAGGTTTTTAATAGTTCCGTGGTGTCTCCATACCCGGTTATGCTGATCATCCGTGACTCACTTAAGAGCCTTTCCAATTATGCTGGGGGAGAGGAATGTTTACCATCCCCAGACACGTGTTTGGCATGAACGCCCGGCGATTAGGAGATGTAAGCGATTCTTTTGGTATTCGCTTATTTGTATACCGGCCGGGGGGGATACCGGTTTGAGGTCGTTCTCCGAGGAGGAAGCGCTTCTCCTTGGACAGGCCTCGCTAAAAGTAGAACAGGTGAACTTGTCCAAGTTCAAATGTTCCACGTTGCTTACTCTAACAAAGTTTATGCAAGAATTGAAAAACTCCTACATGCACATCAAGCAGATTTTGTTCATTTTCCAAATTTTGATTAAGTGATGTTTGAACTTTGAAATGAAGACACTCGTGATTAGATTTTGATTTGTTCTTTTCTCCAAAATGTAAATGAATTGAACGTTTGCAAGTTCTTTCCTTTTGTGCATTCAAGATTTGATTAGCGAGTTGATTTAAGAACTTTGAAAAAGCTTTGTTTTATCCCTTAGATCACTCAAGATTGAATTTTTTTGCTTGCTTTGGAATCTGAAACAGATGAGGGAATAGAGTTGTTCATTCCTTTTAGTGCATTCAAGATTTGGTTTGATTTTCAAATTGAGAATGACACTTAGGACCTAAGTTCATTTCCTTAATGTCATTCAAGATTTTGTTTGACCTTTGCTGTAATAAAAGAAGTGAAAAACCAGTCCCAAGCAAAAATAAAAAAGCGACACTGTCCAGCTTATAGGCGACGCTGGAAAGTTCAGAGGTGACATTTAATTCTTACAAGTGACATTCTGTACCTCAAAAGGCGACAGATAAAAAACCACAGGCGTAATTTCTTTCATTACAGGCGTGATTTCTTTACATGCAGGCGACAGAAGAAGAATTCTGGGACGTAACAGAAGTTATCGATCACAGGAAAATTTCAGTTATGCAGGTGTGAAAACAGAGCTCATAGGCATCATTTCTTTCTTCAAAGGCATGATTTAATTGCATGAAGGCGTGACTGGATTGTTTGTAGGTGACACTTCTTTTCCTGAAGGTGACATTTCTTTTGTTTCCTGCAAAAAAAAAGCATATAAAGTATAATTTCATCAAAATGATTGTGGTTCGAGTCCCACCGGGCGTGCCAGAATGTAGACTAGGATTTGAGCGTGCACCTAAACCTGTTTTGAAGGCCAAAGACAAACAAACGTCATAGCATATAATCAAATCAAATTTAATGGTAAACAAACTAAAATCAAAGCCACCTCAGTTTAAGCTTAAAACGGATGCGCCCATGCACCGTTTGATATGCTTGGATATAGGTGGATGTGGGTGTGCAAACTCAAGCACTTGGAGCATGCAAAATAGGATGATTTGAGGTTGATGAAGACCCAAAATGATACAAAATAGGTATGAGGAATCTATTTTGCCTCAAAGGCCTCAAGAACACACAAATATGCAAAGCTAAAAGATGAACTAAGATTGATTAAACAAGAAATGAATCTATGTTAATCCAATTAAGCTAGTTTAGATGTGATTTAAGCTAGGAAATGATCTAAAATGATGAGTTTATGCTTATGCTAGAATGAAAATGGCATTATAACTTTGCTATTGAGTTTGAGAGTTGAAAGATGATTTGCTTTAGGAAGTGAGGGTATTTATAGGATTTCTAAAGGCTTGGGGTAGGAGGAATGAATGGCCAGGATTGAAATCCTTAAGAGAGGCCAAGATTCACTCAAAGTGAAGCACATGGATTGTGCTAGTTCTCAGCCAATCAAGAGGTGACACATGTCACAAGGTGAGTGGATGAAGGGAAGGGCAAAGAGGAGTCAACAAAGGGGGCTCCAAGCTCATAACTCTCCAAATAAATGCTTGTAAGAGCAATGAATGAGCTTTAAGAGGCTTTGAAGACTTTGGGGAAGCAATAAATGCTTTGTGGTTGAGATATTTGGAAGGAAAGACTTTGCTTTGGTTTAGGAAAGTCTTAAGCTTGGTTAGGATTGCACAAAGGTTTAAGGGTAGGATTAGGATGGGTGAAGAGGATGGATTTGAGAAGATTCTAGAAGAGTCTAGATTTCTCCTTAGTTTCATGGAATAAAAGTTATTCATTCCAAAAGCTTAAGTTTTAGGAATATTTATTAAAATATTTTCAATAAATATGAAAATTAAATATTTAACCTTAATTAAATATTTAACCTTGGGATTAGGGTTAGAAAAGATGGGATTAGCCTTTTAATCGAAATTAAGAAGGGATTAGAAGATTTTGGAAGAGGTTAGTGGTCTTAAGGAAATTGGCCAAGTTTGGGATAAAAAATAAATTAATTTATTTTTTAAAGTTTTTGGTCAATTTATTAATTAAATAATTAATAAATTAGGGATAATGTCCAAATGACATTTTTAGGCTAGATTCCTTAATTAAAGATTTTTAATTAAGAGAGAGGGATTTAATGCCATAAAAATAAATAAATTAATTAAATAATTAATTAATTAATAAATGATGATGTCATCAAGGATTTTCAGAAAACAAAAATAATTTATTTTCTGAAGGATTTTTTGGTGTCTACAAAGATATTTCAATCGAGTAGACTCAACAACATACCTTGCAACACATTAGACATGGCATACAAAATTATGGAGAAAGGTCACCAGGTTGATCTTGCCAAGGTACTATTACATCAACTACAGGAAAACATGAAGACAATAAGGTCAAAGAAGTCAAACACATGTAAGTTTGGATCTCTACTTGTGTGTATATTTTTTTTCATACAAAAGTTTGTACCTGGCGTCGGTAAAGTAACTGGACTATAGATAAACCTATAACTGCATAGATTACCGAGATGATAAATAAGTTAGGAAATAATCTGAACATAGTATTTGATGCATACTTCAAAGAATTTCAGACCAAAATGCATCAAAGAAGTAGAATTCCAAGGGAATTAGTTGAAAAATTTGAGATGGACATTTGTTCTGTAGTCGACATAGATCATTCAATGATAAAAGAAGTTAAACCTAGAGTAAAATGGTTGGAACTGATGGGTTATGAAATGAACCATGATTTCACACTGAAATGTATTAATGCACTACTTGCATTACCAAAAGACCCCATTGCCACTAGGTTTAGAACATATGAAGAGGCCAAATCTAGAATCACTACAGGCATAGAGATCGACAAAATGTGTAGAAAGGCAAAGAAGATGAGAACAGATCTTACTGCTAGATATGGAAATGTGTTTGAAACACCTGAGGAGACACTGGTTGAATAGGCAACCGAAGGTCAGATAATGTTATCTGACAAGCCATATAATAGTGAGGAAACTGAGTCTAATGAAGGAAAAGATCCCACACCGATTCCTCCACCTAAAGTTCCTATGAAGAAGCAGTTACCAGTACAAGAAGGTATGAGGACAAGATCATCAACTACAACTTCACTACCTAAGAAGAAAGAAGTAGAAAAGGTAATAAAATGTAAGGAAGCTACACCAACTAAGACTTATGCAAAGAAAGGATCCAAGGTTGCAGCTGAAGGACCGAAGAAAAGGAGAAGACTGATAAGAGGAAGAGAAGACCTTGAGGACATTGAAACTAAAGATGACATAAATCAATTCAAGGTGGTTAGCAATAAGGTAAATCAATAGATGAAGTCATTGAAGATATAATTGAGAACGAAGACCTTACTGATCTGGAAATAGGTAGATTTGACAAGATGTCAAATGAGGATCAAACCAAGATGGAAGAGTTAGTCATCCAAATGATGATAAAATTCAAAAGAGTACCATTGGAATTTTCATGTTCATTACCAAAGGAATTGGATGATAGAATAAATCAGAAATGGGGATATGCACTTGAAACCGAGAAAAGAAAGAGAGAAAGATCTCTAGTTCGGGCTGCTCTACATCTAATCCTAGTAGAACTTGATGAGCTCATGGCTAATCATCAATAGAGATTCGCTGTAAAGAACTGAGCCATGATGATACTAGATGAGAACATGGCAGATGTAGAGGAGACTGGAGATGACCTATAGAGAGCAATAATTAAAGCAAAAGAACAAGCTGAGAAAAAAGCATACTTAAATTTGTGTAAGAAGAGACAACATTCAAAAGGTAAAGGTATTTATATTGATGATGGCACAACAGAGAAGTCAAAGGATTCCAGTATATCAATTATTGAGGTAATTGATATCACTGAGCAAAAGGAGGAAATAAGTATCTCATAGGATGCACCGGATAAAGCAAAAATCCAAATGAAGAAGAAAACCAATGATGATGTACTCATTGAGGACATAAAAAATGGTGATCTTGATGACAAGGATGATGCATATGTAAATATTGCACCCCTAAACACTCAAGATAAAGAACAAGTCACAAAATGTGCATTTACATCACTACCAGGAAAGCTTCTTGTACTTGCAACAATAGTAGAAATTCTTTCACAGGAAAAACTTGACGGCTCAGACCCCAAGCAAGATAAAGACATCACAGGGGAATAAGACACTGAGAAACCTGCAGAGACAAATAAGCCTAAACAAATAGAGGCACCTTCCATTGAGACAAATGTAATAGAAGAAACAAAGGAAACTGAGGTAATCCCATCTGACACCACACCCGAGGCTCCAAATCTATCAACCAAGACAACAACTACTGAGGGGTAGAAGAAGGAAGAAAGTGTGTCAACTGGGAAGGATACTCTGAGGACTGGGGACAAGTCTCTTGTTGTTACTGAAAAGAAATCACCATTAGTATCGAACAAGAAGAAGAAAAAGAAAGGAAAAGGGCCGGTCACCCTAGATGAAGTAATAGTTATTCTTGAGTGTGACCCGAGAATCCTGAGCCCTGAGGAACTAAGTAAATATGGGGAACTATGTCAAAGAAAGGCAGCACAAGAGAAGTTGAAGCAAGAAAAAAAACAAAAAGAAATCTTAACAGATGTGAGGGATATCTTACAATAGGTAGTACCTGAGGTGAATATTGATGAAGATACTCCCATCATAGATCAACTTGCTATATTGACAAAGAAGATCAATGCCTCGGATACTGATGTAGACAAATGGATTGAAGAAAGGGTAGAGTCAAGAATATAGAATAAACTAGCAAAGAAAATAAGCCAAGAAGTGGCAATAAACAAGGTTAAATTATCTAAGGTAATAACTGAGATCAAATTTGTCACCCAGTTAATTTGTTAGTTTTTACTAAAGCTTTGTATTATAGACACCTTCACTGTTGTAGTAAGTGAAAATATAAAAGGTATGGAATTAGAAATCAAAGTCAGTACAATTGTAGCTATAACCGAGCCAAATGCTTTCTCAAAGCATATTCACTGAGTTCAGGAACTCTGGTGGTTAATAGCAGACTTAAAGAAACAAGAAGAGCACATAACAGATCAGGTCATTGAATTACAGGTAGAACTCTTGCCATACATGAAAATTTTTAAGGCACACATTGTGAAAGTAGAGCAACTTGTTGCAACACCCGAGATTTTGGTGTTGGAGAACATATTTGACATGCATGCACAAGTTAGTCTTGAGCATATTGCTCTCACCAACTTGAAAGAGGAATGGGAAAACCTCTTGGAGTCAGTCAAGAAAACCCACCAGCATATTTTTGACAAGATGTGAGTATACTACTAAATTTTTGTATTTGGCATTACTATCAAAAAGGGGGAAAACAAATGTATATGTCATATGCAAAATTAGTACATAGATTCTATGTATACTACATATTACTGGGAGCATGCACCGAGGGGGATAACTTTAGAAAATTTTGATAAGTATATGTATATGGCGGAGATATAAGGTATATATAGAAAATTTTGTCTATATACATTCGAAGTTTTGATACTAATACTAAAGGGAGAGATTGTTATCTCTATTGAGCATTCAAGGTTGTCATTAGTATCAAAGGTTAGTAAAGATATCGGCTGGTCACTTACATTGAGAAAATCGGTAACTAGAAGCAAGACATACTAGTCGGTAAAGCTTTCACACCGAGCATCAGACAGCTTACCAAGCACCAACAGACATCGACACTGACACAGACATATAGTAAACACTAAGCATCATAGTATACACCAAGAAGCTTATACAGTGTTTACTGAGGATCACAAAAAATGACATAGTAATCTAAAATGGCACATTCTTCTATGCAAACAGTTACAATAGATCAGAAAATGTTTTACCAAGATCGAGGAATATTTAATGCTATGATATTCATTAAATACAATGTATATCTTATGTAATAGTCTGATCTAGGTCATTTTTTGTACACCATAGATCTTAGGGTTATGGTTATGTTGTGTAACCTAATTATTTTAAAGCGGCAAAAGTAGATCGCTATATAAATGTATGTTTACATAATTTTTGGTGTGAACTGATGTGAGAATAGATAGATGAATCAAGGAGAACTTGAAGCATTTGCCTAACTTCAAGTCTATCAGTTAACATAGAAGATTACAGAGGATATCAGATTAAGCAGAATCAGAAAAGGCTACCGAGTAGATTTAGAGCAGAGATTCATCACTATCAAGGTGATATTTTTGTCAGACCTTATAGATCTATATCAAACAATTGAGTTGTCAACTAGCAGATAATTGCCTATTGCTTTCTAACAATTGTAATAGAGTTTTGGATAAAATCTTTTAACAGAGTAGAATTAACAGTCTTATGTAAATCTCTTAACCAAGTGCACACTTCATTAGTGTTGTTAAAATCCTATAACTAGGTAGATCTATATGATCTAATATGTTACTCCTAATAGGGTAAGATCACTAGAAGTGATAAAAAATTGTAGCCCTAATAGGCAAACTTTTTCTATCTGTAGTAGTGAATAATTTGTGGGTGTCATCCCCACCATAGTTTTTACCTTCTAACAAGGGTTTCTACATTACCAAAATACTTGTGTTATGTGATTTCTATTTGATTTCATGTTGTTTACTTTCATAAGTTAAATGAATGATTGATACATGCAATTAGATACAAGTTATTTTGCAAAGGTTATCACTGTTTATAGTCATAGATCTGAAAGGTTTACAAGTAAAATTTTTGAAGGCATTGATTCACCCCTCCCCTCTCAGTACCTATCTCTCCTAATTCCAACAATTTTGGTGGAAAATATTTTATTAATAAATTCCTTAGAATGGGATATTATTGGCAAAACATGGAGAAAGATTCTTTCATGTTTGTTAAGAAATCTCCTCAACATCAACAACATAGTAATTTGATTCATGCTCTTGCTCATGAGCTCCATAATCAAATTTCTCCATGGCCTTTTAGTATTTGGGGTTTTGACCTTATTGGAAAAATCTCACCAGCTTCTTCTCAAGGACATACATACATCATGACTACTACAGATTACTTCATGAATTGGGTCAAAGCTGTCCCTCTCCATTCAATGACTGCAGATGTTATTGGTGATTTCATCCTTAACAATATCATAACACAATTTGGTATTCCTTTGACAATAGTTTCAGATAATGGTACCTCTTTTAAAAACAAAGAAGTCACAAAATTATTGGAGAAATATCAAATTCAACATAGATTTTCAACTCCTTATTATCCTCAATCTAATGGTCAAGTTGAAGCATCAAATAAAATCATTGAACAAATTCTGAGAAAAATAGTTAGCAAGCATGCAAAAGATTGGCATACTCAATTGACTTATGCTTTATAGGCTTATAAGACTAGTGTTCGTACTGCCACGGGTACTTCTCCTTACAATCTTGTCTATGGTACTGATGCTATTATGCTTTTGGAATTAGAAATAACTTCTTTATGTATTTCATTTCATGGGATAATTGACAAGGATAATTTTAGGGAACAATGCGTACAAGAGCTAGAAATGTTGGATGAACAATGAATACATGCATTAGAGCATATAAAATCTTATCATAAATCTCTTCATAAGCAATATAATCATAAGGTAATTGAATGAACATTTTTGGTTGGTAATTTAGTTCTATATGAGAATCAACAAAATGTGAATTCTTTACCTGGCAAAAAAGGAAAGCTTAGCCCTAATTGGCTTGGACCTTTTGTTGTAATTGAAAACTTTGGTTCAGGTGCTTATAAACTTTTTGATATGGATGGTATTTCTTTTAAGGAACCTATTAATATTATGCACCTCAAATTTTATTATCCTTAATTTCCTTCTTTCTTTCCTTGTGCATTTATGTATTCCTTATAAATTTTGTTTTATAGGTTATGTAGTCTTAGCAAAATTATATTTTGAATATATTTATGCACCTTCTTTTCTTTTAGTTAAGTTTTATATTGACAAAAACATAGTAATAAAACAAAGACCTAATTAGTAGAGAAAGTTTTTCTTTCATAAAATGTTTTTCAAGTTCTGATACATATGTGGCCCATGGCCCTATTTGTCACTATGTCTATTACTACGATCTGATGGCTGATGAGTCCCAGATCTCTCCAGTCTATGATAGAAAGATGTAGATTTGTGTATCTGTGTGTGGCTCCTAGATATGCTCATATCAAACATGCACTCTTGGGCCCTCTATAGGTCAACTAATAATTTCTCTTCTCTCACTCTGCATAGCTTCAGCTCTCGTTGGACACATGAAAAGATGTCAACATGCCTTCCGAGATCTCTGTGGCCATTAGAAGACTCTCACTCATTGACTGGTAGTCGATAGGATATACATGTATCCTTTAGAACCTTAGATAAAAAGCTCCTCCACTCTGCTATGCTAGCTGTAGAATGAAAATACATTTATCAATCTAGTGCCTTTTCATCTCAAATTAAGTTACATATTTAATAAAATCTCATATTTCATACCTGGGTCTCCCTCCTGGATGTCACTAAAGGGTCTAGATGGTGGGGTCATGGAGTGACTACTCTCTCCATGCTCTCTATGTCTAGGCCTCGATGGTGGTGTCTCTGTGTGGGTGTGTGGAGGCCATCGTGATCTCAATGGTGATGTGTGAAAAACATGTACATCCGTAGCCGTATCACCAGCTGGGGGCATCTCCTTTGCTCTCTCTTCTTCTCTCTCCTCCTCCATGGGGTCTCCCTCAAAGATGTGCTCCTCCTCATCTTTGAGATCCTCATCCTCCTCTACTGTACCACTATCCCGGTGTGTCCTCTCTGAAAGGCCTGGATCACCTATAGGATAATCCTCAGGGAAGATGGGGTGGGTCCCTTGCAGACTTCAATACTTGATGTAATCTTGGCTCATGCCTGAATAGGTCACATTTGATGGTATCTCTATATCCTCTATCTCATCTGCATCACTATCCTCTATGTCTACTACCGATGGTCAGTGTATGGCATCAGATCTCTGATAATACCTCATCAGATGTACATAATGAGGTACTGCTCTAGGGACTCCCTGTAATAGGCTGAACTATCTCATCACCCGATCATAATAGTATGGCATCACTATATGATTCTGATGACCCTCTAGTAGCTTCTGCCACTATGAATGTCTCATCTAGAATTGTGTATCTGGCCACTTTGTCATTTGGTAGTAGGGTCTCCATATCAAATCTATGCCTGGAATGCGGTCTAGATGTACCCTCCAATAGAGGATATCTCTGAACTACTAGGCATCTCTTAGAGGATAAGAAAAGACTCTCAGTGTACTTGCATCTACCATCACTAGAGAACCCTATGTACGTGTACATGCAAAATTCTCAAACAACCAAATCTACAAGAGTGTGCATATCAAAAGACTCTCTCTCTGATATCTCACTAGCTGACTTAGCTCATGGTATAGCTGGGCTAACATGCTACGACCCCATGAGAACATGATCCTATCACTCTCCATCCTCTGTATAAGATGGGTAAGAGGTGCGGAAAATATTGTACCCTTTGTGTTGGGTAACACAACCAAGGATACTATACAAAGCATCACTCTCTATACCAAAGGTGTAGGGCTTGATAGTATGGATGAAAAAAGGATTTGATTTGACCAGGTTCGCATCTATGGAACCCATCCCAAACAATAATCTCCATCTACAAGGATCTCCTCACAAACTCACTGTGCTCTTGGTCTGACAGTCTCACCTTGAACTGGAAGCCGCAAGATCCTGTAGACATCCTCTAGTGTCACTGTAATCTCTCCTGAGGGAAGATGAAAGGAGCATGTATCCTCATCCCACCTCTCTATCAAAACTAATAATATGGCTTGGTGTAGTCTGATCTATGGTAGGACTGCTAACCAGTATAGTCCTTCATCTCTTAGTAGCTGCATATCATTCTCATTCATCTCAGATAGTCTCTCTCTGACGATCACTAGCAACTCTCCAAAGGGATGCTCTTAGATATGGACCGTGTCCCTTTAGCACAAAAAAAAATCATATCAGCATTCTACATCATCAAATATGAAAATCTAAATTGACTAGGTCAAGGTCGACCTTAGTTAGGTTAGGGTCGACCTTCCTGGGTCAAGGTCAACTTTCCTTAGTCAGGGTCGACCTTTTTGGGTCAGGGTCAATCTCATCCTAGATTAGGTGAAGACCTTCTAGTTTATGTCGACCTTTTTGGGTCAAGGTCGACATAATTGGGTCAAGGTCAATCTTTAAGGGTCAGGGTTGACCTTGTCTACAAAAATCAAGAATTTGGAAAATACAAGAACTAATAACAACAAACTCACCTCAGGAAGTGACCGTCTGGTAGCTAGGCACTGTCTTAGGAGCTCCATGCGCATCGCTCAAAGTTATTCTCTCCTCAACATCTTTCTTTCTCTCTTCAAATCTGTAAATGGTAAGAATGACTAAGTATGACTTCCTTTTCCTTATTTATAGCTAAAATTAGGATTTTGTTAGGGTTTCTCTTAGGGTTTACTCATGGTAAATTCGGATTTCCTTTCTTATACATTTAGATAGACATTCACTCTTTTCATCATAACTTGAGTTCAATAACTCTATTTTTAGTTCCATCAGTGGAGTTGGTATCATGATTCAGATACCTAAATTCTTGAATAAGTTTAGGAAGGCTAGGAATCCTTCTAATTGGTTTAGGAAAGAACTTTTCAATAAACTAAATATCTAGTGTATAAAGCTATCCTTATCACCCTATTTCACCCTTCAGAGTAGAAAGCCGAAATAGGGGGAGCATAAGGGGCTTTATGCACTTCTCAAGTTGTCATTTAGTAATCTCTAGGTGATTTGTGGATTTTCATTAACCTTGTGTGTTGCAGGTTCTAACAATTTTCTGCAAGATATCTACATCAAGGACTTAGCTATATCATTTTTATTTACTATGATGTTTTCTTACTTTAGCTTGCATATTCACGTAGTGTCATATATAAGCTAAAGTGGGGGATAAATGTATCATCTTAAAATAGAATAACTTCCATCTTGATAGGTTTAGCACCATCTTTTAGTGTATTTACCATGAAAAAATTGCATTTAGGATGCATTTTGCACTTGATTCCTTCATTCTAGGTGAAATTAGGGTTAGGATCCCAAGGATTCTCCTTAATTTCCCTTCTCTATGGCTCTATTTTCTAGGTAGGATCTAGGAATAGGTCTTCCTAGCCTTCATCATATTCATCATAGGACTTTGTGCCTCTTTCTGGCACTCTATCCTATTTTGTCATCATTTCTAGGTCTCTAGGCATCCCCGAGACTTTCTATTTTCTGCTTTGGTTGGATCTGGACCCCTAGGTCAAGGTCGAGGTTGACTCTAACCTAGGTCAAGGTCGAAGTCAACTTTGACCTAGGTCAGAGTTGAGGTCATCCTTGACCTATGTTGGGATTTGATCCCCCTTTTCAAATTTTGGTCCTAGAGGACCTTGAAATCAATGTCGGGCTTTCAGATCCGAATGTGAAAGGGTTTTAATTTAAAATTCATTTAATTATTTTCCCTCCTTAGTTGGTTATTGTGATTGGACAATAATTTGAGGTGAAATTTGAATTATGGGTCCTCACATTACTCTAGTAGACTCATCTTGAAACCTCTATATAAAGACTCTCATTTGCCTTCATTTTCACACACAATCTATCAAGTGAAAGCACAATTGATTGAAACAAGCTATCAATGGTGAAGTGAAGATGTAAGATTGCAAGAGGATGATATAGAAGATCAATCCATTGTTGATATCAAGAATATTTGTGAGCACACCATTGTGAACATCTATTTGGAGCAAGAGAGATTTCTTCTTCCTTGATCCACCATTATCAATATTCAAGCATTCAAAGATACAATCATGGGGTACAAATTATAGATTGTGAGTTTGGTAAGAGTACTTTAGCCTTGGGGGCTTGGTATGCTTTCTTATCTTATTCAAATCTATGCATTTCTTTCTCATAACCATTCATGCTAGGGTTTCAATCTAGAGGATTAGATCTTGGCATTACACATTCAATACACACACATGTTCTATTACATTCAGCTATTCGTAGAGGTGGAGATAACAAAAATAGGGGTTTGACTAAGGAAAAACCCTATATAGCCACCCCAAAACACCATTTTCAGATATCTACAGTCGCTGTTTCAAGAATTGCAGAGCAGATATGAGTACCCTTTTTGTCAAACTTTTGGGATCTGCGAACAAAATTTCTGTCGAAGCTATTTTAGGTCAAGGTTGACCTTCAGCGGGGGTTAAGATTGTGCCTTGGGGTAAGATTGTGCCCCGCTATTTGGGTCAAGGTCGACCTTCCTTAGAATTGAAAAAGTTTTTTGAGTTTTCTCCCTTGTAGTTTTCTGGTTTCAGATCTGGTTGGAGAATTTCCCAAAATTGTACAAAGGCATCAGAAAATATGTATTTCCAGATCAATTTCATTATGAGGTATGTACCTTATCTTATCTAATTTCAGTCATTTCCATATTTACATTACTTATAAATTCAATTCAAATTACATACATATAGGGGAATGTTAGATGCATGGTTAAACTCCATTTTACCCCTATTCACTAGTGTCACACTGCTCCTATGAACAGTTGATGAGTATTTGGTTCAGTATGACTAGGATTTGATGTTTCATAGGTTGTGATGCTAGTTATCGCATGTTTCCTTTGTTAGTATAATCAAGTCCAAGATTACTGAGAGGGGGGTGAATCAACAATCTATCCAATCACATAAATATAAACCTTTTAATTTATTTCCATACTTTCTTATCAACATGCATTCACCCTTTTAACATTAACATGAAATAAAAATCACATCAAAGATAATCATCCACACAAATCAACACATAGAACCAAAATTTTTATCATGGAAATCCAACTTGGTAAAAACCATGGTGGGGATGGAACCCACTAAGAAAAATACACTCTTCTGGAGGAAGCCAGATTAAGAGCTTAGCCTTGTTAAAAGCTTACAATAGACCTGGTTAAGATAAAGAGCCTGTTAGGAGTCACCTAGTCAAGGGATCTACCTTTATCCATGTAGGAGATTCACCCTATTAGGAGTGGACTAGTTAAAGGACTTCAAACACAAGTTAATGTATCACCCTATTAAAGGATTTACAAATCAGACCTGTTAGGATCTACCTGGTTAAGGGATTTATCTTAATGAAACTATTAGGGGTCAACAAGTGAAAGTGATATGAGAAAGTAGCACTTATCTTATGCTAATATAGATCCAATTCAAGATCAATCTCTTCTCTACATTCAAAACATCCAAACCCTGTAATCACACAACTACCTTGGTGATCTTTCTTCTCACACACTTGAAAATACAAGAAAGTAGTACTTATACTTCTCAACACATATTAGGTCCTAGGACAACCAAAAAACCTAACACAAACATTTCAATTATAATCCACCACCATGGGAAGTCTGTAAAATGGTTTTCCTTTCTCAAAAAAATAGGCCGCCTTAGGAATCTCATAGCACCTTTTATTTGACCAATAAAATAAACTTTCATCACCTTTTCCTAGAAATACGCATAAATTTGAGAAATCCTTTCCTTTTTTTAATAATTGTAACACATTTTACCTTTACAAGTTAGATCTACCATATCACCACAATACCTAGAGCATAAAATAATTCATTAGCCGATGTTAGATCACTCGATCAAACAACTTTACTGATCAAGCATGTAGTTCACTGTTCTTCCTCTGTTATTCTTGTTTCAGTTACTTCAAATATTCATAACTAATTCCTCCAATATCTAATCATGATTCAGTCATAGGATTAGGTAGATATGCCTGTCTAGATCACATATGTATAACCTCACACACTAAATCCAAATCAATTCTTTATAAAGAGAAAATCATTTAACTCTGGTCATCTATTGCTCTTCCAACTTACCTGTACATGTTCATCTAATCATTAACTCATCTTGTACTTGAATTGAACTTGATTGATCATAGATATAAGATCTAGAGACATCAATGGATCACCCATCATGATCACACACTCTAACTCTCAACACAACTCAAGATTCATTCAATTGATCATTCCTCTTCTTATCAAGAGCACAATCAAAAAATAAACACCAAGTTTTAACTTCATGTGTTGCGTATATTTTACATCTTGTCCAGTTTTAAGTAAATGACCTACTTTGGAGGCTTGCATCTGATACTAGAATGATAGTCATGATGAAAGGGTTGTTGCATCATGATATAGGTATGAGAAAGAAGTACCACACTAATTTTCAGCCCCCCATGTGCCTGTTTGACATGTTTGTCAGAGCCATTCAGTTTGCAGATTGCCAGGTTTCTTCAACAGTGCATAGTTCAATTTTTTAGTAGCTCACTTCGGGATCTTGCCATTTGCATCCGGTTCAAGGTCAAACATAATTGAAGGTTGTTTCATAATGTACACATGAAAGTGACTCACCTTGATGAGTTTCAGACTATGACCAATCTGATTGATCACTTTGCTCGATCATTTCCAAACCTGATTTCTACAGTTTCACTGTCTTTCAGTTCAAGGTGTTCTGAGGGCCAACTTTGGAGGTTAATAATTGATAGCTAGTTGATCGTTTGATAAATCTGATTGTAGCTTTATTTTCTACATATGATAGTGATCATTTGCCCAAGGTTTCATGTTATGAAGGTTCCATTTGACAGGTTTGCAAGGTCAGACAAAAAAGGGTTTTACAATGATGAAAGTATGGATAGCATAACTTTGTAAAGTAACCGTTTTCAAAAATTCATAGCTTTTTGTGAGATGCTCGTCTCTAGTTGAGGGTTGTTTTGTTTTGATCCTTGCATATGAAATTTCTTCCAAAACAAATGGCATGCCCTCAGCTCATCATTTGATATTTTTAATCTTTTTCGTTCCAAGGCAGTTTACAATAATTTTTTGGCGTTTGCCGAATAAGCCAGAATAGGCCATTTTTACAAAGGAAGTACTCAAATTTGGTGGGTTACTTGGAATCTGGAGATGACCCAGTTGATTATTCAAATTATCATAAACTTTTTGAAGTTCTTGAGGCTCCAGGCTTCCCGATTTTTGCACAGTCGAATGACTCCATTTTCTTCTGGTTGGAATTGAAAGCATGTTGTCTATTTATGCACTACTGGTGATTGCTTGGTCTCCCCTTTCAGCACATGCACACTAGATGTGTGGCATAAAGACAAGGACAAAGAGGCACATGAAACAAATGAAATGCTATGTGCAGCAAAAGGGAGATTGTGATTGGGGGCATGCGTGAGTTTCCATTATGCATATGTGAGCTTCCATGCTGTGTGTGTATGCAGATTTAGGCGTGAGTTTTTGAGATGCTACATGCAAGACAGCTTGCTGCTAACTCTTTCTCCCCACATGCACTCAACATTGGGCTTGCGTAAGGCAGCCAATGTAGAATAAAGAGGCCAGCATCAATGTTGATGGAGAAAGCATGGAGGCTGCCAGTCTTTTTGAAATAGTTCTGAACGTTGGGGGTTTGCAACACCATGCATCCTCCATTCGAAGTGTAAATTGCATTCTGCAGAGAGGAGCTGCTCACACAAATGAAACCACAACACCAAACAAAGAGAGGAAATGGAGGCATGTGCATGGTTTTTGATCTCACGTGAGTTTCCTATGGGCTGTGTGTATGCTCTTAAGCATATCTGCAATGTCAAAATAAAGAATGAAGAGAGGGGAAGCAACATATGCATGAAGGAAAGAAAGGGGGATTGCGTGCCAAGAGCTGGGTGTTTCAACTTTGCAGGGTTGTGTATTTTGATATATCCCACATTTGTCCCGTGTGGTGATTTCATGCATTTTAAATACAAGGATGCTAAGGATAGATGTAAAGTGAGAAAGAAGGAAGGAGAGTGGGCCAGCCAGATTTGGTGGACCCAGTTGGGTGTGCACACCGAAGGCAAATTTTGAAAGAAAATACATTATATTCAAGGGGAACTTTATCCCACATTGACGTCGGGAAGAAGTAAGGAGTTTATAAGGAAATAAACACAATACATTGTTGTCTGATAATGGATGCCTGGTTGGAGGGCTCTCTCATGCGCACGTGAACTGAGGTATTGAGTTGGCATCGACACGTGGATGATGACGAGGATGGTGGGCCCACACGCAAGTAAGATAATTTTGATGAAATGTGAAATTGTAGATCTGACACCTCAGGATGTGCGTCACGAGATTGACGATGGTCGCTAAGGCATGAAGCAAAGATGCTCAGAGTTTAACCTTCATGGAGCAATGACAAGATGACACGTGGCATCTGGTGATGTGGCAAAGTGACACAGTCAAGTGCCCGGGTGGACAATACAAGCCAATAAGAATGTGACACGTGTCATAGGAGATGTACAAGGGTCCACTCTGGCAATGATCCAATTAGGTGATGCCACATGGCACATGGGTCCCGCATTTAAATCAAAGGTCTGTGCAAATATTAAAAGGTTTGTAAAGTCTACACTATAAGAAATTTGAAATTTAAAGATTGCAGTTACTCATAGATTTAAAAATGATGTCTGGTGCTTCATTTTTCCTCAAATATATGAGTATAATATATCGACATAATCGGCATGAAATGAGGATTGCAATAGAAGCATTGAAAATATGATTTGATCAAGTGGGTGATAGCAGTAATAGTTTTTGTAATCCGGGATCAGAATTTGGTGAAGATTTTTCAATCCAGACTTGATTGATTTATAGATTCGGCAAAGGGGGAAGAATCAGATTTCTTGCAAGTTGGTTTCTTTGAAGATATTTTGCTTTGGTTTCATGAATAGATCAAATTTGTTTCTTCTTCCAAGGTATTCATTGTTGATTTGATCTTTTTCAGAGGAGGTAGCTGATTATTCCCAGGAATGTCTTGCAGAGTACAAACAAATCAGATTTCATTCTCCTGCAGATTTTTGGGATTGATTAGTTTGGTTTAGGGTTTTTGACCTAAATAATCTTTTTCTCATTGTATCCTTGTCTCTATAAAAGGAATTTTATGATCATTTAGAAGAGGCTGGCTGGAAATTATTGACACAGGAAGCTAAAAAGCTAAGTGTGTATCCTCAGTCCAGATTGTAATATGTTTTGTAGGTTGTATCAGTAGAGGGGGAAAACCTTCAAAATCCTTTGCATATTGTCTAAGTGTTGTGTTCTGGAACAATTTGTAATACAAGAGTTAGAATCCTTATACTTGATGCAGTTTTTTAGTTTCAGATCTCTCCTTTGGTTGTGCTTCTTGAGTTTTGGGTTTTTTGATTCATTGCTCAGAGTTTATCTGTGTATGTGTTTTATTTTCAGCCTTGATCTAGGATCAAGTTAAAATTTATTTTCAACCTTGATCTAGGATCAAGTTAAAGGTCTCTAAATGAAACATAGATTCATTTGGTTCAACTAAAAAGATGTTTGTAAGCAGTGTATGAATCTGGTTTATTGTGTTTATGGCCTGGAGTATTTGTTCTTGTATTCTGTATCTATTTTAGATATATTGCCCAATGGACAAGGCACTGATCATAAATCAGTATTTCCTGTAGTGATGCAAGTTGGCATGGTTGTTTACATTCTGCAAGAAATCATATAATCAAAACTAGTAATTTAAATTTTATTTACTTTAAATAGTTATCCTACCCAGTGATGGAGAGTCGATGAATAATAGGTTGTTATTTAGGACTTTCTCACTGTTATCTGTTGTAAGATCTAGTACTAGGTAAAAAATAGAGTTGAATCTATTGGATCAGGTGTACCTACCTTGGTTTTGCAGAGCCAGAAGTGAAGAGGATAATCTTGTCCCGATAGTTGGTCCAATTGCTTATAGATTTCCCATATTTGGAATTAACCACTCCTTAACATTAGTCATAAGTATATTGGTATCTCATGGAGTGTAAAATCTTTTGAAGAACCAACAACAACCATATGTGACTCCTTATGATTTTATTGAAATCTTGCAATAATACCAATCGCTTGAGCAATGTTCGGTCTTCTTTGAAGAACATAGTGCAACTTACCAATCATAGATCTGTACAAAGTAGTATCAACAACATCAGATTCATAATTTTTAGACAATTTACAACCTTTAAACATGGGGGTACCAACTAGTTTGGAATCAACCATACCAAAAGTCTTTAATACTTATTTCACATACTTGGTTTGAATAATATATATACCATTATTCAATTGTGAAACCTGTAACCCAATAAAAAAATTTGATCTCCCCAATCATAGACATTTCAAACTCCTTCATTTCATCATCAAATGCTAAACTCATCTCATCATCTCCTCCAAATATAATATCATCAAAAAATACTTCAGCTATCAACAACTTATCTCCTTCAGCTTTAAGATAAACATTACTATCATTAGATGTTCTATCAAAACCAATCTTAACCAGATAGGAATGTAACCTTTCATACCATGCTCTTGGGTGTTTGTTTCAGTCCATATAACACATTTTGCAACTTGCATACAATATCCTATTATTTTTTCAAAGAAAAACCATCCGGTTGTTCTATGTAGACTTCTTCTTCAACAACACCATTCAAGAAAGCAAATTTTACATCTATTTGGAAAACTTTGAATTTCTTATATGCATCATAAGAAAGTAGAATTATTTCCCCTTCTAATCTTGCTACTGGATTAAAAATATCACCATATTCTAGTCCTTCTTCTTGTGCACATCCTTTGCATACAAGCCTTGCCTTGTTCTTGATCACATCTCCATCTTCATTTAGTTTGTTCCTACAAAACCATTTGGTGCAAATCACATTTTTATTTTCAAGTCTAGAAACAAGTGTCTATGTATCATTTTTCTCAATTTTATCAAGCTCTTCCTCCATATCTCTTACCCAATCTTCATCCTTGATTTATTCCTTCATCGTTCTAGGCTCATATTTTGAGATCAAAAAAGTACTTTCTCTAAAATTTCTTCTCGTTAGAACACCTACATTCTTATCACCAATAATCTGATCAGTAGAGTGATTTAACTTCACGTACCTAGGTATTACCGGTTCAAATCTAGGAGCTTCTTCTTGTTCTGCATGTTGAACCACTTCTTACATATTGTTTTGTTCTTCTGGTTCATGAAATTCTGGTTCAATGTACACAATTTAAAATCATTCTTAGTCACTTTCATATTTAAATCATCAGATTTTTAAGGGTATTCATCAACTTTTATATTAGCACTCTCAATCATTTTGTTAGTTCTCTTATTGAAACACTTGTATGATTTAGTTTTAGTAGAATAAGCCAATAAAATACCTTCGTCACTTTTTGGATCAAACTTGCCTAAGTGATCACCCCTTTTAATGTAATCTACTACCAAAGACTTTGAAATATTTAACACTAGGAGAGTGGCCATACCGAAGCTCATAAGGTGTCTTATCACTTCCTTTCTTTACTTGCATCTGATTCAGTGTGTAAACCCAATATTCAAATACATATTAGGTACATTACCTTGAATCAACATTGTCCTTGCATCATCCACTATAGTTATGTTCTTCCTCTTTGCAATACCATTTTCTTGTGGGGTTCTTGGGGTAGACATTTATAACTTGATTCCATTATCTTCATAGTACTTGACAAATTCTATAGAAGTAAACTCACCTCCTCTATTAGATCTTAAACACTTCATACTTTTACCTGATTCTTTCTCCAATAGTTCCTTGAATGCTTTAAACTTCTGGAATGCATCAGACTTCTCCTTCATGAAAGTGACCCACATCATTCTTGATTATTCATCAATACATAATATGAAATATCTATCATAATTATAACTTTTTTGTCTCATAGGCCCATAAAGATCAATATGCACCAAGTCAAGTATGTTCTCAAATGAAAAACATTTACTCTTGAAAGTAGAGCTAGTCAAATTACCCAACTGACATTCCTTACACATTATGTTGTTTGGTTTCACAAGTTGTGGCAATCCTCTTATTGCATTTGTCTTACTTACTTTTATCAAACTGTCAAAGTTAACATGACAAAATATTCTATGCCACAACCAGCTATCTTGAACCTTAGAAACCAAACAACTATTCACATTATTATTCAGATTGAATAAGTTACCTCTAGTCTACCTATCGATTGCAATCTCATCACCCAAACTTCTAATTATTTTGCATACACCACCTTTTAATTCCAATCGGTAACCCTTATTTTTTATTTGACCCACACTCAATAGATTATAAGTTAGACCATCCACAAAGTAAACTTCATCTGTATTACTCTTTCCATTTACAGAGATAGTACCTTAACCTTTAACTAAG
Organism: Chamaecyparis obtusa; assembly: GCA_027943335.1. Lineage (NCBI taxonomy): Eukaryota > Viridiplantae > Streptophyta > Pinopsida > Cupressales > Cupressaceae > Chamaecyparis > Chamaecyparis obtusa. The sequence continues at coordinate 562,422 of BSBK01004130.1, forward strand.
CAAGATGAATTGTTACCAAATCTTACCACACCATCATCAAAACATCAAATTTAGTGAACTTACTCTTGTCATCAGTCATGTGATGTGAGCACCCACTGTCTATAATTAATTCATCATTATGTCCCATGTGAGAGACCAATGCCTTTTCTCCTTCTGATGGATCTTATTTTACTACAATAAACACTATCTCCTCTTCATCATTATCATTTGATTCCCTATCCATAACTCTTTCATCAACTACAACATAGCGTTGTTTCTTTTCTTTCCCCTTAAATTATCTAAACTTATCCTTTTGTTCACCATTAGGACATCTAGCTAAAATATGTGCAATCTTATTATATGAAATTTTTTTTAGTGGTAGCTTACCCTTGTACTTACTAGTCCCTCTAGGAAATCTCCTTGCAATCAATGCTTCAAGTTCTCCTTGTCTCCTTTCATCATCCAAAAGAGCTTCAAGTTCCCTAGAAACACTTGACATGAAATCAAAATCATGACTTAACTCTTTAAATTTTCTTACTTGTACATTTGACACCAATGCCTTAAATGATGCTTCAACTCTTGGAACATTTTTATCAAAGTTATTTAGATCAAATGCAATAAGCTTTCCAATCAATCCACCAATACTAACTTTGTCAAAAGTTCTCAGCTCATTTATGGAAGACACTTTGATGGCATAAGTAGGCAATAAGTTTCTCATCATTTTTCTTACCATAAAATCTTCATCAATAGTTCCACCAACACCTCTAATAGAACCAATAAATTCTTTTATTCTTTGACCATACTAAGCAATATTTTCCCTTTCTACCATCTTCATGTCATCATATTTTCCTCTAAGACTGTCTTCTTTAGATTTTTGCACATGAACATCTTCACCATATATTAGCTTGAAATTTTCCCAAACTTCATAGGCAGTATCAAGACCACAAACATCAACATATTCAGTATTAGATAGGGTACTTACAATGGCTTCTTGTGCTTGAGTATTCTCTTGTTGTTCCTTTAGTTTATCTGCATTAAGTGTTCCAATAGGAGTGGTATTCTTATTTGTGACATTTATCCAATATTGTGATCCCATACCTTTTAGGTATAACTTAATTCTATCACTCCATATGAGGTAATTGTCCTTGGTAAACTTGGGAGGATCCTTCCTCATCATTGGATCTTTTTCTCAAGCTATTAGGCTTTCTACAAGGAGCACCAAAGATTTGATACCAATTCTTAGTATAATAAGGTCCAATATTACTGAGAGGGGGGATGAATTAGTAATCTATCCAGTCACATAAATCTAAACCTTTTAATTTATTTCCATAATCTCTTATCAACATGCATTCAACCTTTTGACCTTAACATAAAATAAACATCATATAAAAGATAATTATCCACACAAATCAACACATAACATCAATATTTTTATCATGGAAATCCAACTTGGGAAAAACCATGGTGGGGATGACACCCACTAAAAAAAATGCACTCTTTTGGAGCATACCTAGTTAAGATCTTAGCCATGTTAAAATATTACAATAGGCCTGGTTAAGAGATAGACCATGTTAGGAGTCACCCATTCAAGGGATTTACCTATAGCCTTATTAGGTGTGGTCTGGTTAAAGGACTTCAAACATAAGTTAATGTTTCACCCTGTTAAAGGATTTGCAAATTAGGCTTATTAGGATCTACATGGTTAATGGATTTTGCTTGATGAAACTGTTAAGGATCAACAAGTGAAAGTGATATGAGAAAGTACCACCTCTCTTATATGATTATAGATCTAGTTCAAGCTAAATCTCTTCTTCACATGTAGAACATCCAAACCCTACAATCGCACACCTGCCTTGGTGATCTTCCTTCTCGCACACTTGAAAATACAAGAAAGAAGTACTTATACTTCTCAACACATATTAGGTCTAAGGGAAACCAAAAACCCTAAAAAAAACACTTCAATCATCATCTACTTCCATAGGAAGTCTATAAAACATTTTTCCTTTCTCAATAACACAGGTCGACTGAAGGAATCTCATCGCACCTTTGATTTAACCAATAAAATGAACTTTCATTACCTTTCCCTAGAAACATGCATAACTTAAAGAAATCCTTTCCTTTTTTATCATTGTAAAACATTTTACCTTTACAATTCAGATCTTCTACTTCACCATAGTACATATAGCATAAAATAATTCATTAGCCAATATTAGATCACCTGATCTAACAACTTTACCGATCAAGCATGTAGTTCACTATTCTTCATGTTTCAGTCACTTCAAATATTCATAACTAATTTCCCTGATCTCTAATCATGATGCAGTCATAGGATTAGGTAGATATTATAGATCACATATGTATGACCACACACACTAAATCCAATCCAGTTCTTCATAAAGAGAAAATCATTCAACTCTGGTCATCTATTTCTCTGCTAACTTACCTGTACCTATTCATCTAATCATAACTCATCTTGTACTTAACTTGAACCTGTGTGGTCATAGATATACCATATGGAGACATCAATGGATCATCCACCATGATTGTATACTTAAAATCTCAACACAAATCAAGATTCATTCTACCGATCATTCTTCTGCTTATCAAGAACACAGTCAACAAATAAACACCTAGTTGACATCAATGACAATATCATAACTGATCATCCTATGATTAGATCAGCATAAAACACATACCATAATATAATAATCTCATTTGATCATAATTTATGCTAGCATCCTTACCATTGTGTTCATAGCTAGTGTTGTTCATGATTCAAAGTACAAAAAGCTATCTTTTGTTATGTCTGAATTCAGTATTTTAGTTTTCCTATTGATCAAAGTTAAAGATGAGTTTGGATTTTGTATTGGAGATGATGCAAAGGTTCTAGATGGTATTAATGATTATTTTTGGTATCTTGGATTATGTGATGATCATTCTATTGGTTTACATTGGTTGAGGTGATCGGATTTGCTGCTTTTGTAGCATGTTGGTGTTTCTTCATTTAGGTCCTATCCAACTTGATGAAGTAACATGTGATTCTTGATGCTACTTTGGTAGAAATTGTGCATGTTTGAGGATGAATATTTGGGTCCTATATAAGTCTTGGATGACTTGATTTGGATCACATTGAAGATTGAGCATAATGTTTATATCTTTTATTGTATTGGGTCTTAGCTAACCTAGTGATTGATTATTATTTGTAATCGGTATAAATGAGAGATAATTTTTTAATTGAGGGTATGTATGTGTGAGAGAGAGAGGATTGTATATATGTGCATTTTTCACTTAAGGTAGAGTTTGTACTTCCTTGGAACTATTTTGGCATAGGAGATTTTATTTTTTAGTTTGGTTGTAAAGGATTGTATGTCCACCCTATTGTAATTGAAGATAGATTGGTGAACCCAATTGAGGGCCAGATCTGAGATTGTGTTGTGAGTAGTGAGCTTGCATAGTAGGCTATAATCCTATGGTTGCAAGTGCATCCTTTGTTCTCTATTTTTCTCTTAACTAGGCATTAGTTTTAATATAGTACATTCATCTAGTGGGTATCATTCTCACAAGTATTTTCATTTAGTCAAGTTTCCTCGAGAAAAAATATTTGTGTTCGATGCTTTCTATTATGGATCTTTCATTACTATTTATCTTTCATATCTAAATGGATAAAGTGGAATCAAAGTAATTAGGTACACACAATTGATTCACCCCCACCACCCCCCTCTCAATTGTGATTGCCTCCTTTTGGGCCTAACATTTCCATTATATGATTTATATGTAGTATCTTTGTTACAAATATTAAAAAAAATAAAACCAACTAAACATAAATATATGGGGCCACAAATGTTTTATGATATTTTAACCCTTCTTATCCTAGCATATTTTATAATATATTTTCTCCTTTTGAGGACATTTATTGATCTCGTTCTTCCATGAGAACCTCCATAATTAGCTTCAAAAGCTCAAAGCATGTTCCATTGAACTTTTCTTTCTCCAATCAAGATGAACTAACCATGATCTTTGTCACTTAAACTTGAAATTGTAAAAAACCAACATACTCCCACTATTATGACAAAATCAATAAAAAACTCTAAAAGAGACATACCTATGAGTAAAAGAACTAACTATTAATCATAGACCAAATATTAAATAGTGAAATTATAGAATAATTGTTAATTTTAGTACATCTAGGTTCAATAAAAAATAATAAATCATAAATGAAATGAACATAATGTAAATGCCAGAGTGATTAGAATATCACCTTAATAATTAATTAATAAATCATTTATTGCTTATACCCCTTATTATATTATTACACTAAAGCTAAACTTAGGAGTGATTTCCTATACTAGATTGAGCTAAGTATAGGTCATGTTGTATTATTACATAAGATGAAGACAATTTTCATGCTCAAATTTAATGCTTACCTAGGTTTAGATAATGTGCTAAATATTTATACATTTTTAAAAATTCATTTATTCATTGTAATCTATCCAATTCATTTTGTAGGCTAATCTGAATCTTAGATTATATCGTTGGATCAATCTCTCTCAAGGTTGCATAGCATACAATCATGACTTGTTCTCTTTAGATGTGATAGGTACTTATTTTGAATGTAATTTTTAGGAGTAGTGGCCTTAGCTATAAACCATGGTATCATGGCACTATATATGTGGTTTCTTACTCATTTATGAGAGATTCAACCTTAAGAGAAAATCATCTCATCCTAGAGAAAAACAAGCATCACCATTAGATTTAAAGCAATAAAATCCTAAGATTTGCTTATTCATTTTCTAAGCTTAAATTATTGCTAAAAATAATATTTTAAAGGGCATAAATATCGAGGTAGATATATAAATTTGTACTCACCATATAGACCCGTGTCATCCAGTAATGCTCCTAAATACATCCTAGTATGGATGATTTTTTAGTTTACAAAAATTACCTTTTAATATTATTTTTGTAGTTGAAAAGCTTTTTTAAAAAAATATAGAATGTAGTTTTCAACTTTGGGCAGGCATCCTACAATGGTGATAATCCCCTCAAGGTCTATGGTTGTGGCATTAAGCATAAATGAGGCCATTAGAAGCTTTCTCAATCACCTTATTTGATTGGTGGTTTCTCCATCAATGGTTGATGCTCCTAAGAAACCCAATGAACCCTTTGACCTTTCTAGTACTCGGTTTCTTCTTTCTTGTTCATCTTGTTCAGGTTCATGTGCTTGCTCAGTAGCACCATCTTGTTCGTCAATTTTCCTTTCTTGTTGACCAGTTATCACAGGTTGCAACTTTGATAGATAGTCAGGAAGTTCAATATAAGTGAATCTACCATAGTCTTCTAGTTCCTTTCTTTCTTCTGTGTTCTTGTCATCAAACTCATCAACACAGACATTAGTACTTTCAATCATCTTATTTGTAACCTTATTCAAACATTTGTATGCTTTACTCTTAGTAGAATATCTAGGAATATTCCTTCATCACCTTTAGAATCAAATTTCCCATTTCTCTCATCTTATAGAATAAAACATTTGCTTCCAAAAATCCTAAAATAACTTATAGTAGGTTTCTGTCCAAATCATAGCTCATAAGGTGTCCGATTGGTGTCCTTCTTCAGTTGTACTTGGTTAAGCACATATACAGCTATGCTGATAGCTTCCCTCCAATGTGTCTGAGAAATATTCTTTTGTAGCATTAGTGTTCTAGCACAGTCAATGATTGACCTGTTCCTTCTTTCAACAATCCCATTCTACTGAGGTGTTTTTGGTGTAGAGACCTGTCTCTTAATACCATTCTCATTACATAAATTAGTAAATTCATCAAAGCTAAATTCACATCCTATATCAGATCTTAAGAATTTAATTTCTTTTCCAGTCTCTTTTTCTACCTTCGCCTTATACCATTTAAACATCTTAAAAGCTTCAGATTTCTCTTTCAGGAACATAACATTCATCAATCTAGTATAGTCATAAACAAAAAGAATAAAGTATCTATCACCATAATAGCTCTAAGTTCTCATAGGACCATATAGGTTGGTATGAACCAACTCAAGTATCTTCTTTGTTGAGTACTCTTTGCTTTTAAAATTGGACTTAGTCATCTTACCTTTCTGACATTCATGGCACATAGCATGATTCAGTTTTGACAAGTTAGGCAACCCTCTAACTCTTTTCTTCTTACTAATCTTGATCATGTTATCAAAATTTACATGACATAACCTCTTATGCCACAACCATGCATCTTCATCTTTCATTAATAAACAAGAAGACTGATCAATATCAAGATAAAATAGAGTACCTCTGGATTGTGTACCAGTTCTAACAAGTCTTCCTCCATCATCATAGATTCTTACCATTCTACTCTCAAAAGAAAGTCGGTGACCTGAGTTATTCAGCTATGCCACACTTAACAAATTATAGTTTAGTCCATCTACCCAGTATGCATTCTCACATTTTATTCTATCATTAATCATTAGTGAACCTTTACCTCTCACCATACAAGGTGCATCATTTCCCATTCTAACAGATCCACCATCATATTCATCAAGCAGATCAAATTTCTCTATATCACCAATCATATGATGTGTACAACCACTATCTATGATCCATGTATCATTTCTGCTTACTTTAGAGATCAGTGATGTTTCTTCATGTTTCTCTTCTTCCTCTGAATCATCTTTCATAGCAACAAATACTACTTCTACATCATCATCAGTGTCAGATTTAGATTCAAATTCTTTGGCTATGTAACCTTTTTCCCTTTGTCATAGCTATCTCAGTTGTCTCTGTTGTTGTGTTGGTAGCCTCTATTGACTCTTCTCCCATAGCTTCCTTCGGATCGGTCTCTGGATCTATCATCATCTTTCTTATTTGGACATCTAGCAGCAATGTGGCCAACTTCTTTACAATTAAATCATGCTAAAGGTAACTTGCCTCTATACCTTCCCTTACCTTTGGGCAATCTTCTGGCCATAAGAGCTTCAAGCTCATCAAGTTCATCATCGGTATTACTATCACTATCATTATTCTTATCATTCCTGCTACTAGACTTACCAATCTTCAAAGAAGACATGAAAGCAGATTCAACAGAAGGTACAACACTGTTGTCAAAGTTATTCAGTTCAAAGGTTGTAAGCTTACCGATCAGAGTGTCAAGGGTGAGGTTGGATGTAGCCCTTGTTTCATTAATTGTAGAGATCCTGATCGCATAAACTGGCAGCAAAGTTCTGAGAATCTTGCTTATTACTATTTCATCATCAATAACTCCACTGGATGCTCTAATAGCATGTACTACCTCTTTTAGTCTATTTGTATATTGCACAATATTTTCACCTTTTTTCATCTTCATATCATCAAATTGACCTCTTAGGCTTTCTTCTCTGGCTCTCTTAACATTCGCATCTCCATTGTATATTAGAGTCAGCTTGTCCCAAATCTTCTTAGCTGTATCACAATCCTTGATGTCTTCAAATTCGACATCAGTATAGGCAGCAACAAGTTCTATCATAGTAATATTGTGTTCATGCCTATCCTTCAATTGATCAAGAGTTAAGGGACCAGTGGGTGGTTCAATGTAGCCATTCTCCATCAGTTCTAGTGCAGAATTCCCAATTCTAGATATGTGCAACTTCATCTGGCTTTGCCATACTATGAAGTTAGCTTTGTTCAGCTTTGGCACTTCCCTCTTATACATGTTGAGACCTTTTTGCTGGAGTCCTTAAAACCTTGTTCTAAGAAACCACAACTTTGATACCAATTTTTAGAATAACTGAGAGGGGGGCGAATCAGTTATCCAGTGTCCCACAATTCAAAATGTATAATCCAAAACAATTCTACTACTTCTGCTACTTAGTAAACATATAATACTTTCACTATCTGTGTTTTTACCGATTGTCAGTATAAACTTTATAATAGTTACCTATTAAATCTAACATGTAATATGCAAAGTATGATAACAAACAAATATCACAATCAACACATAACACAAGAGATTTAACGTGGAAACCCTATGAAGGGAAAAACCACTTGGGACCGGCAACCCAAAATTGTTCACTCTTCTAAAGTGAGGTCGGTGAAGACCCAACCCTGTTAAATGTTACAAACACACTGTTAGGTGTGACCTTGTTAGAGGATTTTAGACCAGAAGTTATCATCCAACCAACAGTCACTCTGGGGTTGACAGGATAACAATGTTCACTCAATGAATGAAACATCAAAAGAATTTCATAGTCCACTTGGTTAAGAGATTTGACCATGTACAATGGTTAAATATGTAACAGTAGATGATCTACCTTGAAACAACTTCAATTTGTAGTTTACAGATCAATGTTAAGCTCATTCAAATATTTCTGATCAATATAACACTTCAGATTCAATACTATATCAAATTACTATCCATCGGTAATTACTCTCTTTAGCTCGGTAATTGTTGTGCAACTCGGTTCTTATTAACCAGTATGATTAGAATGCATGAAAACTTCTTCACGCAATAATTCTGTAGTATCTTCTTCTTCCGGCTGTGTTTCAATAATGAAACCAATGTCTCTTATATAGATGAGTAAATAATTTTCTTTTCCTCCATCAGATTTTGCTGCTTAATCATATTCATAGATTTTCCCACTTTAAGCTTCCTCGGCTGATGTGTTAGTAACACATTTCAATCTGCTCCATTAGATGCCTTTTAATTTATGTTAGCCGTTGATCTTCATAACAAACCTTATCTATTACCTTGATTTCATACACTTTACAGCTCATCACTTTATTGACTAAACTGATCATTTAATCCCTTTCTATTTTGCTCAGTTAACAAAGAAATGTGTCGGTGAACACAAGCTCAGTTAACACTACGCTTGATATCCACTACATTTCATCGGTGTATACTAGAATGCTTTATTTACCGACAACACTGCTTTGTGTCTTTCAGCTCTATTCTTCATCATAGATGAATGCAACATAATAAAGTCAATTTCATCAACTCATAGACTCATCAAAAATTTACTCAGTGTATTCCTTATTCTCATCTGTCATATACATCTTCCTCATGTAGATATTTATGTTCTTCATCTCTTTCACCTTTCTTTAAATGTATCAGTATAGTAACTTACAAGATAAGTATTGTCAAGCTAGTTGACATCAATGACAACATAATACTGATTTAATCATCTTGCATATCTAATCATCAATCTCCTTAGTAATCTTAAATTACAGATTCTTCATTCAAGTTCTAAATCAGTTGTAGTTCATCAGAATATACCATCATTCTACTGAAACACTTGTAGTCCTAGAAAGAACTTAATCTCCCCGAACATAGACATTTCAAATTCACTTCTCATTTCATCAGAAAATGACTTACAAATTTGATCTTGTCCTCCAAATATAATGTCATCCACAAATATTTCAACAATAAGAATAGTATCATCAGTATCTCCTTTCATATACAAATTGCTGTTCTCACTTGTTCTAACAAATCCAATACTTAACAAATAAGTATGCAACCTCTCATACCAGGCTCTCGATGCTTGCTTCAAACCATATAAAACTTTATGTAATCTACATACCATGTCTTTCTTTTTTGGATCAACAAACCCTTCAGGTTATTCTATGTAAACTTCTTCTTCAAGTATTCCATTCAAAAATGCTGACTTGACATCCATTTGATAAACTTTGAACTTTTTGTGTGCAACATATGCAAGTAACATTCTGACTCCTTCTAATCTAGCAACATGTGTAAATGTTTCAACATAATCAATTCCTTCCTCCTGTGCATATCCTTTGCATACCAATCTAGCTTTATTCCTTGTTACTTCTCCATTCTCATTCTGCTTGTTTTTGAATATCCACTTAGTACCGATAACATTCTTATCTTTAGGTCAGGGTACGAAGGTCTAGGTTTTGTTCTTCTCTATCTGTTCTATTTCCTCTTTCATTGCATTGACCCATTCATCATTTTCTAATGCAAATTTTACATTCTTCAGTTCATAATCACAAACTAGACATGTACCTTATCTTTCTTTACTCCTTGTTTGCATGCCAACTTGTCTGTCTCCAATGATTTGTGTTTCAAGATGGTGTCTTCTAAAAAAACTTGCTAGTATCTGATTTCCTCTTTCTTGTTAATCCTGTGCAGGTTCATTTGCTTGCTCAGTGGGTGCTTCCTTCTCGTCGGTTTCTTTTTCCTGTTCCTCGGTACTGTTTACCTGCTGACCAGTTTTTACTGTCTATTGCATCAGTAGATACTCAGGTTGTTCAATGTAAGTGAATCTACTATAGTCCTTAGGTTCCTTTCTGCTTTCCTTTGCATTCTTATCATCAAACTCATCAACTCGAACATTAGTACTCTCAATCATTTTATTTGTAACTTTGTTCAGACACTTGTATGCTTTACTTTTACTAGAATATCCTAGAAATATTCCCTCATCACCTTTTGAGTAAAACTTTCCATTTCTTTCATCTTTTAGAATAAAACATTTTCTTCCAAAAATTCTAAAATAACTTACAGTGGGTTTGTGTCCAAACCATAACTCATAGGGTGTCTTATTAGTGTCCTTCAATTGTACTCAGTTTAGCACATAGAAAATAGTGCTAACGACTTCTCTCCAATATGTTTGAGAAACATTCTTTTCTATCATTAATGTCCTTGCATAGTCAATAATTAACCTATTCCTTCTTTCAGCAATGCCATTCTGCTAGGGTGTCCTCGGTGCAGAGACCTACCTTTTAATACCATGCTCATTACAAAAATTAGTAAATTCATCAGAGATAAATTCACCTCCTCTATCAGATCTTAAGCATTTAAAACCTTTACCAGTCTCTTTTTCTACTTTTTCTTTATACCACTTGAACATCTTGGATGCCTCAGATTTTTCTTTTAAGAACATGACAGTCATTAACCTAGTATAATCATCAACAAAAAGAATAAAGTATTTGTCTCCATAATAACTCTGAGTTCTCATAGGACCACATAGGTCAGTATAAACCAACTCAAGTATCTTCTTTGTTGAACAGTCTTTGATTTTGAAACTAGACTTAGTCATCTTACCTTTCTAACATTCATGACACATAAAATGATCTGGCTTAGATAGGTTAGGCAGACCTCTAACTCTTTTCTTTTTACTGATTTAATCATGTTATCAAAATTTACATGACATAACCTTTTATGCCACAACCATGCATCTTCATCTTTCATCAATAAACAAGAAGACTGATCATTATCAAGATAAAATAGATTACCTCTGGATTGTGTACCAGTTCCAACAAGTCTTCCTCCATCATCAAATATTTTCACCCTTTTGCTCTCAAAAGCAACTCGGTGGCTTGAATTGTTCAATTGTGCCACACTTAGCAAATTATAGTTCAATCCTTTCACCCAATAAGCATTTTCACATTTTAATCTATCATTTATCATCAGGGATCCTTTACCTTTTACCATACAGGGTGCATCATTTCCCATTCTTACAAATCCTCCATTGTATTCTTCAAGATAATCAAATTTTTCTTCATCACCAGTCATGTGATGGGTACAACCACTATCTATAATCCATGTATCATTCTTATTAACCTTAGAGATAAGTGTTGTTTCTACATACCTTTCATCTTCTTTGGAATCATCCTTCATTGCCATAAATACAACCTGCACATCATCATCAGTGTCGGTATCAGTGATATCTTCTGTAATACCCCTCTAACCCTAATATAAGTTTTGTGTTTTTGAAAGAATTAAGATCCTTCGATGTTTTCTTACAGCTTAAGTTGTACATGATACTTGTTTGATCTATTCCTATAGTTGTTTATAATAATTTCATAAGCTAGTACTCAATGATTCTAATATCAGACATACTATCTAAAGGTATCATTTTTGTATGTATTTATCTCCATGTATGTATTGAGTACCTACAAGACCTTTATGAACATAGTTAGGATGTTATATGATATGTACTTGATAGATATATATAAGTGGTTATTTATATTTTATTCTATTAAGGTTACCTTGGATGAATCTTGTATCTCACTTGATGATTTGATTATGTTGATTTATTATTAGTATTGATAAGAGACTAACACAATGCTTGAGATTCTAACCTTCATTATGATGATGCTACGTGCTTTGAGTGTATATATATACATGATGTGTTTTCACGATTCAGGATGAAGTCATAGTTACTCACATAGCTGAGGTCCACACGATGTATCGATCCTGGTCATCTGTCTGCAATGTTTTCTTTTATATGTATATCCGTGCATATGTATTTCTTCTTTGTGATGCAGGCTTGCAGGTACCGGGCATCGACTTCACCTGGCTTCACAGGTCTGAGCATGCCCTCAAATCTTTGATGGTTGTTGTTATGGAGATAGTACTAAGGTCCCTACATGAGTCTTCCTTTGTCATTATTCCAATTTGGGAATATTAGGGTTCCTTCTTTGTCAGTCAACCTTTGGGTCAAAAACCCAGATCCAACGCACCTGGTTGGGCATGGTTGTAGTTAGTGCCTTGTGGCCACTTGAATTCATTTGGTTGTATGATTTGTTTACTCATTTTATTTATTTCTCCTTCTTGGTATGATTCTTAGTTAATCTTTCTATGTTGTGTTTCAAGAGTTTGGCTTGACTTTCCTTGTTGACTTTGGTTGACCTTGTTTGATCTTATGGTTTTCTCGATATGTTTCATAGTTGATTTTTTATGGTCTCTTTCGATGATTATATTTATTTTGAGGCATGTGATTTTATTCTACCTCAGTGTTATATCCTATAGCAATTATAAATAGGTAATAATATTGTGATCTATTACTTCATAATCTTATAGATTATAGTGTTTGGTATTTGGCATGTATCTATATAAATATATATATATATATATATATATATATATATATGGAAATATATATATGGGTGCACACATATATGTATTTGTATATATATTATTTATATGTGATTATATGTTAATTATTGTAGATATTGTTGATGGTGTATATTTTGGGATTAATGTAAAGTGTAATATTATTAATAATTAAATATTAAATAATGCGAGGTATATTATTCTCAATTGTTAATTATTAATAATGAGGATAGGTTATATATATAGATATTGATGTAATTAATGATGGCATATGCATATATGTTAGGATAATATTACATATGTGTATGAATGAATACAAATAATCTTTTATTGTATATTTGAGTAATATAGTTGTATGATATTAAGTTATTTTATAATACCCTTTAGTTAAGAGTTAGTTGGGAGTTGGTTACTTTCCTCTCAACCTTTGAAAATCTATTTATATGCACTAATTTCTCATTTGAAGGGAGGATATTTTGGGGCTGAAGCATTGAGGAGAGGATGACCTTACTTTTCATGGAGATTTTGGAGAGAAAACTTGGAGATGTGAGGGAGAGTTTGTAAGCATATGTCTTTAAGAATTTTTGGTTATCTTTGCTTTTGGGAGAGAGACATTTTTGTGAGAATTTCAGTAGTTGAGAGAGGGATTCTTTTCTGTGGAATTATTTCTTTCTTTCATGGAGATTTCTGAAAGTGGATAGGGTTTGAAGGATGCATCTCAAGTTTGGAATTGTCTTCTCTTTTGTTTCCTTCCTTCTTCGATTCAACCTTCGTAGGACATGAGGTATGGATTGAATATTTTAGTTACTTTATGTGTATGATAGATTATGAATCTATTTATATATTATCATTATTTATTATATCTGTACTTTTCATTTCTATGGTTATTTTAAAGTTTTGAGTTTTTGTTTGTAAGAATTGACATGTGTTTTCCTAAGGTTTTACTAAATTGATTTTATAGAAGTAAAATTCACAGATCTCAAATGGGTATCTCTCTGATTTTATTTTTAGGGTCGAATTAATGCTTTCTTTTTGACATTTTGGCAGACTATGCCTGTCCATTCTTGATTCCGAATTTTCTGTCAAATGTATTCATATGCTACAGGCTGATATGATCATATAAAAGTCTAAATTTGATATCAAAGATTATCCTAAATCTTATATTTAATTTCCAATTGGTTTGGTCAATTTTAATTATGTTTTGTGAAAATTACAACCGTTTTAGTGAAGGCAGGTCTGAACCCTAACCAAAATTTTCTGTTTTAAACCAGAAGTCATAACTTTCTTTCCCACCATTGGATCTTCCTAAAAATCAAATTGAGAGTCCATAATTATGTTATCTAAATCTACACCAAAGAGATTTCAATTATTATTTGTTTTGTGAAAGATATGGTTGACTGTTCTATGATGACTATTCTTTGCATTTAATCCTTGCTTGAAATAATTCAGTTTAAGAACATCATTAAGTTTTAAGGTTTCGTATGGTTACCAGAGGCTATTAGAATTTTTTTTTGGTTAATTGGATCTATTTATACTTTGAATATGTTTATAATATCACTTGGATGTCTTCTTATATGTTTGGAACATTCTGAATGTCATATTGGGTTTAGGGTTGTCAAGTGGACTAGGGACAACATATGTTTTCCTAAACTCAATCAAATGTTGTTATGGAATTGATATGAATTTTTGATGATGAATCTATTATGTTCTTATGATTTTTATATGTATGTTAGGGAACCTAAGTACACTAGGTGAGTGGCTCATAGTGAGGGGCTGGGGCCCTAAGTGGCTAGTACCAGGATAACCTACTATGAGTTATTTAATCAAGTGATAACCTAAATAAATGAATTGGGAATGGGAGATTGTTGGAATGGAAAATTACACACTAATCAAGATTAATTGTGCCTCCCCATGCCTTTAGTGCTAGTAAAGACTAAGGATGGGAGTGGGAGAAGGTACCTATGTGTAGGTATGACTGGATGACCTTGTTTGTACGAGAGGCATTCAGTTCCGCATGTGCCTACTTGGGGGCCGGGGCCAAGAGTGGCTAGTACCAGGACAACCCAAGGGGTGAGGGCTATGCGATGACACTCACCTAGCTTGTAGCTTAGAGTCTCTACCAAATTTTATCATGCCTCTGGTAGTCCTTGTGGTCTTCTTGTCTTTTCTTTTGTGTTGTGACTTTGGGTAAATTTTATCACCACTTTAAGAATTTCCCAGTTGTTACCTCTTGTATGGGCCTTTGGTTCTATCTCCTAGCTCGGGGGAGTGGGCCTATTGGTTCCACATGGTTGGGTGGTTAATATTTATATTGAGGTATTGATCGTGATTCTTTGGATGATCCTAGCACATATTCCTTTCCAAATCTGCAGTTAAAGATTTCTTATTGGATATTTTAATATGTTGAGATGTACTTATGTATTTTTATTCATGTAATTTTAATCTCCTAAAAGGAGTCTTGTAGTATTGATGTAATCTCAATTCAAGGCAATGCTAAGGGAATGGGTAGTTCTAGGTAAAAGAAAGGGAAAAGAATGTGGAATATTGGACATGTTACTAGCATTAAAAGAAAGTATTTATGTTATTTCTCCTATCCTCTTATGTTGTCCATATGTAAAGGAAATAATCTTAAATATAGTTATATATAATGATGTATCACAAAAATAATGTATTCTCTCTTGATGAAGAGATCCAAGGAAATTATTGAGAAATGATAGGTTAGTGATTGGAATTATTAACAATGAATGGTTATGAAACAATGCAATAAAATAGTAACTTGATTATAATGTTAATACTTGGTTCATGTTAATGAAATACCTAGGATAATGCCTACCTTAATGAATATTAATCTCTTACCTAAATTATTAGAGAAAAGTGATATAAAGGATAGTAGATGTAGATGAAATCAATATGAATTTATGGAATGAGTTGATAAAAGGAATAATGATGTTGGATGATTAACCTATGTTAGGGACATTTAACTTGGTGCATTAAAATGAATGTAGATCTTTTAAGCTCATGATTTCGTGAATATCTTATGCATGTAAATGGTTTATATGATGTTGCTTTAGTAGCGACGTTAGGGAACCCAGGAGGACTTAAGTTGTATAAATCTTACATTCAAGTAGTAGAAAATTATTTCTTCTTTTAGAAATATGAAGTGTAATGATGAATATTATTCTAGTTAAAATAAATAAAAAAAATAAAAAAAATTCACTACTTGCATTTTATAGAGGTTTTATGTCTTGTCCTCTTGGGTTGCCTGGCGGGGCGTTACATCTTCTTCCTCAGCAATGTAGTAAACCTTCTTGCCTTTGTAATTATTGTCTTGGTTATCTCTATTGTAGTGTCGGTAGCCTCTGTTGTATATTCTCCCATAGCTTCCTTTAGATTGGTCTTTGGTTCTATCATCATCTTTCTTGTGTGGACATCTAGCAGCAATGTGACCAACTTCTTTATAGTTAAAGCATGCTAAAGGTAACTTGCCTCTATACCTTCCTTTACCTTTAGGTAACCTTCTGGCCATAAGTTCTTCAAGTTCATCAAGCTCATCATCAATATTTATATCACTATTATCCTTATTATTTCTGCTACTAGATTTACCAATCTTCAGAGAAGTCATAAACGTGGATTCAACATTGGGTGCAACACTATTATCATAATTATTTAGTTCAAATGTTGTAAGCTTTCCAATCAAATTATCAAGAGTGAGTGTGCTATTAGGTACTAACCTATTTTCATGAATTGTAGATATTCTGATTGCATAGATAGGAAATAGGGTTCTCAGAATTTTTCTTACCACAGTGTCTTCATCAACAACTCCATTTGATGCTCTAATAGTGTGAACTATACCTCTTTTATTTTGTTTGTATACTGCACAATGTTTTCACCTTCTTTCATCTTCATGTCATCGAATCTCCCTCTTAAGCTTTCAGCTCTTGCTCTCTTGACATTCACATCACCACTGTAGACTTGAGCTAACTTATCCCACATCTTCTCAGCAGTAGTACAATCCTTGATGTCTTCAAATTCAGCATTTGAATAGGCAGCAACAATCTCCATCATAGTAACATTATGTTCATGCCTGTCCCTTAGTTGATCAAGGGTCAAGGAACCATTGGGTGGTGCAAGGTATCCATTTGTCATCAGATCTAGGGCTGAATTCCCAATCCTGGATATTTGTAGCTTCATTTGACTTTGCCATATTGTGAAATTATCCTTGTTTAGCTTTGGCACTTCCCTCTTAAACATTTTGAGACCTTTGTGTTGAATTCCTTAAAACTCTATTCCAAGCAACCAATGCTCTCATACCAATTGTTAGAATACCTGAGAGGGGGGTGAATCAGTTATCCACAGTCCCAAATCAAAATGTATAATCCAAAATAATTTACTTAAACTTCTATAGCTCAGTAACATAAAATACTATAATTTCTGTGCTTTTACCAATTACCAGTCAATAACAACTAATGATTACCGACCAAATCTAACATGTAATATGTAAATTATGATAACAAAAAATCACCACAATGAACACATAACACAAAAGATTTAATGTGGAAATCTTGTGAAGAGAAAAACCACCTGGGAACGACAACCCAAAAATGTTCACTCTTTTGAACTGAGGTCGGTGAAGACCCAACCCTGTTAAAGGTTACAAACACACTGTTAGGTGTGAACTTGTTAGAGGACTTTAGACCAACTGTTATCATCCAACCAGTAGGCACTCTGGGGTTGACAGGATAAAAATTCTCATTCTATGAATGAAACATACAAGACTTTCAAGTCCACTCTGTTAAGATATTTCTTTGTTTACAATGGTTAAAATGTAACAATAGTTTGATTTGATTACAATATAACTTCAATTATAGATTATTAGATCTATGTTTAGTCCATATAAATCCTCTGATCAGTATTTCAATTTTGTATCACAATAATCAATGACTTATTGTCACTCAGTAATAGTTTTCTGATGCTCGGTAAACTCTACAGTTCAGATCTCCTTAACTAGTTTGATTAGGCATACATGAAGCTTGTTCATGTGATAATTCTATAGTCCTTCTTCTTTCAACATAAGTTTCATAATGAAACTCTGATCTCTTAAATAGACAAATAAACCATTTTCTTTTCCTCCATAAGATTTTTTCGTTTATCCTCCTTCATCCATTTTGCCACTTAAGCCTTCCTCAGCAATTGTGCCAGTAAAATGTTTTGATTTCATCCTTTAGATCTTCCTTGAATTATGCTAGCCGTTGATCTTTGTAACAAACATTATCTCTATCACTGATTATGATGTACTTTACAGCTCATCAATCCTTTAATGGCTAAACTAATCATTTAATTCTTTTCTCCTATTCGGTTAACAAAGAAATGTGTCGGTGAACACAAGCTTGGTTTATACTGTGCTCGATATACACTACATCCTGTCAGTGTATACTGAAATGCTTCATCAACCGACCACACTGTCATGTGTCTTTCAGCTCTTTTCCTCATCATAGATGAATGAAACATAATCAAGTCAATAACATAAGGTCATAGACTCATCAGCAAGTTACTCAATGTAATCCTTATCCTCATTTTTCATATACATCTTCCTCATGTAGATATTTCTATTCTTCATCTCTTTTACTCCTTTTCTACAGATGTTTAGTTATAGTAACTTATAAAATAAGTACTGTCAAACTAGTTGACATCAATGGCAACATATTAATGATTTAATCATATTATATATCTAATCAACAACTTGGTGATCTCTAATCACAGATTCTTCAATCAAGTTCTAACTCAGTTGTAGTTCATCAATAACAAGAGACAAGAGAGATTAATATATAGAGATGGATGATAAATATATAGAAAGGGAGAGAGACATGAAGTGATATATAGAGAATTATAGATTAAATATATATAGGGGTAAAGAGAGATGCAAAGATGATATGATATAGATGGAGAAAGATGGAAGAGGCAATATGGAGACACACACACACACACACAGATTCCTAAATAAATAACACTACTACATTTGGGCCCAAATTTTGACAGAAACTTCTGACGGGTAATTTTTTTTTATGAATTTGGTGTTTTTTTTGTAATAGGCCCCGATGGTGTCAGTATTCCAATGGGTGTTTAATTGACCATCAGAATTATGATAGATTCAGGGTATAGATGAAAAAAAAAAGTGAATCGACCTCATCATTTTTATTTTGATTGGATAGAGAAGGAGCGGGAGAAAATGAGCCAAAGCTGAGCGCGAGAGAAGGTATGTGATTTCTTCATCTTTCGAGCTTGTGGCATCATATTAGACCACAAATTTCAAATGCATTGCATATTATTTGATCATGAATGCTCTCTAAAATGTCTATATTCTACTGGTGTCATGCCCTAGCCAGTGCTTTATCTCTATTATTTGATGTTACTGGTGCTTGTCCTCAAGGATATTGATTCACTATTTTTAAATGTTTGGATTCATGTTTGTTGATATTACTGGCATGTTTAATGACACCATTGTATATTGTTGAGATGCTCACTAAAATGACTATATTCTACTGGTGTCATGCCTTAGCCCATGCTTTAACTCCATTATTTGATGTTATTGGTGCTTGTGCTCAAGGATATCCATTTTTTTTGAAATGTTGACTGTGGTTATCAAATGGACAACCCATGAGCTTCTAGCTAGGCGCCATTTGTATTGATAGCTTAGGGCATCAAATGTATTGTATCATTCATAGTTGAGACTTTGTTAAAAGGAAATAGGACAAAGAACAATTTTGATTTATTTTATCTATTTTGATCCCTAAGTGGCTTATAACCCAAGAGAAGTATATGTAGATTTACGGATGCAGTTGTAGGATACATAACAACTGATAATTCACAAGAAATCCATGCATCCAATTTGAATAGAAATTAATACAAAGAAATAGGGTCCTCCAATGGCCCAATCATCTGGACCTTGACTGTCCCCTCAACCAGTGACCCTTCAAAACTAGGTTATCATGCAATCAGTGAGTGATCCTTCATTCTCTTGGTCTTCCATGCATCCAAACATATTGGAAATACACAATACAATGATAATAATTATTTTACAATCTCCCTTCCCTCAAGGAACACTATCAACCATCCCTTCCACATAGCATTTCACTGTTGTATGAGTGGATTGAGTAGGAATAGTTAACATTAAACAAGGAGAAAAATCCTCAACACATCTTGGAAACCATTGAATTCAATAATAAATGAAACCTAACACCAACACTATTCCTTCCATAGTTGCAGGATACATAGCAGTCAATAATTCACAAGAAATCCATGTATCAAATTTTTATAAGGATATCCTACTAATCAATAGGATTTTTCTTGAGATGACCAATGATTATGTATTTTGATGGCAGTGTGCTAGTTCAATAGGATAATATAAATCTGAAACAATTTTTTCTAATTTTCTCAAACTATAAATGTGGTTAAAGGGAAAATATTATGTGGAAAACCCACAAACCAAGCTAGCAAATGATTGTACATCAAATTATTCCTATACTCATTCAAGTATTGCTATGCTTCAACTACCTGACCTTTGAGCTTCATCTAGAGGAATGTGTAGCTTTAAGATAGAGTTACTTCTTGAGCCTTACAATAGGGTGGAATATGATCAAGATTTATTTAGGCTGTATCTTTGTTAGTCCCATTATTAGGTTCTTATGGTTCAAGGTTTGAATCTATTATGGTTGTGTAAGGGATTTGTAGATGCTTTTTCTAACATAATTATTGAACACCATGATTGGAACAACTAGTTGTTGGCTATTGTACACATGAATCATAACTGTTAATGGTTCTTTGTGTTCAAGAATTCATTGATCTATCTTTGAGATTGATTGTCCCAGCTTTAAAAGAGTGATAAAATATATAGTGAGTGCTATCTTTTCCAAGTGTTTTGTGGGTGCCATTATCTTCTAAGAGTAATTTCTGGAACCAAATTATGTTCTTTGCCTCTAGTAAATATTGCAGACACAATCATCTTCTTGGTGAAGGGTTGCTTCCATCCCCATGAGGCACTATTGCATGGTTTCCATTCCCTTGTAGTATAGTGAACCGAATTTAATACAGTGTGACCTATTTTAGGATCCATAATTTATGGCCCCTACACTGTGGTTGTTAGCCTAAGACATGCCTACCTTTGCATATAATAAGAGGCCAACATGAAACAAACATCCAGAAGTTAGGGGGTTGTTCCCTATCCATAATTTATTATTTATGTGCTAAGTGATGATGGGTATATTGTGTAATTCATACCTAGTGTGTCTCTTTATTTCTCTCCATAGTTCACATTAGGAGTATATGCTATAAAATACTAATGAAATCAAGTATTGGTCAAATCTAATCAAAATTTCAATATAAGGATTAAAATAGATCTTGAAGAAATATGGGAACCATTTTTGACAGATCTGCAATGTCTTGAAATACTTTCAAATCATAATGGTAGGTGTTCAAATTTCATGAATATTTTGAAAAAAATCACTAACTTGCAACCCCAGGAGAAAATTTGGTGGAAACCCTAACTCCGTGATAACTCCTTCAAACCTTATCTGATTGACCTCAAATATGTATTGTAGCATGTTTAATGTGTCCTTAAAAAACCCTCCAAAAATCAAGGAAGAATTCACCAAATTGAGAGAGATATGCAACTAACAATTTGAACTCCCTAATCAGATTTATTTTGCCTTATTTTTTTCCTTCTACATGCCAAGATCATGTTGTAATACTACTTGTAATGAAATGACTTGCACAAGAGAAGAATATAATAGGATATATGCTCCAAGTACTTGATAATACTTAAGAATAATAAACTATTTTGAGGAGGCAAACCTCCAAAAGTCTCATAATACAATGATGATAAACAAACCTCTAGATCCTATAGATAATATCCTTATGCCTTGAATGTCATCCAAGTAAACTTAGATATCAAAATATAACATCTTAGATGACTTGATGTAATATGCAGTCATGTTTGTTCTCTGATTTTGTCTTTTTTTATTGTGTATGAGTTGTGTATAGAAGAAAGTAAAGAATAATGATCATACTTTGAGATATTGTTGAAACTTAAAGGAAAGAATGATTGGTGGGGTTATCATGCAATCAGTGAGTGACCCTTCATTCACCTGGTCTGACCTGCATCCAAACATATTGGAAATACACAATACAATGATAACAAGTCTTTTACAATCCCCCTTCCCTCAAGGAACACTATCAACCATCCCTTCCACATAGCATTTCACTGTTGTATGAGTGGATTGTGTAGGAACACTTAATATTAAACAAGGAGAAAACTCCTCAACACATCTTGGAAACCATTGAATTCAATAATAAATGAAACCTAACACAAACACTATTAATTCCATTCACTTCTACCAAGAATAAAGCATTTAATCCATTCAACATTACATATAATAATTAGACAGTTACATTTCCTGACTATGTACAGGAATAGTTGATCTATTCAACTTACACCATTCACTCTGATCTATTCAACTTACACCATTCTTCTTCTCCAGGACTCAAAGGCTTGAAACAATATATGTGGTAAAAATTCATGAAATACTAAAGAAGACTTGCTATTTTTCAGACAAATCTTCATTGTCCCCCACAAAAAACTAAGTAATAACTACTCTACCCTTAATTTGTTTAAGAATGGACCATATTAGATAAAGTAGGTTCTATCACACATGACACAAACTCTCTTCAAACTCACAATATGTTTCATGCGTAGTACAAAACTCATGAGATTCTAAAGAAGGCCTCACTCTTAATAAGTTATAAACATGCCATTGTTTCAGTTTTGCTTGTGAGTTATGATAATTTTTGTAAACATGCCATTGGTTCAGTTTAGTGTATTCATTTTTGTCAGACAAATCTTCATTGTCTTCTGATTGTATTCTTTATATACTAGCATGTATTAATTAGCTGACAAATAAAGAAGCATTTAGACAATCAGAAGACAATGGAGATAATTTTAAATGCATCTAACATAATTTTTTTTTACAAAAATGAACCAATGGCATGTTTACAACAAAGAAATAGAGTGATAATAATATGCTAAAAATTGTATTCTATTTAATACATGCCAAAGGACCAGTCCAAACAATGCTTAAACATAATTTATCTGATATGATGAATTCTTAAACAATTAAGGTTGGAGTAGACATAGTTATCACACCATTTTTTGTGTGGTACAAGGAAGATTTGGCTGATTAAGAGTGAGTCCTTCTTTAGAATCTCATGAGTTTTGTACTACACATGCAACATATTGTGAGTTTGAAGAGAGTCCGTGCCATTTATGATTATTAAGTAATGGGAAAGTTATGAGGATTTAATTGTAGAACTACTGGTAGGTAGTTTTAGCTCATTATTTTGTAATGTAATTTTTCAATTTCATGTATTTTATCTCCTATTTATTAGGTGCGTGAGATGAAGGTTGAATGTAAGAGTCTTATAATGTTGAGTTAGCTTTGGATCTTGAGTTTTTGATACTCCTATGATGATCTTTCTCAACAAGTATTTTATTCTATTGTTGTTTTTTGAATAACATATTGGGGAAATACAAAACTGTGTACTTCTACAGGACAATGAACACAAAATTGAAGCATCAAACAAGACTTGATCAAGTTACAGGTGGAACATGCACTCAAATAGTAAGTAATCTAGAATAACAAAATAAGTAATCTATCATGTCTACATTTTGTTATTTTCTGAGATTACATCCATGTTCTATATTCACAGAATGGTTCAAAATTGAAATTTGCAATTCGATAAAAGTATTGATGGGTGTTGTTCCCTACACCCTCAATCAACAACTTGCCTCCATTTGTGGTCTCAAGTTGCCTCCATTTGTTGTACCCTGCACCCTAAAAAAGTGTTAGATAGGCATATTTGTTATTTTAAGATCAAAGATAAAGGCCCCCTTTTTTATGCATGCACACACACACAACATATACAACATATACAACCTTCACCATGAAAATTTTCCTAAGCACCACTAGGACCTTATACCCTGCAACAAATGTATTATTGTGAAAATCATCACAAGTCCATTTGTTGCCGGGTCTAGCTCCCAGTAGTGCTTGGTCAAATTTGATGCACTGTAGGGATAATATTTTGTGTATAATATATATGATATTTAATTTTGATTAGGTTATAGATAATCTCAGTGAAGAAGGATCGTGTTAGACAATCCAAGTGAAGAAGGTAATGGGGATACAATCAATAGATTGTGGTCTAACTTGAAAAGAAAAGGCGATGGAAAATGTTATTGTCCCTACAATATTTGTAAGGGCTTAAACACTAGAAGATTGCTAATAAAAAAAAACTAAGAGACATTGTAGGGATAATGATCACATTGAAGGAGGGTTTGATTATCATGAATTGGTAAGGTTTTCATTATATTTATTTAACAATTAATATATATATGAAATACACTTGATGATGAGATCATTATCATGGTTTATTTGTGTTCATCATTTTTATATAGGTTGACCTACCTAGGGGAGTATGTGATATGGACCATGGAGGTGAGAATATGGAGAATATGGCTTTGAAAGTGGAGGATCATGGAGGTGTGAATATTGAAGCTAAAGATTATGATCCTATGGAAGATGACGATGATGCACCAGATGATGGTACTAATACATTGATCCATGACACATTTGGTATTGGTGCAACTGATGATGATGATGATGATGATGATGTTGATGTCATCCATGATATACCTCTACTTGAGAAGGCAGCCACGACCCTTTATGAAGGCTCCCAAATAACTCCTCTCTGCTGTATTGTTGTTGTTGAACTTGAAGGTTATGAATGGTTTATCCAACACAACAATGTCACATATGCTAAGGTATGTCATATATGTCATTATAGTAATTAAAGGGTGAAACATGTACCACAAATATTGTTAATATTAACAAGTTATATTTTTTTCTATAGATTGATAGGTGAGTTTTTGTTACCACCATCGAATATTCTCCCTCGCTCATACCGAGAATTATGTGTCACAATGAAAGATATTGGAATAGAGTATCAAGCAATAGATGATTGTCCCAATGATCATATTATTTATCATAAAGAACTTGAATTTGCTATAGAATGACCTGAATGTCATAAGAGTAGATATCGAACATATCAAATAACAAAAAAAGTGGCTCACAAGGTTCTTTGTTACATCCCCAATATACCACGTTTGCAAAGATTATTCAGGTGTAGTAGCTTGGCACAATTTATGGATTACCATGCACATAATAGGAGTCGAGATGGAATTATTCAAATGCTTGTGGATGGTTCTATATTTAAGGACATAGAGGAAAAGTGGCCGCACTTTATCGAAGAACCTCAAAATCTCAAGGTTTCAGTGGCAACGGACAATGTCAATCCATTTGGAGAGCTAAGATCTATTTACTCTATTTGGCCTATTTTTGTTATCAACAATAACATTCCTCCATGGATGTCAATAAAGAGGGAACATATTATGTTGGCAATGATTGTTCCAGGTATTTGACCATTTAATAGTTATTTGCATGTAATTATAAATCTTGTAGTAAAATGGGCACAATAATTATGTAATGTTGCTGTTCATTCAACTAGGTAAATACCAAGTTAAATATATGAATGTATATATTGAGCCTCTTATCGACGAGTTGGTGGAGTTATGGAATGGTGTCACGATGTATGACATCTCTAGACCAATAGGAGACAGATAATTTCAATTCCATGCAATGCTTGTATGGACAATACATGATGCCGCAGGACTAACACATTTTTTTGGTATGTTATGGTGAATTCAAGTTGCACATGATAATTCTAAAAATAAAAATAAAAATATTTAATCCAATTGTATCATTATCTTGTAGGTCTTCAAACAAAGGGAAAATTTGCATGTCCAGTTTTTGGTCCAAAGATGAAATATCTGATGAACTACAACTGATTTAGAACCTAATTGAAGATCTATGATTAGAGATCACTGAGTTGCTGATTAGATATGTAATATGATTAAATTAGTAATATGTTGTCATTGATGTCAACTAGTTTGACAACACTTATCTTGTAAGTTACAATACTTAAATATCTATAGAAAAGGAGTAAAAGAGATGAAGAACAAAAATATCTACATGAGGAAGATGTATATGATAGATAAGGATAAGGAATACATTGGGTAACTTGTTGATGAGTCTATGACCCTATGTTATTGACTTGATTATGTTTCATTCATCTATGATGAGGAAAAGAAATGAAAGACACAAGGCAGTGTGGTCGGTTGATGAAGAATCATAGTATACACCAAGCAGTATAGTGTATACCCAACACAGTATAAACCAAGCTTGTGTTCATCAACACATTTATTTGTTAACCGAGTAGGAGAAAGGAACTAAATGATTAGTTTAGCTGATAAGGATTGATGACATAGAAAGTACATCAAAATCAGAGATGGAGATAATGTTTGTTATGAAGATCAATGACTAGCATAATTCAAGGAAGATCTAAAGGATGGAATTAAAACATTTTACTAACACATCAGCCAAGAAAGGTTTAAGTGAAAAAATGGACAAAGGAGAATAAGTGGCAAAATCTTGTGCAAGAGAAGAAAATGGTTTACTTGTCTATTTAAGAGACTAGGGTTTCATTATGAAACTTATGCTAGAAGAAGGAGACTGTAGAATTATCACATGAACAAGCTTCATGTATGCTTGATAAAACTAGTTAAGGAGAACCGAACTGTAGAGTTAACCAAGCGTCAGAAAGCTATTACCGAGCGATAGTAAGTCATTGATTATTGTTGATACAAAATTGATATATTGATCAGAGGATTTGAATGAGCTTAACATAGATCTGATAATCTGCAATTGAAGTTGTATTGTAATCAGATCACCTACTTTTACATTTTAACCATTATAAATAGATAAATCTCTTAACTGAGTGGACTTGAAAGTCTTGTAATGTCATTCATAGAATGTACATTTGTTATCCTATCAACCCCATAGATAATGCTGGTTGGATGATAATGGTTGGTCTAAAATCCTCTAACAAGGTCACACCTCACAGTGTGTTTGTAACTTTTAATAGGGTTGGGTCTTCACCGACCTCACTTTAGAAGAGTGAACAATTTTTGGGTTGTCGGTCCTAGGTAGTTTTTCCCTTCATAGGGTTTCCATGTTAAATATTTTGTGTTATGTGATCATTGTGGTGATTATTTGTTATCATACTTTATATATTGCATGTTGGATTTGATCGGTAACCATTATATGTTATTGACTGGTAATTGGTAAAAGTACAGACAGTATAGTATTTTATGTTACCAAACTGCAAAATTTTAAGTAAATTGTTTTTATTTATACATTTTGATTTGGGACTATGGATAACTTATTCACCCCCCTCTCAGCTATTCTAACAATTGGTATCAGAGCTTTGGTTGCTTGGAATAGAGTTTTAAGGACTTCAACACAAAGGTCTCAAAATGTTTAAGATGGAAGTGCCAAAGCTAAACAAAGATAACTTCACAATATGGCAAAGTCGAATGAAGCTACATATATCTGGAATTGGGAATTCTGCCCTAGATCTGATGGAGAATGGATACCTTGCACCACCCACTAGTCCCTTGACCCTTGATCAACTAAGAGATAGGCATGAATATAATGTTACTATGATGGAGATTGCTACTGCTTGTTTAGATGCTGAATTTGAAGACATCAAGGACTGTACTACTGCTAAGAAGATGTGGGATAAACTTGCTCAAGTTTATAGTGGTGATGCAAATGTCAAGAGAGAAAGAGCTGAAATCTTAAGAGGAAGATTCGATGACATGAAGATGAAAGAAGGTGAAAACATTTTGTAGTACACAAACATAATAAAGGAGGTAGTTCATTCTATTAGAGCATTGGATGGAGTTATTGATGAAGAGACTATGGTAAGAAAAATTCTAAGGACCCTATTGCCTATCTATGCCATCAGAATATCTGCTATTCATGAAAATAGGTCAGCACCTAACAACACACTCACTCTTGATAATCTGATTGGAAATTTTACAACATTTGAATTGAACATTTATGATAATAGTGTTGTACTGAATGTTAAATCCACTTTTATGACTTCTCTGAAGATTGGTAAGTCTAGTAGCAAAAATAAAAATGATGATAGTGATAGCAATACTGATGATGAGCTTGATGAACTTGAATCTCTTATGGCCAAGGGGTTGCCTTAAGGAAAATGAAGATATAGAGGCAAATTACCTTTAGCATGCTTTAACTATAAAGAAGTTAGCCACATTGCTGCTAGATGTCCACACAAGAAAGATGATGAAAGAACCAAAGACCGATCTGAAGGAAGCTATGGGAGAAGAAACAACAGAGGCTACCGACACTACAAACAAGACAACTAAGACAATAATGATAAAGGCAAGAAGGTATGCTACATTGATGAGGAAGAAGATATCACCAATACTGACACTAATGATGATGTGGAGGTAGTATTTGTGGCAATGAAGGATGATTCAGAAGAAGATGAAAGGTATGTAGAGACAACACTTAACTCTAAGGTTAATAAAAATGATACATGGATCATAGATAGTGGCTGTACACATCACATGACTAGTGATGAAGAAAAAATTGATTATCTTGAAGAATACAATAGAGGATCTGTAATAATGGGTAATGATGCACCCTGTATGGTAAGAGGTAAAGGAACCCCGATGACAAATGATAGATTAAAATGTGAAAATGCTTATTGGGTAAAAGGTTTAAACTATAATTTGCTAAGTGTGGCACAACTGAACAATTCAGGCCATCGAGTTTCTTTTGAGAGCAAAAAGGTGAAGCTATTTGATGATGGAGGAAGACTTGTTGGAACTGGTACACAATCTAGAGGTAATCTATTTTATCTTGATAATGATCAGTCTTCTTGTTTAATGATGAAAGATGAAGATGCATGGTTGTGGCATAAAAGGTTATGTCATGTGAATTTTGATAACATGATTAAGATCAATAAAAATAAAAAAGTTAGAGGTCTGCCTAACTTATCTAAGCCCAATCAAGTTATGTGTCATGAATGTCAGAAAGGTAAAATGAATAAATCTAGTTTCAAAAGAAACGATTAGTCAACAAAGAAAATACTTGAGTTGGTGCATACCGACCTATGTGGTCCTATGAGAACTCAAATTTACCATGGAGATAGATATTTTATTCTTTTTGATGATGATTATACTATATTGATGATTGTCATGTTCTTGAAAGAAAAATATGAGGCATTAAAGATGTTCAAGTGGTATAAAGCAAAAGTAGAAAAAGAGACTGGTAAAGAATTGAAATGCTTAAGATCTGATAGAGGAGGTGAATTTATCTCTGATGAATTTACTAATTTTTGTAATGAGCATGGTATTAAAAGATAGGTCTCTATACCAAAGACACCACAATAGAATGGCATTGCTAAAAGGAGGAATAGGTCAATTGTTGAATGCACAAGGACATTAATGATAGAAAAGAATGTTGCTCAGACATACTCGAGAGAAGCTATTAGCACTACTGTTTATGTGCTAAACCAAGTACAAATGAAGAAGGACACTAACAAGACACCATATGAGTTATGGTAGGGACACAAACCCACTGTAAGTTATTTCAAGATTTTTGGAAGTAAATGTTTTATTCTGAAAGATGAAAGAAATGGAAAGTTTGACTCAAAAGGTGATGAAGGGTATTTCTAGGATATTCCAATAAAAGTAAAGCATACAAGTGTCTGAATAGAGTAACTAATAAAATGATTGAAAGTACTAAAGTTCAAGTTGATGAGTTTGATGATAAGAATATAGAGGAAAGCATAAAGGAACCAGAAGACTATAGTAGATTCACTTACATTGAACAACTTGAGTAACTACCAAAGCCACAGACTGTGACAACCGGTCAACAGGAAAATAATACTGAGGAATAGAAAAGAGAAACCAACGAGTAGGAAGGACCTACTAAGAAAGAAAATGAACCTACACAGGATGAACAAGAAAGAAGAGATCAGATACTGGAAAACTTTGTCAGGAGACATCATCCTGAGACACAAATCATTGGAGACAGAAAAGATGACATGCAAACAAGGAGTAAAACAAGACAAGGTACATGTCTAGTTTGTGAATATGAACCAAAGAATGTAAAAGTTGCATTAGAAAATGAAGAATGGGTTAATGCAATGAAAGAGGAAATATAACAAATAGAGAAGAACAAAAATTGGAGTTTAGTACCCAGACCTAAGGACAAGAATGTTATTGGTACTAAGTGGATATTCAGAAACAAGAAAAATGAGAATGGAGAGGTAACAAGGAACAAAGCTAGATTAGTATGCAAGGGATATGCACAGGAGGAAGGAATAGATTATGGTGAGACATTTGCACCTATTTCTAGATTAGATGGAGTTAGAATGTTACTTGCATATGCTACTCACAAAAAGTTCAAAGTTTACCAAATGGATGTTAAGTCAGCATTTTTGAATGGAATACTTGAAGAAGAAGTCTACATATAACAACCTGAAGGGTCGTGGATCTAGAAAAAAAAGATATGCTATGTAGATTACATAAAGCTTTATGATGGTATATTCATCACACAATCCAAATATATCAAAGAAGTATTGAAGACATTTGGCATGGAAGATGCTAAACCTATGGGAACACCGATGGCTACTAGATGTAAACTGACTAAGGAAGATGAAACTACAGAGGTGAACCAGACACTGTCCTGATCTATGATTGGTAAATTAATGTATGTAGTGCATAGTAGACTAGACATAGCACATGTTGTGGGAATTGTTGTAAGATTTTCTACAAATCCTAGAGAGTCACACATGGTTGCTACAAAGAGAATCTTAAGATACCTGAAGAAAATAGAAGATTATGGATTATGGTATCCTAAGGAAGGAAAATTTGAACTCAAAGTCTATATCGACGCTGATTGGGCTAGAAATGTGGATGATAGAAAGAGTACCATCGGAGGAGCATTTTTCTTTGGTGAAAGACTTGTTACATGGACAAGTAAGAAGCAGGCATGCATTTCTCAGTCTATAGCCAAAGAAGAGTATGTTGCTGCTACTACTAATTGTTTAAATATTGCATATATTAAGCAAGTGTTAGAAGGTATGAATGAGATAATCATTGAGCCAGTGATTATATATTGTGACAACATAAGTGCAATAAAAATATCAAAGAATCCAATGATGCACTCTAAAACAAAGCATATATCTATTAAGTATCACTACCTAAGAGAATAAGTATAGGAGAAGCAAGTTAAGCTAGAATTTGTTACATATAAAGAACAACTTGCAGACATATTTACAAAGCCTCTACCGAAGGATACATTTGAATACTTGAGGACTAGACTTGGGGTCCTTCCCCTGTCTGTCGGTCACTAATGTGATCTGGATGTTGCATCAGCCTAATCTTATTAGAAGATCATTCATGTTGATGCAACATAATTCACACTTTGGATCATGGCTAAGGTTATGAAAAGTTGAAGTACTGGAATTGATTTGCATAACAATATACCAAGATATAGAGAATGCACTGAATAACAAAGAGTTACATGGCTACTACAGAGCTGTATGTTTATTTATTTCTTTGACATTATTGTCAAAGGGAGAGATAAACAATATGAAACAATATGCACCAATGAGAACAATGAAACATCTATCTAAGGGAGAGACAAAATGAAAGAAAGGGAGAGCACTGAAGATCAGATACTGAGAATAGAAGAAGGAATCCAAGAGCTAAAAAGATCATATCTATAGAATGTCAAAGCTACTTTGGTAATGCTACTGAGAAACGCAATGATTAAACATATTAAGCTAGGGAGAGCTTGTACAATATTTGTTCACAGAGTTGTAGAATACATGTTTGGTATATGTATGGTATATTTCATATTACTTGAGTTTCCATCAATGCCAAAGGGAGAGATTGATGAACTACAACTGATTTAGAACTTAATTGAAAGAAAGGGAGAGACAAACTGAAAGAAAGGGAGAGCACTGAAGATTGGATACTGAGAACAGAAGAAGGAATCTGAGAGATGAAAAGATCATATCTGAAGAATGTCAAAGCTACTTTGGTAATGCTGTTGAGTAACATAGTGATTAAACATGTTAAGATAGGGAGATCTTGTACAAAATTTTTTCACAGAGTTGTATAATACATGTTTGGTATGTGTATGGTATATTTCATATTACTTGAGTTTCCATCAATGCCAAAGGGAGAGATTGATGAACTACAATTTATTTAGAACCTAATTGAAGATCTATGATTAGAGATCACTAAGTTGCTGATTAGATATGTAATATGATTAAATTAGTAATATGTTTTCATTGATGTCAACTAGTTTGACAACACTTATCTTGTCAGTTACAATACCTAAACATCTATAGAAAAGGAGTTAAAGAGATGAAGAACAAAAATATCTACATGAGGAAGATGTATATGATAGATGAGGATAAGGAATACATTGGGTAACTTTTTGATGAGCCTATGACCCTATGTTATTGACTTGATTATGTTTCATTCATCTATGATGAGGAAAAGAACTGAAAGACACAAGGCAGTGTGGTCGGTTGATGAAGCATCACAGTATACACTGAGTAGTATAGTGTATAATGAGCATAGTATAAATTGAGCTTGTGCTCACCAACACATTTCTTTGTTAACCGAGCAGGAGAAATGAACTAAATGATTAGTTTAGCTAATAAGGATTGATGAGCTGAAAAGAACATCGAAATTAGAGATGGAGATAATGTTTGTTATGAAGATCAACGACTAGCATAATTCAAGGAAGATCTAAAGGATGGAATTAAAATGTCTTACTGACACATCAGCCGAGAAAGGTTTAAGCGACAAAATGGATGAAGGATAATAAGAGAAAAAATCTTGTGGAGGAGAAGAAAATGGTTTACTTATCTATTTAAGAGACTAGGGTTTTGTTATGAAACTTATGCCGAAAGAAGGAGACTGTAGAATTATCACATGAACAAGCTTCATGTATGCCTGATCAAACTAGTTAAGGAGAACCAAACTGTAGATTTAACCGAGCATCAAAAAGCTATTACCGAGTGACAATAAGTCATTGATTATTGTTGATACAGAATTGATATATTGATCAGAGGATTTGAATGAGCTTAACATAGATCTGATAATATGAAATTGAAGTTGTATTGTAATTAGATCACCTACTGTTACATTTTAACCATTGTAAATAGACAAATCTCTTAACCGAGTGGACTTGAAAGTCTTGTAATGTCATTCATAGAATGTACATTTGTTATCCTATCAACCCCATAGTGAATGTTGGTTGGATGATAATGGTTAGTTTAAAATCCTCTAACAAGGTCACACCTCACAGTGTGTTTGTAACCTTTAATAGGGTTGGGTCTTCACCGACCTCACTTCAGAAGAGTGAACAATTTTTGGGTTGTCGGTCCCAGGTGGTTTTTCCCTTCACAAGGTTTCCATGTTAAATCTTTTGTGTTATGTGTTCATCATGGTGATTATTTGTTATCATACTTTACATATTGCATGTTGAATTTGATCAGTAATAATTATATGTTATTGACTGGTAATCAGTAAAAACATAGACAATATAGTATTTTATGTAACCGATCTGCAGAAGTTTAAGTCAATTGTTTTGATTTATACATTTTGATTTGGGACTGTGGATAACTTATTCACCCCCCTGTCAGTTATTCTAGCAATATCATGATTCAAAAAGTTTAGGAAAGTAGGTGTTTGATGAGCATAGACACTTTCTCCACAAAAATCATAACTATCGAATTACCAAAAAATATCTTTTCAATGGGAAAGAAGAGACTACATCTAAGCCACGGAGAATGACACCTCACCTATGGAAGTTGAAATATAATAGAATTAATCATCAAGGTACTACCATTATACCTAATAGTTTATGTTTGGAATTTATATATTTATATTGTGTTTTGTTTGCTGATTATGTGATTGATGATCGTGAATGTCGTCAAGGTAATACTACTGAGCACCTTCCAAAGGGACTAAAAAGTTATCCTAGACAATTTAGTAGGTTACCCTACTACAAGTAGCTACAAATTATGTATTTTTTTGATACTATGCATATTGAAAAGAATGCAACGGCTCAGACATTGTGGAAGATATTGGATGGAAGGTGTGACAAAGAAAAAATTGTCAAAATTTGTAGCGACATTCATGAATCCAATCATGCAATGAAAAATTTCATTGAATCAAATAGAAATGGAGAATGAATTAATATAAGTGCCCTTCCTTGGTTATTAACAGAACAAAAAAGTGATGCCATAAAAGAGGTCATATGAAAAATTTGATTTCCCACAGGATTTGCTGCAAACATAAGCAGTACCATATCAAAGAAAAGTGAAATTGGGCTAGGGTTGAAAATGCATGATTGACATACATTCATTAAGGTAAGTCATGTTTTTTTGTATTTACAATATATTTGTAAACTGCATGTACTTCTCATTGTATTATATGAGAAAAGAATGACATGATTATTTTTATAATTGTTGTAGTATGTGCTACCCCTATCTCTCCTAGAGAACTTCGACAATAACATTAAACAAGTGATATATGATCTTGGAAAATATATGAGGTAAGCAATGATATCTATTCAATTTGTTGTATATATTGTAAAGTATCGTGTTTATATATTTTTGTGTCTTGAATGTCTTGTAGGTGGTTGTCATCTAAAGAAATCCATAAAGAAGATATAAAATACTAGAAGAGAAGAATTTCTCATCTAATATGTGAAATGAAAAAGTTTCTATCTTCAACCTTTTTCAATGCACAAGAACACTACCTCATACACCAAGTTGAGGAGATTGAAATGTGTGGACCCATACACACTTGGTCAATGTGGATGGTTGAGAGGCACCTAAAATTTTTGAAGGCTTTGGTTTGGCAAAGAGCACATCCTGAGGGTTCTATGGTGGAGGGATCTATGGTATACTAGACTATGGTGTACATTAATGAATATCTTCCTAAGCTTGCAGCAAAGATCTATATAGATCGCATTTGGGATCTCAACACCATTAAAAAATTTGAAGGGGAGTAATTGGCGGGGAAAGGTAGAATGAGGAAAGTGAGAGGTAATAAATTATAAGATGTTATTGTAGCTGTTAATTAATTCTTAATCTTCAAAATTAATCGGTTGTAAGTCATCTATTTATTTTTTATATAGTTGCTCGAGAGTGGGATGCAATACATTTGTATATTGCAAACAATAAAGATTGGATGATGGTATGGATTGAATGATGTCATCATTTAGGTCACACATTAACATGGGAAGCTATGTCTTCATTGGTTAATGGAGCTCATTGTAATGGAGATCCAAATGTTACACAAAGGGAAATAGATTTAGCAAATGGTTTAAGAGATTTCTAGGTACGTATAAATTTGTTAATCACTCGTACATTTATGAACTCTCAATGCATTAATTTATATATGTTTGACATATTTTTGCAAGTCAAACACCACAAGGCTATGTTTTGCAATGGTCATAAATTTCACATAAAAAAGTTGGATAACACAATGAAAACTTGTGATTCTGGGATAAGTGCAGTCTTTTAGGTGACTAATATTTCATCTAGAAATGACTTACATCCTTGAGAGTCTGAAAATTGATACTATGGCATTTTGGATTGAGTGTGACTTTAATTCCTTTAGATTAGTTCTCTTCATCGTCAGATGGTATAGGCTATGGCTTAATCAAAATGATCCTAATAGAACTATTATTGAACATGAAAATAGATTTCTAATGATTAATATACGGTGGTTTGAGCCAGTTGGGGATGAGCCCTATGTTCTTCCAAGCCAATGTGAGAAGGTATTTTACTCAGAGGTTCCACATAAATCAATTTGGTCATTTATTGTTAGACATGATCCAAGAGGAAGGCCGATGAGGTATAATGTGATGGAAGAAGAAGATTGTGAGCAACTAGAAGATGATGTAGATGATGATCATGAACAACTGTTAGTTGATGATGTTCCCAATGCAACGTTTCTTGAAGAAGAAGAAGAAGAAGAAGATGATGATGCTATTAATGATGATGATGATGATGATGATGATGATGCCGATGATGATAACAATGATGAAGACGATGACAATGATGGTGGTGGTGATGATGTCAATGACAATGATGATCATGGTGATGAGATGGATGAAGAAGAAGATGAATGACATGAATGAAATGTACAGTTATGTGATCACTGCTTAATCTATTTAATATTGATTTCTTGATAGAAATGTGCAGTTATGCGATCAATGCTTAATCTAATTAATTCATGATGTACCTTTTAATGTTTTTAATTCATATGGGATGCTTATGGTATTAATGTAGTTACTATATGGTTTTGAGTATATGTATCATGAATGTTTTAGCTAACATTAGATAATTGAATTACATATGTAGGTACTCGGACCCCTTTCACAAGCATCCCACACAGTCTCATGGATTGATAGGCATAAGTCAATACACCCTATAGAAATTAATGTATTTAAAAATTTGCAAAATATCTTGCATTACTTGCTATCTCTCTCATTTGATGGAGTACATGTAGCAGCAAATGGGTATTTGTCAGATGTGTCTTCCTCGAGAAAAGAAAGTGAGTCATGTAGTACGTCTGAATTAGGAAGATCAACTAGAGGTCAAAAGACTAGAAGGAAATTCAATAAACACTTAAAATTTTTCCTTGCTCAAGGGGGGTCATGTTCTTATGATGATGAGAGAAAAGGTGACATCGAGGTGCCCTCTAAGTACCAAAATCTACAGAAACAATGGGCCCTAATGAACTTCCTCCAATAAACACTAATTTTAGTGTTAAAGGCAAGATATATCATATTGCACCATTGTCAATACATGGTTTGGGCCTATTTTACATGGATGGCATAAAGGTCTCTTACAAAAAATTTGTTGACTTGATGGAGTATGTTGGACCTTGTCATGACTACAAAAGTTGGATGCAAATTGTTCAATATAAAAAAAGTATTCATAGGTATGCACTCTGAGAAAATTATATTCAACAAAAAGACAATGAGCAAAGTAAAAGAGTGGCTATATACATTGATGGAAGGCCAAAAGAATCAAGGAATATTGTAGGTTTTATAAATAGCATGTGACCTCTTTCAACTATTAAGAAACCCAATTGTATATTTGATGTGCGCAAGGGAAATCATGTATTTGTATGTGTGATAAAATCAATAAGTGCAGGGGAAGAGCTACTTGTTGATTACAATTTGAATCACATAGATACAAACGATGCCATTATCATCAGGGTGCAGGTACATACTATGTACCATTAAATAATTGAGTTTTTTTGCCATCCACATTTAGAGAGTCTCCTCACCATCCACCTCATCTCCATCATCATCATCTAATGAAATTTATTAATGTAGTCCTTTCTAATTATTGGTTAACTTTAAATAATAACACAAGGCCAAAATATGGAGCAACCATGTAGAGGGGACAATGATGATCATGCATTCACTTCTTCCCAGCAAGTAAATCTCTTTGTTATTGTACTACAAATTAGATAGAAGTAAAATGTTAAATACATTTTTTTATTATATTCTTTTCATCACTATTTCAGATTAATTCTAATAGTTTTAGTAATATTGTTGTCACAGAAAGGGAAAGGAACCCATAGTCCTTGAAGAGGAATCCTTTGACGAGGACCTAGCTATTAATTTCACTACTTGTGATGACCTGGCCTTTGCAATTAAAAAATGCCTCCACAAAATTGGAAAAAGAGTGGCTGAATTGGCATCTATATTCCTTCTGACTCCTGAGTCACAAAAGAGGGCAACTAAAATGATGTACCTATCTCAAAATTACAGAGTAAGTATTAATGTATTT
Organism: Chamaecyparis obtusa; assembly: GCA_027943335.1. Taxonomy (NCBI): domain Eukaryota; kingdom Viridiplantae; phylum Streptophyta; class Pinopsida; order Cupressales; family Cupressaceae; genus Chamaecyparis; species Chamaecyparis obtusa. The sequence goes on from BSBK01004130.1 coordinate 600,116, forward strand.
TTTAATTATAAAAAAAGTTCAATAATAGTTTTTTATGTTATACTAGTCTTTTATGTCATTAAAAAATAAGTGGATGTGTTGCTTTTACAACTTTTTTTGTGTAATTTTGATCCTCATGACCATGATGAGGGTACTGCAGTTGGTTCAGGTAGATCGCATGTTGGACTATATTTTTTTACTCTCTAACAATATTGTCCATGCTAATCACTACTTTTATTATGCTCTAACAATCTTATTCTTCTGCACATGTCAATGATCATTTATTATCACCGCCTCATACGATGGCATGATTGGATGTACTATGTCTTGTAATGTCGGCAACACGTAGCATGGCCACAGATGCCATGGAACCCCCTGCTTGTACACATTTTATTTTCTCTATCATTATATATATGTTTATTTCCCTTGAAGTTTTCTTTCTTAGGGCCATTTCGTAATGGATTCAATTTATGCAACAGGGGATGCATCAGTTGATGCTGATTTTCCTGGATGTACTAGTATTCCTAGTATAGGATTCGAGAATGGTGAAGGATTGCATATTAATTGTGAGTGACAAAGGAGTTCCCTTGAAAATAGAAAAACTTCTAGGTACTTTAAAGATTGGACATTTCTTTTACTATACAATCATATGTTAATTACACCTTGCATTCAATATGAGAAGCTTACATCTATTGTATTCTTATTTTATACTATTATATCCTTCGACTAATGATCCCATTATTATTTGGTAGGGAATGATGTTTTTTATGGTAAACTTAGTGATGAGTGTTTGCGGATATTTGGGCCCACCATCTATACAGGGTGGAACATGATATCCGAACTAAAACCCCAATCCACTATTTTGATTTCATATCATTGCTAGGATAGTTATCATTAAATATATTTCTTAAACTATATTAAAGGTAATTTCACTTCATTTTTGAATCTAACACCATTTTTTCTTAAAAGGTGGAAAACCCAAAATCAAAAGTTAAAGGATGCTCTCATAGAGAGTATGACACACTTTTTTGGACCTCATGCATTTGAGAAGGGTAAGCTCCTTCAAAAAGATTTGTTATGTTTGAGGTATATTAGGGACAAGTACATGTGTAAATTAACCAAAAACCTAAATTACTAGTGGCCCCCTTGCATTCCAAATTTAGAGTGGAAATCTCTTATTCTAGATGCGAATGAGAAAACTAAAATAAAAAAGGAAATACACCATTAGAGAACAAAAGAATGTTGTTAGAAAGTAAAGTCCACCAAGATAAATGAGAGGGGGGGGGGGGTGAATTAGTTATCAGATAATTATAACTTTTATCAACTTCAACAACATTAAACCATGTAAGCAATATAATTACCAACCATAGAAAGATATTCATACACAATAACATAATGACACAAGATATGTTGACTAGGGAACCTCTTGATCAAAGAGTAAACCCCGGTGGGAATGATGCCCAAAAAAGATGCACTAATATGAATATTCCTTTTGAAAGGATGGACTCTGTTAGGAGTCTTATGAGTTACATTCAGTACATATGAATCCCTGTTAGGAAATTTTGAATCCCTGTTAAAAGATTCTAACCCTGTTAAGAGTTATGGAAGACAGAAGGACCCACTGCCCAAAAAACTTCAGGGTAAGATCACTGAACACACTATCCAAATAATCTTTTTATTACTCAACAAAATAATATGTTACCTCTTCTCTAATAGTGCCAAACTGCACTCACTATTACACCAGATCTCAATTTTAGATCTCTGTACTTCGCATGTCTTCCTTCACAATTCACTTTCACATTTAGCTATTTTCTTCACTTCATATTCATACACTACTATCATCTTCTACATACAACAATGAAACACATTCCTTCCTTTATACCACACTTAAATGATTACAAATGAGTCGACATACAATTACAAAATAGAAGTTTCCACACGCTACATCAAAATTACACAAAACTGTCAGCTTTCAAATACAATAAATCTTCATTCATGTGACCTTGAAGTTTGTGCTATCATCCACATCACTATCAATGTGTCTTCATCTTCCCTTTAACTGCACAAAACTAGATTCCATCCTGATTAGGAGATATCATCCGATTTCCACAAATCGCTACTCGAGAACACTGCCTGAATACTGCTTCCACCAAAATGCTCATAACTTCCATGAATAAAAGAATTACTATCTATGCTCTTAATCATAGACATATAACATATTAAAGAGTATATCCTCAACATCACATAGCTCCAACTACAATAACCCACGTGCACTAATTCAAACTCTGTCTGCTTCTCTGCAAGTCTCCAGAAGATCACTGTGTTGACATCAATGACAATCATAGTCATGAATGCAACAACAATTGCTATAGAATGGCTGCCAAAAATTTAGAATTCATTCCTACCAATCTCCCCCATTGGCATTGATGGAAACATAGATGAAAAAACATCCAATGTTCCAAAAATCCAATACTACAACACTGCTGCATCAAATCCTCTTCATCAATCAAATCTTGCTTCATTTTCCTATTCAGATAGTACAAATAGATTTTTTCATGTACACTTCTCCCCCATTAACATCAATGATAGAAATTTCATCACTATGTCAACAACAACTCCAATGTCAAAAGACAATATTCAAAAAATACATTCACTAGAGTCCTCATGACTCAACTCAGATACACATACTCCCCATAGATTATGAGCTTGACCTACTGAAGAAAATGCAGAGTTTGAAGCAAGCAGGAAGATCTGTTCAGGAGTATACAGAGGAGTTCTATCGACTCCTCATCAGAACAGGCCATGCAGAAGCTGATAAGGAGAAAGTTTCCCGATACCTTAATGGGTTAAGGCCAAGCATTCAGGAGGAGTTGAATCTGGTTCGAATGAACAGTATTGAGGAGGCATACCAATTTGCCCTAAAAGTAGAGGAAAAGCTGAACAAGAAGTTTGAGAGTAGACAAAATGGAAGAGGTCGCGGTGGACGATCTGGTGGACGGTCATATGGTGGCCGAAATGAGGATTCAAAAAAGAAGGATGAGGCCAGTAGTAGTCAGAATCAGCGAGGAAATAATTCCAATCACTTCCAGGATCAGAATAATAGAGATCAGAGAGGAAGAGGAAGAGGACAAGGATCTGGAAGAGGTGGCTTCCATGGAACATGTTTTCACTGTGGAGAAGAAGGTCATAGGGCATTTGAATGTCCTCAGCACCAAGGCAGAACAGATAGGAGAAATGAAGGCCAGGCCAGAGTTGCACATGTAGATGAAAATGCCAGATCATCAAATTCTGAAGATGCTGAAAGAGGAGAAACGTTGATTAACAGAAGAGTCCTGTTGAGTGGTGAGAATGAACCTGAGCAAAGGAGGAGCCTGTTTCGCACCAGGTGCAAGTGTGAAGGTAAATGTTGTGATGTGATCATTGATAGTGGAAGCACTGACAATTTGGTGTCAGAAGAGATGGTGACAAAGTTGAAGCTCAAGAGACAGAAACACCCACATCCATATCGGATTGCCTGGGTACAGGATGACCACAAGGTCATGGTCAATGAACAATGCCTGGTGAAGTTCAAGGTTGGTGGATACCAAGATGAGGTATTGTGTGATATCATATCTATGGATGCATGTCATATGTTGTTGGGTAGACCATGGCAGTTTGACAGATGTGCTGTACATGATGGTCGTGTGAATACCTATTCTCTGACAAAGGATGGAGTGCGACATAAGCTAAAACCATTGAAGGAGACCGAAGAAAAGGTATGTGGTAATGCAAGGATAACTTTTGTTGATGGAAGAAATTTCCTAGATGGTATGAGGCATGAGCATGTATGTTTTGCTTTAATTTCAAAAGTTGGTAAAGAGGAAGTAGAAGATGTTCCTGTAGAAGTTGCAGATTTGTTGAATGAGTTTCAGGATATTGTATCCGATAACGTGCCTGATGGATTACCACCAGTCAGGAAGATCAGTCATCAGATGGACTTGATCCCAGGAGCGAGTTTGCCGAACAAGGTAGCACACAGAATGACACCTGCAGAAAGTGAGGAGTTGAACAGATAAGTACATGAGTTGTTACAGAAAGGATTGATCCATGAGAGTCTGAGTCCCTATGCTATACCAGCGGTATTAGCACCAAAGAAGAATGGAGAATGGAGGATGTGTACAGATTCTAGGGCAATAAACAAGATCACAATCAAGTACAGGTTTCCATTGCCACGAATGGATGATATTATGGACTGTTTGAGTGGAGCTGTGTATTTTTCAAAGATAGATCTAAAAAGTGGATATCATCAGATTCAGATCAGAGAAGGAGATGAATGGAAGACTGCCTTCAAGACAAAGGAAGGATTGTATGAGTGGTTAGTCATGCCTTTTGGGCTAACCAATGCATCGAGCACTTTCATGCGGCTCATGAATGAGGTTCTGAAAGAATTTCTGGGTAAGTTTGTCATTGTTTACCTAGATGATATTTTGATCTTTAGTAAGACATTGGAGGAGCATATGATGCATATTCGTATGGTATTTGAGAAGCTGAGAGAAGAGAAATTGCTGATTAATTTGAAGAAGTGCAGTTTTGTGAAGAAAGAGTTAGTGTATTTGGGGTTTGTAGTTTCAGGAGAAGGTCTAAAAATGGACCCAGAGAAGGTACAGGCTATCCTTGAATGGCCTACTCCAAGGAGTGCTACTGAGGTAAGATCTTTTCATGGTTTGGTTAGCTTTTACAAAAAGTTTATCCAAAATTTTAGCAGTATTTGTGGACCCTTGACTGAAACAATGAGAGGGGATAGAAAAGAGTTTAAGTGGACTAATGGGGCAGAAAAGAGTTTTCAATTATTGAAACAAAAAGTTACAGAACAACCTATTTTAGCACTTCTAGATTTTAATAAGGTGTTTCAAATAGATTGTGATGCTAGTGGTACTGCAATAGGAGCTGTTATGAGCCAAGAAGGTAAACCTGTTGCGTATTTCAGTGAGAAGTTAAATGATGCCAAGAGGAAGTATTCTGTTTATGATCAGGAATTTTATGCTATAGTTCAGGCATTAAAGAAGTGGAGACATTATCTACTTCCTAAGGAGTTTTTTTTGTATACTGATCATCAAGCTTTGCAATATTTGAATAGTCAAGGAAAGTTGAATCAGAGGCATTTGAAATGGGTTGAGTTTTTACAGAGTTATACATTTGTTTTGAAACATAGGAGTGGAAAGTCTAATAGGGTTGCAGATGCTCTTAGCAGAAGGCAACTATTGCTGACAGAAATGCAGATTGAAGTGGTTGGGTTCAAGGAACTCAAGAATTTGTATCCAGAGGATCCTGATTTTGGTGAAGCTTGGAAAGCTTGTACAGAACCTGTTACTCTAGACAGGATGAAATGGTTGGATTTCATCATTCAAGATGATATGCTATTCAGAGGGAGTTAGTTGTGCATTCCACGAAGTTCTATGAGAGAAAATCTCATCAAGGAGAAGCATAGCGGAGGATTGGCTGGACATTTTGGTCGTGACAAAACCCTTGGTTTGGTTAGTGAGAATTATTATTGGCCACAGTTGCAGCAAGATGTGAAGAAGTTTGTACAGAGTTGCAAAGTATGTCAGATGGCGAAAGGAGTGAAGCAGAATATAGGGTTGTATCAGCCATTACCTATACCAGAGAAGCCTTGGGAGGATATCAGCATGGACTTTGTTCTTGGTTTACCGAGGACACAGCGGGGATACGATTCAATTTTTGTGGTAGTTGATAGATTTTCAAAGATGGCACATTTTATTCCCTGCAAGAAGACTAATGATGCTGTTCATGTAGCAGAATTGTTTTTCAGAGAAGTAGTGAGACTTCATGGTTTGCCAAAGACCATAGTTTCAGATCGGGACACTAAGTTTGTTGGATATTTCTGGCGTACATTGTGGAAGAAGTTGAAGACAGATTTGAAGTTTAGTTCATCACATCATCCACAGACTGATGGACAGACAGAGGTGGTGAATAGGAGCTTGGGAAATTTGCTGAGATGCTTGGTTGGAGATAAGCCAACAGGATGGGATTTGATTTTACCACAGGCAGAATTTGCATACAATAATTCTGTCAACAGGAGCACTGGTAAATCACCATTCCAGATTGTATATGGAAGTAGTCCAAGAAATGCATCTGAATTGAGGAAGATAGATAAAGGAGAAATAATTAGTGCTGAAGCTGAAGATCTTGCAGAACACTTGAAGAACATCCATGAAGAGGTGAGGAAGCATATTACCAAGATGAACGCACAGTATAAGGCTAAGGCAGATGAGAAAAGGAGGTATAAGGAATTTCAGGTTGGTGATGAAGTCATGGTTCATTTGCGGAAGGAGCAGTTTCCAGTTGGTACATATAACAAGCTGAAAATGAAGAAGTTTGGACCATGCAGGATATTGAAGAAACATGATTCAAGAAACACATATGAGGTAGAATTGCCTACTGAGCTAAATATTTCACCAGTGTTTAACATTTCAGATCTGACAGAGTATCATGAAGGAGGTGTTGAAGATGAGATCATAGCAGCACAGTGGAGTATTCCAGCAACTAGTTCAGACACTAAGGAGATTGAAGATATACTGGATAGTCGTGTTGGCAGAAGCACAAGGAACAGGACATATGAAGAATATCTGGTCAAGTGGAAAGGATGACCTGTTGAAGATTCATCATGGCTAACAAAGGAGGAGGTTAACCGTCTTGGTTTTCCTCTACACACCTGAGTCGTGACAGGGTCACTTCTCAAATTACCCCGGGTGTCTGATGCAGGAGCATCCTAGGTGTAAGAGCAATCTTGCATCACCCAAAAATATTTATGTTTTTATATTCAATAAGGGTTATTTTGTGCAGAGCTGCTATTTATGGAAAGTTACTATTTTTGGTAATTTTCGTATGTGCTTAGAATGATCTGATTTCTTTCTTGGAGGTTCATTTTGGTCATATAAGTCTGCCAGTAAAGTTTCATTGCCAGATCAAGTGTATATTGGAAGATATTGAAGATTTTTGGTATTGGCAGCAGGGTACAGAAACTTTGAACTCAGTTTTGAAGGCTTTAGAGGCCCCGGATGAGGTCAAAAATTTGGGTGACGGGCGCTTGCGCCGGTCAATCCTGTAGAGCACTTCGTGGCGTTTCTGAAATGGGGTTATAATAGCCGATCGGGTCAACTGGTGATGACTTATGGTCTTCGGAAGTTGGGCCACCTGAAATGGCGAAAAATAATTTTCTTCAAAATTTCTGTTCGGGTTTCAAAGGTTATCTTGAGCCGACTATGATGTAATGAAATGTAAAATAAAATAATTCTAAATTTGGTCGGCCTTATTGGCTAAAATTTTGGAACCTTCCCAGGCGGTGAAAAATTGCCTATATAAGGAAGGCTGTATTATTGTCTTAGGCAGTTCAGAATAGTTCTGGGTAGTAGATCTGGGTATTGATTCGAGGCTTTGTCCTACAGAATATTGTAAGGGAATGCCCATGTGGCTTTGCATATTGTAATTCTGAAAGTTTATAATTCCACATTTGTGGAGATAATAAGAAGCCAATTTTCTGTTCTTGCATATTGTTGTGGTTCTCTGTTTCTGTTATGTGTTTATGGTATTAAGGGGAGCACCCTTCATCAGACATACTAACTATGCTGGTGTTGTCACAATGTATGACAATAGGTTCAACAAACTTTATTCCAATATCCTTCAGCATTTGCTTCATCCAAATTATCTGGTTACAATTGTTTGTTGCTGCTACATATTCTGCTTTTGCTATGCTCTGTGAGATACAATTCTTCTTCTTGCTTAGCCAAGAAACCAATCTTCCTCCAAGGAAAAAAGCTCCACCGCTGGTGCTTTTCTTATTATCAACACTACCTCCCCAATCATCATCTGTATATGCACATAGGGTAAAATCATCAGATTTTTCATACCACAATCCATAGTCTATTGTGCCTCTTAAATATCTCAGTGTCCTCTTTACTGCCACATAATGTGATTCTCAGGTTCAGCTTGAAATCTTGCTACAATTCCAACTGAATGTGCTATATCAAGTCTTGTATGTGTCAAATACTACAATCCTCCAATCATGGATCTGTAATTCTTCTGTTCTACTACAGAAGTCTCATCTATGCTAGATAACTTATGTCTAGTTACCATAGGTGTTCCAACTGGTTTACAATTATCCATTCCAAATCTTTTCAACAAGTCATTCAGGTACTTTTTCTGACTTATAAAGATATCATCATTGTTCTATGTTATATGTAATCCCAAAAAGTATTTCATTTCACCAATCATACTCATTTCAAATTCAGTCTTCATTTCATCAGCAAATTTGTCACTAGCTTCATCTTCTCCTCCAAAAATAATGTCATAAAAAAAAATAACTATAACCAACAAACTATTTTAAATTTCTTTTGTGTACAGATTACTATCAGCTGTTCCTTTTGTAAATCCCAACTTTAACAAATACTTGTCCAATCTTGCATACCAAGTTCTAGGTGCTTGTTTTAGTCCATATAAAGCTTTCTTTAGTTTACATACCATGTCTCCTTCTTGAGTCAAAAGAAAACCTTTAGGCTACTCAATGTAGACTTCTTCTTCCAATTATCCATTCAAAAATGCTGACTTCACATCCATCTGATATACTTTGAATTTCTTGTAAGCTGCATAGGCCAAAAACATTCTTACTGCTTCAATTCTTGCAACAGATGCAAAGGTTTCTTCATAGTCAATTCCTTCTTGCTGTGAGTATCCCTTACATACAAATCTTGCTTTGTTTCTTACTACTTCTCCATGTTCATTCATCTTGTTTATGAATACCCATTTAGTTCCAATAACATTCTTGTATTTAGGTCTAGGGACCAATTCCCATGTCTTGTTCTTTTCAATCTGATCTAGTTCTTCTTTCATAGCATTAGTCCAACTTTCATCTTCACAAGCTTCACTAGTAGTTTTAGGTTCAATTTGAAAAATCAAACATAACTGTTCTTGTACCTTATTCTGAGTTAGAACTCCTCTTTTGATGCTTCCAATATAGGATGATTTCTTAATAAACTCTTGCTAGGTGTCACTGTCTTAGATCTCACTTTAGGTGCAGGCTCTTCAATGACTTCACTGTGGCTTTCATTCAAAAAATCACTGTCAGTCTCATAAAATAATTCAGTAGATCTAGTGTTAGGTTTAGGATGAGCTTCTTCATCTAATTCATAATCAAGCATTCTTTCCTGAATTTTGAACTTTTCATCAACTTTAACATTTGCGCTTTCAAAAATAGTCTTAGTTATTTTATTGTAACATCTATAGGCTTTTCTTTTCAAATAATATCCAAGAAATATACCTTCATCACTTCTAGGATCAAACTTTCCAATATCATCATCTCTCTTTATATAACATTTGCTTCCAAAAATTCTAAAATACTTAACTGAGGGTGCATGTCCAAACCATAATTCATAAGGTGTCTTGTTTGTGTCTACTCTTATTTGTACTCTGTTCATTGTATACCCTATTGTGTTCACTACTTCTCTTCAGAATATCTTCACCAAATCATTCTCAAATAACATAGCTCTTGCTGCTTCAGTCACTGATCTATTCCTTCTTTCTGCAATACCATTTTGTTCAGGTGTTCTAGGGGCCAAGAAATGTCTCTTAATGCCATTTTCTTTACAAAAGGTGTTAAATTCTCTAGAAGTAAATTCTCCATCTCTATTAGATCACAAACATTTAATCTTCATTCCAGATTCATTCTCAACTTTATTCTTAATAATCTTAAACTTATCAAATGATTCATATTTTTCTTTAAGAAATGCAATCCACATCATTCTTGTAAAATCATCAACAAGAATCATAAAATACCTTTCTCCATAGAATCCTCTAGTCCTGGTAGGACCGCTCAAATCTGTATGAATAATTTCTAGCTTTTCTATAGATATAAACTTCTTACTGGGAAAAGAACTTCTTTTCTATTTAGCCATCACACATTCTTTGCAAATCATGTTAGTAGGCTTCATAATTTTAGGCAAATCTCTTACTGCAAGTGTAGTACTTACTTTCACAATGTTGTTAAAGTTTATATGACAACCTTCTATGCCATAACCAACTGTCATCAATTTTAGTAATCAAACATGTCATCTCAGTAGGATTCAACTGAAATACATTACCTCTAGTTCTAGATCCAGTTCCAATTAGATTTCCATCTTTATCCTTTATCACACAAGTTTTCTCAATAAACCAAACTTGATATCCCTTATCAACTAACTGTCCAACACTCAAAAGATTATGTTTCAATCCATCCACAAAATGAACATCATCAATACTAGTCTTTCCATCAAGAGTAATAGATCCTATACCTTTAATCAAACAAGGTGCATTATTTCCAACTCTAACAACTCCTCCATCATATTCGGTTAACTTTATGAACTTTTTCATGTCTCTAGTCATATGATGTGAACAACCACTATCTATAATCCAATCAACTTTCTTTTCAACTTGAGAAACTAAGGCTTTTTCTTCTTTGACATCAGTTTCAAAATTTTCTTCTTTAATTGCTACAAATCCTATGTCTTCATTATTCTCATTATCACGTTCACTTAAGGTTCTCTCTATACTAGCTTCAAGATCTTCATCATTAGCATAATAACATTCCTTAGATCTTCTAGGTTTGAAATTATTTCTGTACTTTTTAACTCTCTCAGGACATTTAGATGCAAAATGACCATATTCTTGACAAGTCCAACATTTAAAATTTTTATTACCATCTGGTTCTCTCTTCACAAGCAAGGCAATACCTTCTTCAATCTTCTTGTCTTCTTCATTTCTAGATCTACTACTACCAGCATAATCTCCTCTCACACTGATGCTTCTTGAAAAAGTAGGGTGAACACTAAGAGCACTGAATGCTATCTCCATTCTAGGTAAGTCTCTTGATAACCTCAGGTTCATATCTGCTACTTCCAATCTTCCAAGAAGAGTCTCTCTTGTAAAGTTTGTAGTACAAGGTATAACTTGTTCAATCATCTGTGTTGTCTGCTTAAATACAGGACTCAATGTCCTCATAATTTTCCATATCACTTCATTCTCTGTCTTTGTTCCTCCATAAGATTTTATACCTGTAACTATTTTTGACATTCGACCAATATAGCTTCTAACAGATTCATCTTCCAACATTCTTATATCTTCAAATGTACATATCCAATTATGTAATCTAACTCTTTTTGCATGTTCATCACCTTCAAAAGTAGAGTGTAAAGCTTTCCAAATTTTATGAGATTTTTAAAAATATTTTACCTGACTGTACTCATTCTCTGGAAGGGCTGTCAAAAGTGCTTCTCTTGCAAGTATGTTACACATGAATAGATCTCTCTCATTAGCAGTACATGTTTCAAGATTGTCCTCTTTAATGATAGTCTTATCATTCTTTGTAATCAACCAATAACCTGGTCCTAAACATAGTAGGTGTGTCTTCATCTTTTCTTTCCAATTGTCAAAATTTACTCCATCAAACTTAGGGCTTTCTTTTCTAAAATTCACCATAGATCTCTTTAAGCTATTAAACTTCTTTTTCAAGGACCTACCACTTTGATACGAATTGTTAGAAAGTAAAGTCCACCAAGATAACTGAGAGGGGGGGTGAATCAATTATTAGATAATTATAACTTTTATCAACTTCAACAACATTAAACCATGTAAGCAATATAATTACCAACCATAGAAAGATATTCATACACAATAATACAATGACACAAGATATGTTGACTAGGGAACCTCTTGATCAAAGAGTAAACCCTGGTGGGAATGATGCCCACAAAAGATGCACTAATATGAATATTCCTTGTGAAAAGATGGAATCTGTTAGGAGTCTTATGATTTACATTCAGTACATATGAATCCCTGTTAGGAAATTTTGAATCCCTGTTAAAAGATTCTAACCCTGTTAAGAGTTATGGAAGACAGAAGGACCCACTACCCAAACAGCTTCAGGGTAAGATCAATGAACACACTATCCAAATAATCTTTGTATTACTCAACAAAATAATATGTTACCTCTTATCTGACTGTGCCAAACCACTCTCACTGTTACACTAGATCTCAATTTCAGATCTTTGTACTTCACATGTCTTCCTTCACAATTCACTTTCACATTTAGCTATTTTCTTCACTTCATATTCATACACTACTATCCTCTTCTACATATAACAAGGAAACACATTCCTTCCTTTATACCACACTCAAATGATTACAAATGAGTTGGCATACAATTAAAAAATAAAAGTTTCCACACGCTACATCAAAATTACATAAAACTGTCAGCTTCCAAATATAATAAATCTTCATTCATGTGACCTTGAATTTTGTGATGTCATCCATGTCACTATCAATGTGTCTTCATCTTCCCTTTAACTGTGCAAAACCAGATTCCATCATGATTAGGAGATATCATCCGATTTCCACAAACCGCTACTTAGGAACACTGCCTAAATACTACTTCCACCAAAATGCTCATAACTTCCATGAATAAAAGAATTAATGTCTATGCTCTTAACCATAGACATATAACATATCAAAGAGTATATCCTCAAAATTACATAGCTCCAACTACAATAACCCACGTGCGCTAATTCAAACTTTGTCTGCTTCTCTGCAAGTCTCCAGAAGATCACTGTGTTGACATCAATGACAATCATAGTCATGAATGCAATGTAACAACTGCTACAGAATGGCTACCAAACATTTAGCATTCATTCCTAAAAAAGGTATGTGATACTATTAAGAATGTAATTGTGTACTAAATACTCTTCATATTTATATGAACTAACATATTTCAATCTCTTCATAGATTTCCTAACACATCAAAGGCAACAAAGGCAAGACTATAAAAGCACAAAAAACACAAGCTAGGCTCTGGCAGTTATTCCAAACTTGCTACATGAGTTGTAAGTGTTAATATTGTCAGAATTAAATGAGGGAAAATACAATCTATAGATGGCTTTTAACACCAAAAATAATACTTTGATCTTTATAATATTTATTTATAATTTGAAATCTTTTTTGTTTTGATGAAACAATAAAATAAAATTTGACGATACCAAGAAAAAATGTAGGGTGCGGAGTTCAATATAGGTCTCATAGAAGAGGACAAGAGAATTGGCTTCCAACAAGGCTATAAAGCCATGATAGAAAGACTAAGAAGTGCATAAGGTTCTACTGATGGATCTGTCGTGGTAAGTAAGCTAAATAGATGATATTTCAAATTTAACTATTTACCAATTAGTTTATTTGATGTTAAGTTCCAACATAAAGTGAGTAAATTTGTTTTAAGTAAGAAAATAATGATAACATGAATGCGTATGAAATTGAAATGCAGCCTGCCGATTCTGGCCATACAGAACCTATGCATGTTGATGACAATGAGGATGTGCATCAAAGTAATACAAGTAAACATCTTAAATTGATTGGTATAGTAATACAAATTTAATTGCAATTGGTGTTTGGATTAATGTAACAAATCGTATTGCAACTGTAGAGAGTGTAGAGGCTGCTGTTAATGAGCAGGTTGAGGTTGAGGCCGAGGCCAGACAAACTAACCTCGATGTTGATGATGTGACTAGATCAGGTAAAGAGCTATACGATTATGGCCTTTAAAGTACTAAAATACTTTAAAATATTTTTAATGTTTTTAATTATAATAAAATGTTTTTAATTTAACCCTTTTATATGTTATTTCAGATGACCCCCCTTTGCATCAACAAAGAACTAGGCATGCATTGAGATCTAATGAGAGGTGAGATGATCATGATAATATCAATGCTCCTCTTAGCGATTACTTCTTAAAAACTAGAAATCAAAAGAAAAAAAGAAACGATTGTCATCTATGCACCTTAATTGATAATGACTGATTTTTATATGGAAATGAATTTAATTATGTGGTATTGAATGTTCATAAATTTTATAATGTGTTAATGAATGTTATCATGTGATAATTAATGAATGTTACATTTTATTAATGTGTTAATGAATATTATCATGTGATAATTAATGAATGTTACATTTTATTAATGGATGAAATAATGAATGAATGTTAGATGTTAACAGGGAATTTAGAGTGATGTTAGGGGGGCAGGGGGGGTGGGGCCAAATGAACTTCCACCTTCATGTGGTTGGCCCTATTTAGTACAAAACATAAAACTATTCTCGAAACAAAGTGAAGCTCAATAAGATTGTTCCTTATATAGGGTCTCAAGTGTAGCCTTTATCCCACTCTCAACACTGCAAGGAAGCTTCAAGTGGTATTCTGAGATTAGTTTCTCCATCTCCCACTGACATCTTGTCTTTCTCCTAAGAACTCTTACCGAGCTCTGATACATGGATGAGAAAAAGATGTCCCTTACAGGTTGCACATATATAATATGGTAGATATAGGGAACAAATATACTACAACATAGAATGAGTCAACTTGAATCTATAGTTTCTTCATTCACAATGAAAATTCAAATTACAAGCCATATTTTAGATTTAATATTCATATTCATCTTCATCATGATCATAGCCATCACGGTCAACATTTGTTTCAACTTCATTTGAACCACACTCCATGTCGAGTACCATTAGGCATGGAGTGTGGTCATACTCATGTTACCATAATAATGAGTTAGCCTATAAAATTATGAATAAAATACCTCATGTATCATATTTATAATACTGCAAGTGCACCCAAGTCAAACCCAGAGGAGAACAAAAGTAGAACCGAAACCCAACCTCAAACAAAGAACCAAATAACTTGGCTTTTTTCTAATTCAAGTTTATTTTTGAATTCTTCTCCAATTCCAACCTGATTATTCCATATTTTGTTTTCCAATTTTCCTTCTTCCTCACTCCAAATTATGTTATGTTGTTATTTCCTTTTACTAATTGTGCTATTTCAAGGATCAACACCCATGACTTGGTTAAGAAGATGAATAGTGTCAATGCCTTTATCACCAAGGAATCACCACCTGCCATTAATGAATATTAATGATCATTGTTTCCTAAGGGTAATCACTATTTGTGTATGCTGATCACCCAAGTCTTTGGCTTTGATTTTCATGTTGTGAGGTTTGTCAGAAGTGGGGGTATGACATGCTGGTTGGATTATAACATATTGACACTTACACCATGAAGAACACAAATGATTAAACAGAAAGAGAGGACCAATTGAACCATCTTGTGGTCAGTCTATATCACATTGAGAAACAATGTCAGGACTTGAGAATAAAAACAAGAAAAGAATGAATGTGAAGCTTACATTGGTAAACAAAAATTTAACTCTGGAAATTATTCAATCTGGCCAATTCACCTATACTAGAACTCAATGAATTCAGGATACATCAAATAGAAGAAAAGTTTCTTCAAGACCATGAATGATCAACAACATTCCATGATTATATTGAAAAGATTTTACATCATTAAATAAAACATTAATCTATATTATCATTAAGCTATAAAATATGTCTTTAAAGTTTAGAAGCATCACAAAAACTTTCAAGAAACATAGTACTATCCAAAATGAATACCCTCCAAATGATTATGATTATGTTGATGTTGATGTCTATAATTTATGTCTAATTATTATGATGATGTTGATGTTGATGTCTATAATTTATCTCACTTACTAATGCTTGCCTAGATTGAATTTTGAATTGACAAACTAGAGAACACTTCCAAAGTTTAGGGTCTATTCTACATGATACTCTTAGTTATAGCTCAAATGCAACTCAACATATTTTTGATGCTGGGCAACCCACTGGAGAAACTCATCTGCAGGTAAAATTTAATGTTGTGAATCTTGGCATTGTTAATGTTATTACTTTTCCTCATGTTTCATATTTGTGAAAATGTTTCTTGGCACTATCTTCTTTTTCAATTCCTATATTTGTAGCTTTTTAGATCATTAACATAAGCATTACATGTCTTTGTTCAAATTTTATTCTAACACTACATTATATCTTATTCTTATTACAATGTTCTTTTTTGTGGGGCAGGAGGTCAATCTTCATGGTCTTCATTGTGGGGGACAGTGAAGATTTCTTTGACAAATAGGTCTTCTTTAGTATCTTATAATAACATGCTAAATTGATAAAGGTGTTATGTGCATTTAATCTACCAATTACTAATAGATTAAGCATATTATTACTATGCTTAATTTTCCATTTAAATGCATTTAACACAATTTTTTTTTTACAAAACTAAACCAATGGCATGTTTACAACAAACATCTCCAAACTAATTTTTTTCCCTTTCAATGGTTTCCAAGATGTGTTGAGGAGTTTTCTCCTTGTTTAATGTTAACTGCTCCTACACAATCCACTCATACAACAATGAAATGCTATGTGGAAGGGATGGTTGATAGTGTTCCTTGAGGGAAGGGGGATTGTGAAAGACTTGTTATCATTGTATTGTGTATTTCCAATATGTTTGGATGCAGCGTAGACTAGGAGAATGAAGGATCACTCACTGATTGCATGATAACCTAGTTTTGAAGGGTCACTCATTGAGGGGACAGTCAAGGTCTGGATGATTGGACAATTGGAGGACCCTATTTATTTGTATTAATTTCTATTCAAATTGGATGCATAGATTTCTTGTGAATTATCAACTGCTATGTATCCTGCAACTGCATCCGTAAATCTGCATATACTTCTCTAGGGTTGTAAGCCACTTAGGGATCAAAATAGAGAAAATAAATCAAAATCATTCTTTGTCCTATTTCCTTTTATTAAAGTCTCAACTATCACTGATACAATACATTTGATGCCCTAAACTATCAATACAAATGGTGCCTAGCTAGAAGCTCACGGGCTGTCCATTTGATAACCATAGTCAACATTTTTTAAAATGGATATCCTTGAGCACAAGCACCAATAACATCAAATAATGGAGTTAAAGCATGGGCTAGGGCATGACAACAGTAGAATGAGGTTATTTCAATGAGCATCTTAGCAATATACAATGACATCATTAAATGTGCCAATAATATCAACAAATGTGAATCCAAACATTTCAAAACCAATGGCATGTTTACAACAAAGGTCTAATAGAACTTCCAACAATTCTTAAACATACTTTATCTAATATGATGAATTCTTAAACAATTAAGGTTGGAGTAGACATAGTTATCACACAATTTTTTGTGTGGTACAAGGAAGATTTGGCTAGGTCAAATCATCCTTTGTGCTAGCAGTCAACATAATTAGACCTTTATTAACAATTCATCATATCAGATAAAGTATGTTTAAGAATTGTTGGGACTAGTTCTTTGGCGTGTATTAAACAAAATAGAATTTTCAGCATATTATTATGATTCTATTTCTTTGTTCTAAACATGTCATTGGTTTAGTTTTAATCTACTGGTGTCGTGCCCTAGCCCATGCTTTATCTCCATTATTTGATGTTATTGGTGCTTGTGCTCAAGGATATCAATTCATTATTTTGAAATGTTGACTGTGGTTATCAAATGGAAAAAATTGAAAAAAAAAAATTTAACATGAATTTTTTTTACAAAACTGAACCGGTTGTATGAAATTGTCAATCATATAGCATTTCACTGTTGTATGAGTGGATTGTTCAAGAACAGTTAACATTTAACAAGGAGTAAACTCCTCAACACATCTTGGAAACCATTGAATTCAATAATAAATGAAACCTAACACCAACACTATTCCTTCCATTCACTTCTACCAAGAATAAAGCATTTAATCCATTCAACATTACATATAATCATTAGACAGTTACATTTCTTGACTGTGTACAGGAACAGTCATGACCAAAATGATCCAAACATTTCAAAATAGTGAATCAATATCCTTGAGCACAAGCATTGATAACATCAAATAATGGAGATAAAGCACGGGCTAGGGCATGACACCAGTAGAATGAGGTCATTTCAGTGATCATATATGATCAAATAAAATGAAATGCATTTGAAATTTGCGGTTGTATATGATGCCAGAGGCTCGAAAGACATTGCCCATCAAAGATACCAGTCAAAGATGAAGAAATCACATACCTCTCTCGCGCTCAACTTTCACGAAGGAAGATTTGATAGCCAAATCTTCCTTGTACCACACGAAGAACATGCCATTGGTTCATTTTTGTAAATTTATTTTTTGTGTAATTAGTAATTGGAAGATTAAATCTAGATAACACCTTTATCAGTTTAATTAGCATGTTATTATCATATCAGATAAAGCATGTTTAATAATGGTTGGGACTGGTCCTTTGGCGTGTTGTAGACACTAAAAAATAATCAAAATGCACTAAAGCTCATCAAAAAGGATCAAATCAATTTTAAATGGACATTTATAAATCAAAATTGGACAAAATCAATAAAATCAAAGGAAAAATCAAATCATGACATTAAATAATTAAATCAAAGCTTAAAGGGGTCAAAAACACTATATAATTGATTTTAATCAATTAATTGTATAGTTGTTAAATCAAAAATCAAATTGAACCTATTCCCTTACATGGCTAATTTAATTAATTGATGGGATTTAATTAATCCTAATATCTTTCAACATCAATTGTAGCAACCAATGAGAATTGAGAAACAAAAGCACATGGATCACTCAAAATAGTTGAATCTCAATCACACATTTCAACTTTGAATCTTATCCACTCAATTTTGTCTTTTTGTCCAAACTTTTGAGACAAACATTTAAATTGTCCCCCCATTTAAAAACATTGCAAAGTTTTTGACTCAACCAAGGCTAAATCATGATTACTTCACTCTACCCCCTACCCTTGGAATTTAATATAAATGACAGGCATTTTGAGAGCAATAATAATCTTAGAAATTCATTTGCAAAGCATCATCATTATAGTCAATTTCATAGCATTTGAGAACATTTGAATTATCTTTGTATCACATTATCAATTTGAGAGCTAGACTAAGCATTTGTAGTATCATATTTCTCATTCTAGATTTGTCACTAGTGGAGAATAGGTTGAGAGCTTCACTTACCAAATTAGTTAGAGAACCATGAGATGTCATGGATGTTAAATTCAATTCTTAGTTTAAATTTGCATTGTATTTTCTTAGAATTGTTAGTTAATGATCCTAATTTCATGAAGGTGTTTAACATTCACACACAAATGGCGCCCACTATGGGGCTGTAAGCCTCATTTATAACATTTTCATCAAGTTTTTGTGTGTTTTTGTTCTCACTTTTTTGTGAATTTTTGCAGAAAATAGGAGAAATGACGCTATGAAGGATTAAATGATGCCTATGATCACTGTTCTGATGCTTACCAATGAGTAACTAATGCCTAAAAGATAAAGTGTGATGCCTGTGAGATAAATTGCTACGTTGGAGATAATAAAGTGATGCCTGAGATCTGAGAAGTATCGTGTATTCATTGTCTTTTGCCACCTGTGAAAACCTTTACGACTCAATTCACTGCAAACTGTCACGCCTAGTATCTATTAACTGACACCTAGTATTTGTTAATTGTTGCTTTAAATAGCTTATCATACGCAATTTTCATTACTTTTCACACCTAGTAATTAAAGTGTTACACCTGCTGAACTTTAAATGTCACCCGTGTCACTGGAAAGTGACGCTTGCTATTTTTAAAGTTACCCTGCTAATCCTTAAATCACGCATATTAGCTGACTAATGACGCCTACTACTTTTTGCTTTAATTTGTTGTCAAATCTATAACTGCTATTTTTCTTACTCTTTGTCTGTATTTTTTTACTGCAGATGAGAAAACACAAAAAGGTTCAAAAGCCAGAGAGCAAGTTCAATCAAGAAGGGAAGGCTTTGGCTAGAAAAATCAAGAAGGAAAACTTTTCTCACATCAAATTGGTTCTCGAGGAGTCACAAGAAGAAGAAAATCAGGTATATGAGAACTATCTCAAAATTGTAGAAGCTTACAAAACCAAGTTTGTATCACTTAATTGGATTTTTGCTCCTTAATTCAATTTTTTCTCAAAATTTGCAAATAAGGCTTTAAGATTCAATACATAACTTTGCTTCTTCAAATTTGTTTTGGTTCCCCTCATTGTTGCTGTTTGTGTTGACTAACTTTGTTGGAGGAAAGTACATTGGAAAGGAGCTATAGCCAAGGTAAGCTAAAAATGACAAAAATCACTCAAAAATGCCCCTAGCTTATGCTAGCTACAAGGAAAGGTAAGCCTCAAACTAGTGAATATTTTCCCTTAAATTGTGGCATTGGTGCATTTGAAAATCTAGTAATTACAAAACACCCTATCTTTGTTTGGAAAGTTTAGCATTTAGGCCTATGCTCTTCACTTCTTCTAGTGAATCAAAATTCCAAAGGTGTTGAACTTTTTGATTAAGAAGAAAGGTTGAGGAATCAAGCACATAAGATCAAAGCCCCTTGTTTGTAGAAGAGAGTAGAAATACTTAATTCTCTATAGTTAGTGGGTGAAATAATTAAACATTGTTTATTGTGTTTGGGAAATTAAGAAAAAGTTAGGGATATGCTCTTCACCTTTTAGGTGAACCAAATTCCCAAAAACTTGTTCTTAACTCCATTTCCTTTCTTTACATGAACATGCTAGAACATTAGAGGGCATGCCTCCTGAGATTTTCCTTACGAGGATAGTGAGAGGGAATGACCCAAGTGGGAGACAATCACCTTAGCCATGGTACTTTCCAACCCACTATAATCAAACACACTTTTCCTTAAAAGGGAAGTGGCTAGATTGTGTGCAAGTTTATTCACTTCCTCTAGTAGTCCTTTTGGGGATTGCACCAAATTGTGCTTTTGTGCATGTCGGAAGCCTGCAAGTGGGAAAAAGAACTTGGCATGGTTTAGAAAAAAAATATTCATTAAAACCCGATAAGTAGTAAGCTACCTTATAGAGCCAAACATGTTAAAAGCCGAATTTGACTATATGTAGAATTGCTTGGAAGACTTTGTTGTGCAATACTTGTGAAAAAAGACTGAGAATATACACTTTTAGTGTGGTTTTAGGGACATGGTGCAAAGTTGATGTGTGTGTTGCATTTGTACTTCATTTTCAAGAAAGAAAATTCTGCAAACCTGATCTTACAATTTTTAAAATCTAAAATTTACAACCTGGTCTGTAAAGTGCCACCTGTGCACAAAGAAACACTGCATGTCAGTAGTAAAGTCATGCCTATGACTATTCAAAAAGTGCCTGTCAATAGTAAAGTCACTCCTGATACATATTAAGTGACGCCTATAAAAACTGGAAAAATGCCTATCAATAGTAAAGTGCCGCCTGCACATCTGCAGAGTGCCACCTAAATCAATTCCAGTCGATGTGTATCAACCTTTAAGTCATGCCTACACACAGGCAAGTGATGCCTAGAAACAAAAAAGGGCAAATAGTGAGCATTTCCTGAGGGTTTTAAAATTTTTTGGTTCCAGATTAAGATACCATTTTGGCTATTTTATTTGTTCCAGTACCCTTCCTACTCAGAAATCCTGGTTTCAAGCAATTTTGAAAATTTCACAAAGATTCGATCATAAGCCAACAAGATAAAGTCTATTTTCAAATAGTTTATGTTCATGCCTTCTTTTACTAGATCATATTACATAAAGAAAACCTTGCAAGTAGATAGAACTTATCTGAGACAAGAGCTTCCTTTCCCAAGTGATACTTCCACCACCCTAAGAGTACCACAAGAACAACCTGTTCAAGAAGCGAAAACCAACATGATGTACTACAATAGCTTGGGTAATAACAACAATGGTGGTAACGATCCAAACAATCAAGGTAATACCAATAATGGAGGTATTGACCCGAATAATCAGGGTAATACCAATAATGGAGGAATAGACCCTAACTCTCAAGGAATTGATAAGACTAATGCTAGGGCTAATGGTGAACCAACTGCCAAAGATTCCACTGATGAGAAGGTTAGTGAGGCTATACAAAGTTCTTATTTCTTGAAACTTATGGAGAAAGCAATGGAAAGAGACAAGGAAAAGCACTTTCTAGATCTAGCCCGAAAGGGTCTTAAACTCCCTCATGATTATGATGTTAATCAACTTAGAACACTAGAAGTTGAGGAGAGCCCGATCGATATCATGAATAAACAATTTAAGTTATTTTAAATGCAATTGGACACGATAAAGAAAAGTTGGGCTCCAAAGCCTTTTTCTATAGAAGCATTATGTCCATTTCCATTTGACAAGAGTCTAGTCATGGTACCATTCCCTATCAACGTAGTATTTCCCAAGTATGATAAGTACAAAGGAACATTAGATCCTAAAGATCATCTACGGGAATTTTGTGCATTGAGCTTGGAATTCATGCATGATACCACTTATTTAATGAGATTATTTCCCAAGAGTTTGGGAGGTATGGCCATGGAATGGTTCTTGAAATTACCTTCCGACATTAAAACTTTTGAAGAGCTGGCCTCTAAATTTGTGGCACACTACTCATACAATATCAAACACAAAATCACAATGATCACCTTATGTAATACCAAGAAAAAAGAAGGAGATGGATTCCTAATCTTCCTACAAAGATGGAGGACGGTATTTTCTAGATATCCTCGAAGTGTATCAGAAAAAGAGAAGATGGATATCTTTATCAACAACTTGAGTAGTGAGATGAATTACCGGTTGAGAATGCAATGTCCTAAGACCTTCCAAGATCTTATTGAGAATGAAGTAACCATGGAAGAGGTATTAGTTAAGAGTGGAGAGTTGAAACTCTACAAGGATAATGAGAATTACAATAACAATACCTCCAACAACAACCACAACAACCAGAATAAGAACTTTTCTAATAGCTATAACCAGTTTGGGTTGAAGAAAAACAATAAAGGAGTGGCCAATGATGGTGTTGTTGATTCTAGTAATTTAAAGGTGACTCCCTTTTCTCTCACAAGGACACCTAATTAGGTGAACAATGCAAATCAAGGTCCCAAAGCACCTTACAATAGCAACACCAACAATGGAAATTTTGGGAATAATCAAGGAGGTAATAAATCTAACAAATTCTTGGTACCAACTCCCAAGAGGAACTTCACACCTTTGGGTGAGCCTCTTGAGAAAGAATTGAGGACTCTCATTGCTAATAAGATCATTAATTTACCTAGCATTCAAACCTATGAGCCACAAAATAAACCCAACTGGTGGAGTGAGAATAGTCATTGTGAATATCATAGAATTAGAGGGCATAAGACCAATGAGTGCTTACAATTGAAGAGCATGGTGCAAGACCTGATTGATAGTGGTACAATCACTATAGAGGGGCCTCAAGGTAATGAAGATCACACAACATTTAAACAACCTTTTTATAACCATGAAAAAGGTGAGTCATCCAATGGGAATAAACAAAGCAACAAAAATATCAATTTTGCTCCTCATTATGACAAAATCATCAATACTTTATCTAGTCATGAGAATATTGTCACTACTATTGTGATGAAATAACAACCCCAAAAAGAGACATCTAATGTTATTACTAGGGGGCAGAATTCAAGGATTACCCTACAAGGGGTTGATCCTAAACCTATTGGCCCTCCACAATCAAGCATTTTGGAAAAAACAATTAGCTACAACAACAAAACCATATAGTTTAGTGGATCAAATACAAAAGACTCCAGCACAAATTTCTATCTTGGAGTTATTAAAGTTATCACCAAATCACAAGGAAATCTTAGATAAAGCCTTAGTGGAAACTAATGTTCCTACCAACTTGGATGAGGAGAAGTTTTATAATATGGTAGGACATCTCATTGTGCCTCATTGCCTTTCATTTTTAGACCATGATGACATGTCCATTACCCATCCCCAAAATCTACCATTGCATATAGAAGTCTTGATTGAAAGACATAGGGTCAAGAGAGCTCTCATAGATGGGGGAGCTGGTCTTAACATCTACACTTTGAGCCTTGTCAAATCTCTAGGATTATCTAAGTCATGCATTGATCCTACAAAAATAATTACCATAAAGGCCTATGATGAAGTGGAAAGAGCTTCAAAAGGCATGATTATATTGCCCATTCAAGTTGGACCAGTAAAAAATGACACAAAATGCCAAGTCTTAGATAAGAAACTAACTTATAATATCTTATTGGGGAGGCCGTGGATCCATGAGATGTAAGAGGTTCCATCCACGTATCATCAATGCATAAAATTTCCATACATGGGTGAGGAAATCACGATTGGAGGGGATTCAAATCCTTTCCAATATTGCAATGCACTAAAGCCTCTCCATGAATTATTTATCCTACATAACAAAGAATGGATTATCCAAAGGGATACCATTGAAGACATTAAAGTGGATGATCCTAAGTTAACATTAAGTGCTACTTCTACTTCAAGTCCTCCTTGAAATAACTCAACTACATCAACTAAAAGAAAGGAGAAAGTGAGTTATGAGGGCCCAACTTCAAATGAAAATTTAGATAAAGCATCTATACCAGAAGTAGAACTTTTCAAACCCACCAAAGAAGAGAAAGATAAAGCTAAAGAGGACCACTACAAAAAAATGAGTGAAATGATGCATACATTTGAAAAACAATGTAAAATCAAGTCCAAGGGAGTAGGGGAATATTCTGTTTCCTTATTCGACTTACCTACATCTCCAAGAACACATGGGAAACCATCCAAAGAACATCTTCCTCATAAATATAACTCTTATTTTGTAAGAGAAAGTGACAAGGCAGCATTTGACAAAGAAGAAGATGAAGTTCTCCAATGGCTTTATCAAGATGAAAATGATACCTTAAATACTCCCATAGAGAGAATTCAGCATAATAACATTCAAACCAATCAATATGGAAAATGATTTGAAATAATGCAAAAAATGGGGTACAAGGGAAGAGGACCCTTAGGAAAAAGAAATAGAGGCTTGCTAGAGCCTATTGAACCTTCTTGGAGGTCAAAAGAAGAAAGATCAGGGGTGGGCTACCAGTACAAAGGAGAAAGCTCCAGGCCCATGCATGATTCATATCCTCAAGTGAACATGGTGGAATCTGATGTGGATAGTGATGATTCCTGAGACTACAAGTGGGATACTTTGTCTGATGACTCATGCCATGATAAAGAGGTGGTCACAATACATGCTTATGCTAATGTTCCAAAGTAACAGACTCCAAGGAATGGAGATCCCATCATACAAGAGCTCAATATAGGACAAGCACCCATTAATCGACCATGGATAGAGGAATTTTGGGAACCATCGGAGGAGGATGATTCAAACATTAGGATTAATCCATGTGTTGTATTTCCCATGCTATTTCCCATAGAAGTCCTTGAGCACTCAAGTGAGAGGACTTTGATCCTTCTTCCATGGACCATCTTGAAGAAGCTCATGTCATAGACCTAAATGATACAATGTATGAACCATCCAATGAGGTCATGTCCATAACTCCAGCCGATGACACTTTTCCAAATGAATCCCTATCCTTGATACATCCCGACCTTATTGATTGGGACCTAACCAAGCCAAGTGACTTACTCTATTTCCCAAATGACCAAGCGATGACCCAATACTTAAATGCGGTTGAGCCCTCTTTCACCAATTAATTTAAACTGAACATGATGAGAACATCAGGGGTCCAATCTCTTAATCCAAAGAAAAAAATGAAAAAAATAAAATAATGAAAAGTTCTAGTGATGAAAACCACTACGTGGCAGCACTAGAACCAAAAAAAGTAAAGATAAAGGATGTTTCCTATGGTGAAAACCTAACTGTGGCACCAAAGGAAGAGAGGTTGGATACCCTACTCAAACATGAAGAACAAAGGTCACCGATTCTCATAGAGCCAATAGAAAAGGTCAACATTAGAATAGAATTGGATCCGAAATTCATACACCTAGCAGTGTCACTTACACCTTTAGAAAGAAAGGATTTTATCAAGTTTTTCCAAGAAAAACAAGTGAACTTTGCATGGTCCTATGCTGACATGCCAGGATTGGATCCCGACTTCATTATGCACCATTTGAATGTTAAACTAGGGGTTAAGCCCGTCAAGCAAAAGTTGAGAAAGATGCACCCACATGTAGCTCTCCTAGTCAAAGCCAAATTGGAGAAATTGTTGAAGGTGGGGTTTATAAGAGCAATTGCATATGCTGAATGGATATCCAAATTGTACTGGTCACCAAGCATGATAAATCTATTTGGGTATGCACAGACTTTAGAGACTTGAATCTTGCATGTCCTAAAGACAACTTCCCACTTCCAAGCATAGATGCGATAGTGGACTTGACTGCAGGTCACTCCATGTATTCATTAATGGATGGTTTTAGCGGCTATAATCAGATAAAAATTGCACCCAAATACCAAGAGAAGACAACTTTTACATGCCCTTGGGGTACTTTTTGTTGGATCGTAATGCCCTTCGGTCTCAAAAATGCCAGAGCCACATACCAAAGGGCAATGAAAACTATCTTTCATGATATGATGAACACCTTTCTAGAAGATTATGTGGATGACATATTGGAAAAGTCACACAAAAGAGAAGATCACCTACAAATTATGGAAAAGATATTGACAAGATTAGAACAATTCAAAGTGAGACTTAACCCAAAATAATGTGCCTTTGGGGTCCAATCCAGAAAATTGTTAGGCTATATAGTTTCAGCAAAAGGGATTGAAGTAGATCCGTAAAAGGTCCAAGCAGTAATGGATATGGAGATTCCAAAGAACATAAGCCAAATGAGGTCCCTTCAAGGCAAGATTCAATCAATAAGGATATTTATTTCTCAACTGGTAGAAAAATGTCATTCATTCACAAGGTTACTACACAAAGACACTATTTTCATGTGGGATGAAGAATGTGACAAAGAATTCACCTTGTTGAAGACTTATCTAATAAATCCACCAATCCTAATGCCACCAATCAAAGGAAAACCATTGCTGCTATACATATCTACCACTAAGAGGTCTCTAGGAGTTCTTTTGGCACAAGAAGATGAGCAAGGGAAAGAAAGAGAAATATACTATTTGAGTAGAACATTGATCTAGTATGAACTCAATTACACATTCATGGAAAGATCTTGTCTAGCGGTTTTTTTTGCATCCCAAAAATTAAGGCACTACATGTTGATGCACAAGGTGAAACTTATTGCAAAAATTGATCCTCTCAAATATTTTCTAAGCAAAATTGCCTTAACATGTAGGATAGAAAAATGGGTCATGATATTAAGTGAATTCAACATTGAGTATGTGGATAGAAAGGCCATAAAAGGACAAGTGATAGTAGATCACTTAGCAGAAAATACATTGATTTCTATGCAAACCATTCAAGTGGAATTTCTGAATTCAGCAATTTCAACATAGAGGCCAAGACATGGAAGTTGTACTTCAATGGATCATATACACAAGGAGGATTTGGGGCTGACATACTATTGATTAACCCTCAAGGGTACACCATTCCCAAGTCCTACAAGCTTTTGTTCCCATGTACAAAAAACATAGCAGAATATGAGGCTCTAGTCATTGGCATTAAGATGACTTTAGAATGGAACATCATGGAGCTACAAGTGTATGGAGACTCCCAATTGATAATCAATCAGATCAATGATGAATACAATACCAAAGATGAAAAAATAATGCCATACAAGACCATGATAGATGAGTGGAAAAAGTACTTTGCTTTGCTAACCTTTGAAAAAATTCCAAGAGAGAAGAACATAGCAACTGATGCAATAGAAACCTTGGCTTCCTTCAAAAACTAGATCAGAATGAGAAGTATGAATTCTTGGTGGAAGAGTTGGCAAAACCAACATTTGACCCTCCTGACACCCAAATTGTTTCCCTACTCAATGGACATGAATCACCTTGGTACGGCCCTATCTATACCTATCTCAAAGACCAAGTGTTACCTATAGACCAATCATGAGAACAAAAATGAAATTTCATCTGACAATCAGCCCATTACATAATCCTTTCTGAAACATTGTATCATAAGGGTCTTGACGGGACGTTACTTAGATGTCTAGAGGAAGAGGAGTCTAAGTTAGTTTTAAGTGAGGTTCACGAGGGCATTTGTGGGTCACACTCAAGCGGATTAAACCTAGCCAAGAAGATCCTTCGTATGGGGTATTTATGGAAAACCTTAGAGAAAGATGCTCGTCACTTTGTCAAAATATGTAGAAAATGTCAATACCATGGTGACATGATACATGTGCCAGCATAAGAATTGCATCCATTTGTTACACCATGACCATTCTATCAATGGGGATTTGACTTGATTGGCATAATCTATCCACCATCTTCCAATGGGCACAAGTACATCATCACCGCTACAAAGTATTTCAAAAAGTGGGTAGAAGCCGTTTCTTTGATCACCGCCACAGGAAAACAAATCTCCATGTTCATACTCAATCACATCATTTGCAGATATGGTATCCCTCATGCCATAATCACAGACAATGGAAAGTAATTCAAAAACAAAGATATGGATGAACTTTGCGGCACATTCCATATTACACATCACTCTTCGTCCATTTATTATCCTCAAGGAAATAGACAAGCTGAAGCTACAAATAAGAACATTTTAAAAATCTTGAAGAGATAGGTAAATAAGCGAGGAAGAGATTGGCATGTGCAAATTAATCTGACATTATGGGCCTATAGAACTATCATTTAGACACCTATAGGAGCCACACCATTTTCATTGGTTTATGGAGCCCAAGCTGTTCTACCTTTAGAGGTTGAAATCCCATCTTTATGAGTATCATTGCAAGGGTTCATAACAGATGAGGACTATAGAGTTGCCCAGATTCAACAATTAGAGTTGTTAGAAGAACACCAAATGCAATAATATGAACACTTGAAAGTCTATCAAAACAAGATCTCAAGAAACTACAATAAGCATATCAAACTGGGAGTCTTTCAAGTAGGAGACTTAGTACTAAGAGAAAACCCTAAAAATAAAGCTGAAAGAGAAAAGAAAGGTAAATGGGAGGCTAATTGACTTGGTCCATTCATCATTGTTTCTTCATTTGGAATAGGAACTTATAAATTAGCAGATTGTGATGGAGAAGAGCTACAAGAACCTATCAATAGCATCCATCTAAAGAGGTTCTATACATGAGGTAGATGAAAGAGTATAAATAGTATCAGATGAGGAGAATCATATTTATTGTACATAGTCAAAAGAGATCTTGAAAAAGAACAAAAAAATTGAAAAAAAGAAAAATGAAAAAAAATTGAAAAAGAGGAAGTGCCTTGGTGAAAACCTAGCAATAGGTGCCTTGGTAGCAAAAAAAGAGAAAAAGACCCAAAAGGTGAAAAATTGGCAATCAAGTGCCTTTTGTTCCCTTAAGTCATTTCCTAGTTCATGCGTATATATTGCATCTGCAACATCTCACTTGTAAATCTTCATTACATCCATGATTTTTGCATAGTCATAATAAAACCTTTCAGACGCATATTTGCATTGCCTATTTGCCCTAAGTGTGTCACACGATCACATTTATCACTTGGGGGCAGGAACGGATTGGATTTTTGGTACAAAAGGATTCAATTAGTGCTACATTCTGTCATAACATTAGAGAGAGAATTATTAGAGCTTCAAAAGAGAGATTTTCATTGAACCTTTGATGGATATCATTGTTCACACCCAAGTATTTTGATTCCACAACTTGATCCTTGAGCCTTCATTGACATTATTATTCAAGATTAAAAATTGACAACACTTTAAAGATTAGAATGTTTGGAAATTCTATTTGAAAATCTTGATACATTGCAAAACACTTGAAGCTTTTTTTTTGATGATCTTTATTGAAATGACTTTTATCACATTTCTTTAGCTAATCGATGATGTTTCTACTAGATTGGCAATGATGGAGACATGATATTTTTCTTGCCTTTGAGTGACTGTCTTGAGGGATATCCAACAACTTATGTGAATTCATCTAATGACATGGTCATCAAAGAATCATCGAGGACTTTCATATAGGGTGGAGGGTTGACCTTTTTTTGTAACATCAAATCCATTGAAATGGGTATTCATACTCCCATAGTTGGTCATTCAACTAGTGAGGGTTGTACTAGTTTCCTAAGAGGTTACCAAAAAGTGATATAAAGTAGTATTCATATCATCATGATGTGGTTAGTGATGGTTGTACTTGCTTTCTAGTCCCACAATGCTCAATTATGAAAATATTTCTCTAAGGCATTTCTTCGCTAAAAACTAGTCACAATTAGTTGCATTGCATTGCATTTTCATGTTAGATTAAGTGCATTGATTTGTGGTATTTTTCCAATGGAAAAGGGGTTTCAGTTAATTATCTTGATCAATCAAAAAGGGGGAATCAAAGAAAATTCTATATCATCATATAAATGTTTATAACATCAAAGATCCAACAATCTACATATATCAAGATACAATATCAATATCAATGACAAAATGATACATCTAAATTCTGATCAATAAAACATCAACATGATACAACAAGTCATCAACAATAAGGAAGATCCATAAATCTAATATCCAAGAAGCTATGGACCGTATATAATAACTTACATAAATGTGCTTTGTTTTGCAAATCAAGGGAATCATATCAATATTCTATATCACTGAATCATTTTATGCCAATCAATCAATCAACTAATTAATACCAACTTATTATTTCCCAACTCTTGATCATGAGGTAGGACCAATATGATTAGTATCAATCCTATCAGTGACCTACATATTAGTATCCCACTATCAGTTTTACTATCCTATCAGATTGACAAATCACATTCATTGGTACTATTATCCTGATATCCTAATCACTTGTTTGTTTAACTACAACAGACCTAGCTATCTTGGACATTCAATCATTCATCCAGAGACATCAACAACATTTTCTCAATCATAGTTTTTCTCATCAACTTCTTTCAATCAAATCAAGGCATTTGTTGAAATTTGTATATCATCAATGTTTTTTAGAAATGAAAACATATTGGATCAATCAAAACAATCAAATTTTTCTATCAAGCAATCAATATGTTTCATTTTTGAGGGGGCATCAGAGTATCAAATTGGCATCACATTAAATCCGGGGCATTGAAAATTTCAAACTATTATCAGTGGGGCATATCATATCAAATGTTGAATCATATCAAGTAGTATCATTAATCATATCAGGTATCAAATCAGGTGGTATCATTAATTAGTTGTGTATCAAATCAAATAATCAAGACCTAAAAGTGATCATGACTTAAAAATTTCTTTGAATCAATTTGCTTCACACATTAATTCAAAGAGGGGCATTTGTAAACACTCAAAAATAATCAAAATGCACTAAAACTCATCAAAAAGGATCAAATCAATTTTAAATGGACATTTATAAATCAAAATTGGACAAAATCAATAAAATCAAAGGAAAAATCAAATCATGACATTAAATAATTAAATCAAAGCTTAAAGGGGTCAAAGACACTATATAATTGATTTTAATCAATTAATTGTATAGTTGTTAAATCAAAAATCAAATTGAACCTATTCCCTTACATGGCTAATTTAATTAATTGATGAAATTTAATTAATCATAATATCTTTCAACAACAATTTGAGCAACCAATGAGAATTGAGAAACAAAAGCACATGGATCACTCAAAATAGTTGAATCTCAATCACACATTTCAACTTTGAATCTCATCCACTCAATTTTGTCTTTTCGTCCAAACCTTTGAAACAAACATTTAAATTGTCCCCACATTTAAAAATATTGCAAAGTTTTTGACTCAACCAAGGCTAAATCATGATTACTTCACTCTACCCCCTAACCTTGGAATTTAATATAAATGAGAGGCATTTTGAGAGCAATAATAATCTTAGAAATTCATTTGCAAAGCATCACCATTATAGTCAATTTCATAGCATTTGAGAGCATTTGAATTATCTTTGTATCACATTATCAATTTGAGAGCTAGACTAAGCATTCATAGTATCATATTTCTCATTCTAGATTTGTCACTAGTGGAGAATAGGCTGAGAGCTTCACTTACCAAATTAGTTAGAGAACCATGAGATGTCATGAATGTTAAGTTCAATTCTTACTTTAAATTTGCATTGTATTTTCTTAGAATTGTTAGTTAACGATCCTAATTTCATGAAGGTGTTTAAGATTCACACACACATGTATTAAACATAATAGAATTTTAGCATATTATTATCATTCTATTTCTTTGTTGTAAACATGTCATTGGTTCAATTTTGTAAATTCTTTTTTGTGTTAAATGCATTTTTCATGAGGAGGGGTCTTCTTCTGAGGAGATTGATGAAGATTGTGCACCTCAAAAACCAATTCATAAGGTACCAATCATGTTTTCTATTCACTTATATTTTTGGATTGGTAAATCTCCTTATAAGTTTCATGTCCTTTCTTTTGATTACTATGGATGAGATATATATATTACATTTAACATTCAACTTCTTTACATTTTAGAACATGTAGTGTGTTTTTTGAGGATTTTACCAAATCAACTTTTAACATAAATTGAAAACACCAAAATGATATCTTGCCCTTTCAACTTGACAAAATATTTGCATTTGACCAATAATTGAAAGCAAATGAATGATAAATCCACATACTTGTATCTTTGTAAAATACCTGGAACATCAAAAAGATGGCTAAGTGGTTGCCGCCATGATTTTTATCTACTGAATATGGGAAAAAAAAGCACCAAAAAGAATCAAATAGAAAACATGATTGGTCAATTTAGAGAGCATTCATGATCAAATAAAATGAAATGCCTTCTCTTAGCGCTCAATCAACTTCCACCCACTCATTTTCTCCCGCTCCTTTTCTCTACAATCGAAATAAAAATGATTTGGCCGTTTCAAAATAGTGAATCGATATCCTTGAGCACAAGCACCAATAACATCAACTATTTTGATTTGTGGGTACCCTAATGTTGGCAAGAGTTCTTTTATTAATAAGATTACTCTACAAGCTTGAAGCAGTGGTATATTTTGGCAAATCAAGACTAGAAAGATGATGATATTCCTAAGATCATGGATGGACACAATGTTGTAGACTTTATTGATCCAAATATATTGTAGAGGCTTGAAGAACTGGAGAGGGAAGAAGGGTTTAGGATGGAAGTTGAGGGTGATGACGATGATGAGATGGGGGAAGAGGATTTGAATCCTGATGAAAAGGAAGCTCTGGTTGCAATTAGGAAGAAGAATAAGATGCTTATCATCGAACACAGATTGAAGAAGAGTACTACAAAGAGTAGGCCTACTGTACCAAGGAAGTTTGACAAGATCAAGGAATATGGCATAAACATAATGGGAAGACATATTTCTAGCCTGGGCCTAGATCCTTTAACAATTGGGGTAGGATCCAGACCTAGGCTAGAAAGATGTCTTCCTTTCTGTTGTGGATAGGCTCTGCTGCTGCAACAACTACAGACTGTGATGTAGATATCACAATAGCTGAGAAACATAAATGTAGGCATCATGGTCACAATATTTTGGAGATACAACATAATTGAGTGGTATACCCAAACGATGCAAAACAACCACTACTCCTCCAGTTCTAAGTTGACATTGCAGGATCCAAAAACCATAGATTCCTTATCTATGGTTTTTGGATCCCGCAGTGTCAACTCAGAACTGGAGGAGTAGTGGTTGCTTTGCATTATCTGGGTATACCACTCAATTATGTTGTGCCTCCAAATTTTTTTGACCATGATGCCTACAATTATGTTTCTCAGCTGTTGTGTCCTAGGACCCCTTATGACCCTTTACGACCCTTTACGATCCCTAAGAATACATCTTAGAGGTCTTAAAATATCATAAAGGTTCATAAGAGGCTCCTAGGAGGGTCCAGATGAGCTTCCACCTTCACGTGGTTGGCCCTGTTAAGTAGAGAATGTTAAACTATTCTTGAAACAAAGAGAAGCTCAATAATTTAAGGTCTCAGTCCACAGAGATGCTGAAAAAATGATGGGAATCAATGATGGAGAGTTTTTACATTCTGAGAAGACATATATGGAGTAGAGGCTAGGTTGAATACCAGTGCTGAGATGATGATTCAGTAACCTACGTCTATAAAACCTTCACACATATCCCTTCTTTGGCCTCCACTCATACCTCTTCTCTGAATTTAGAAACTATGGATACTATTTCTCATCCATGCACGAAATGTTCTAGTGATCGTATAAAAATTATTTCAGGCCTCCAGTATTGATGAGCTACACAAGTGTAAAATATTTTTGCGAGACTGGGATCAATTATATTGGATACTTTGTAGTGTACATAAATGCAAGGCGGTGATTATTCTTGATGATCGACATGTATAAGTCTTCCAGGCCTTACCTAGTAGCTAGGACTAAAGATAGCACAACTCAAGAGACCATCATAGTTAGTCTCTTTCTCCGGTCTATATTATTGACAAAATGTTTTACCTTTCATTAGCTCATCAAATTTGGGGATTTGAAAGAATTTAATAAAATATTTTCATGTATAACGTACATTATTTTAGTTTGACACTGAATGAATTTATATACTTCATGCACTTGTATACTACGAGGATGGCCATAAAGAAGCATCCCCTCCAGTGGCTTCAGTAATGTAGGCCATGGGAGGAGATGCTTCTTTATCACCCTCCTCATAGTCTACAAGTGCGTGAAGTAGATAAATTTGTGCAACATCAACTTAAATAATATACGTTATCATGAAAAATATTCTATTAAATTATTTCAAATCCTTGGATTTGATGAGTTAATGAAAGGTAAAACATTTTGTCGATATTATAGACCAAAGAAAGAGACAACCTATGATGGTCTCTTGAGCTTTCTTATTTTTAATGTGCATATCCATCGCTTTTTTGTGTATGCACCCTAAAATGGTCGCCTAGACTTTGGGCCCCATTCTTCAATTTATCAATTTCCTGAATCAATGCTTTGCAATATTTAAATCAATTTTCTTGATCAAATCCTAATTCTATCATTTATTTGATTATATTCTATGGGTTAACCATTTTATCCTAAGTCTTTATTTAATTAAAAAGAATTCCCTCCCCTTTTATTAAATAAAAAAGTCCACACTTACATCTTATCCAAAGTTGCACAAATAAAGCATTATTCCTATTTTATAAAAAGAAGAAAAGGCCTTTTTGTCTCACATGGGGCACAAAAGTCAACACTTCTTTCTCATTGGAGGATATTTGTGCACAAAGATTGATCCCACTTTCAAACTCCACCCTTGATCAAATCTTTTACCTCTTAATCTCCATGGTCCATTTATCTTTAAAAGGAGAGCTCTTTTCTCATTCAGAGGATTCCACTCTTGATGCTAATGTTGTGCTACAAGTTTTCTTGGTGAATTTGGAGATTTGGAGAGCTTGTTGCATTCTAGTCTTCATTCTTGCATCATAGCTTAGTTCTCATAGCATTTTAGTTTAGTTTCCTTTCATAATCTAGCTTAATCCACATAGCTTAATTAGCAAAGGCTTGTAATACTCTCATTTTCATAGCATAGTTTCCTTCTTGCATCTCCATTCTAATATAGTTTGCATTGCATCTTTCATTGTGATTATCTAAGATATTGGCATTCTTGCCCTTGTCTCTTTGAATCTCCCATTGCATGGTTTACTAGCAAGGTTATATGCTTAATAGCTCTAGCTGAGAGCCCCATAAACACCCTTGCACTCCATGCCTAGGGAGCTCTAGGTTGCTTTCTCAAGGTTTCCAATCCATGGATGCCATTGGAAGTAATGACTTAGAGAAGTGCACATTTTGAGTGTACATTTTTGGCACCCACTGTGGGGTAGAACAGTTCTATTTTGTCTTTATTTTCTTGCATTTTTGCACTTTTTTTCATCATATTTATCTTTCTATTTTCGGCTATTTTCTATATTTTTTTGACAAAGTATCATGCGATATTTTCTAGTGTCATATGATAGTTTATTACATAGATGTGTGATACTTTTCTAGTCAAAAGTATCATGTGGCCATACAGGACTCTGTCACGCAGGTATATAGCACTTTGTCATCTGGTGTCGTGGGAAGTATTGTCCAGAAAAGAAATATCGCACTCATATACTAAAAAGTATCATGTGAAACTTTCTTTGACAGAGCTGTTGTCTAGGCTTGGCAGTGACCGATTTTGGTGCTTTCTTTGCAAGATTTGGATTTGTTTGCTTGTTGGTTTTGACTTGCTGTGTTAGGACAGAGCTTCATTTGTAGATTATACTTGGTTTTTTCTATACTAGCCTTTGTGGGCCTAACAAGTTGTGTTTGTAGGTGTGCCCTAGTTGCTTGCATTATTTTCTAAAAAAGAACACATGTCAAAGCTTCAAATGCAAAAGGGCTACTAATCCTTCTTGCAGAGCCACCCAAAGCATAAAAAAATCAAATGCTTGTTCTTTGCTTTCATTTTTAAGTGTGGTATATACTAGTTCATTTTTTCTTAGGCACTTAATATCTTATTATTAGAGTCTTTTGGTGGTAGGAGAGTATGCTCTTCACCCTTGTGGTGAACCAGAGATCTTGACCCATCTTTAGATTTCAAAAGCAAGAGGTCTAATTGAACATTGCTTGGTGTGTTTGGGAAAGGCTTTTGAGATAGGAGAGTATGCTCTTCACCCTTGAGGTGAACCATAAATCTTGACCCTCAAAGGTTAATCCACTTCTTATTTAGTTTAGAATCCTTTGGCAGGCCTGCTCTTGAGCAATCAAGAGGAATGACCCAAGTGGAGACAAGCTAATACTCGACTATTCCAACCCACTATAAACTCAAGGCTTTCAAGGACACAAAACCTTGGTAGACGTAGTACTTGTCTTTGCTTAGTGTGAGTACTTGTGGGATTGTGACCATGAGGAAAATGCTAAGAAAGAATGCTTAAGGTACTCTTGTGGCCGTGAGGTCCGTTACTTCTGCAAGGTAAGGAGTCCCTTTGGGGAGCAAGAGGGGTATTGTGAATAGAAGACCTTATTATGAACCATAGATAGAAGCTACCCGATTTTGTCGCTCAACATCTTGGTGCAATGATCGATCCTAGTAGACTAACCCAGATCACCACAAGATTTTACTCACCATCTGTGTTCCTTTGGTTGTGTCATTGGCACTTCCACGACAAAGCCAACATCTATTGTGGGTAACCACTTTGTGTGAGGCAATGGGACATCAAGTGTGGGCCAAGTTGTTGAGTATTGAGCCTTTGTCTTTCTAGACTAGTAAGTGCTTGAATTATCTTCGCTATGATCTACCCATGTAAACGTTCTTGAACATTAAACATCATGGTCATGCTCATAGGATTTTTCTATTTTGATATCCCAAGTGCTTGTCTTGACAAGGTTTTCTTTTCCCTTGTGTAAGTGTTTTATGACACATTTGATCACTTATTGTTTGCAAACCTGTCTATTTTCTACTATTACATTGTTTGAAATCAAGAAATTGAACTTGTTAACCTACAATTTTGACCAAATTACCTTCAAAAATGAGATTTTCACATTCACTGGTCAAGAGTCGTGCAATATTGAACAATCATCACACATCCTTTTGAATTTTATCATGCGATACTTCGTTGCTACTTTTGTATCACTTGCATACTATACACTCTATCATATCAACTACCTAGATTCTATCGTACTACTTTTTGCAAAATATCATCTGGTAAAATTGTATCATTCTGCTACCTTGTGAACCATCGCATAGAGTCATCTTGTTGTCTTGCTATTATCTGCAATCTGAAGCTGATTTGTGTCATTTTTGGTCATCCTTAGTTGATCCAAATTATAGTAGGTCACTTACCTCATAGTTGGAAGCCTGTTTGCACCTAGGGTTCTTGTGCTTTGACCCTTTGATTAGTAATCTTTGATTTTACAAGTGACCTTTCTTGGAATCGGTAAGTTAGAAATTGCCCTTGTTGAAAAGACCAACCTTTGGATTCTTTGATAACACACTTGGAAAGTCTTAGTAATCTTTTGTCCAATTCACTTCCATATAAAATCAATTTTAATCAAATATAACTTGGTTAAATCATCCTCCTAATCCATATGTGTTAGGATACTTATCTATTGTTGGGCACCTTTGTGGTAGTGTTGGTTTATACCTTTTGCATTTTTCTATCTTATCACATCTCTTTTTGGACAACTGAATGCTTTTACTATCCTAGTTTGATACCAACATTTCTTAGGGTCATCTTATCACCAAGTGCTTTTCATTTCATGTCGATTACGACAAGGTATCAAGTGAATCAAGGAAAATGACCTCAGATAGTCTTCAACCAATTACCCCTATTCAAACTCACCAAAAATGAAAAGGAAAAGAGCCTATGTTTGACCAATCACCTAGGAGAAAGCCCGAAGCTTGGTTTGATTCCAAGAGAAATCTTAGTGAGTTGAGCACATCCTTAGTACCTTCTCAATCAGATATGGATATGAGTTACACCATGACTCAATAGGAGAGGGAAGCAATGGATAAAAATCTTGACGACATATTTGAGAGACATAGAGACAACATTCTATTTGGTGATTCCTCTCATGACAATCAACCAAACTCACCCCTTATCAATACTAGATATTTTGATGCACATCAATGGGGTGAAAGGTGTACAAGATGAGCTCACCAAGATGAATGGTCACAACATGAAGACCAAGACAATGAACCTTGTGATGCTCATGTGAATGCAACGTATACCAATGACTTGTTCAAATATTTGAGACCAAGTTCACCACTCTAAACAAATTCAAGGTATACAAGTGAAAGGCTCAAAATAATCGAGCGTGAAAAGAAAGCCTTTTTAGATGAACAAGCTACAAAAGAGGAGAGGTTTAGAATCCTAGAGTTGGAGAGACAAGCCTTGTTAGAATTGGAAAGGAAAGCCTCTCAAGAAGAACAAGATAGACTTTTGGCCCAACAACTTAATGCCCAATTCAACAACAGGGGT
This sequence comes from Chamaecyparis obtusa, assembly GCA_027943335.1. Classification (NCBI taxonomy): domain Eukaryota; kingdom Viridiplantae; phylum Streptophyta; class Pinopsida; order Cupressales; family Cupressaceae; genus Chamaecyparis; species Chamaecyparis obtusa. Next base: position 638,906 of record BSBK01004130.1, read on the forward strand.
GTCAATATTGGAAACAACTCCCCACCATCTACTCCTTTTGGGACCCCATGAAGTAGAAGGTGTTCAAGAACCCCCTTCAAGATCTCCTAGTCCTAGAGGAAGGACTTCACAACATGCTCATTATAGGAGACAAACACCTCCTAGGAACTCAAGACAACCCTCACAACGTGCTCATCATGGTTCCCAACATGGAGGTGGTAGCTCAATTTTTGATGCTTATGACTTCATGAAGATGCAACAGGAACCACTCTTCCAATAGTATGTGGAGAGAGATCTAGAGCAAAAAAAAGACAAGTTCCTAGAGAACTTAATCAACAAGGGCGCTAGAGTTCCTTACAACTTTGTGTAGACACCTAAATCTGCTTACATAATTTAGTAATCATATTTAGTCTTTTCCTAGGACATCTTGTTAATTAAATATTATTTATTTAATTAATTTATGTCATACCCTAGTTAATTAATTTAATTAATTAACTATAGCCCAATTAATTATCAAAATGACAAACCTATAGTCTGATAATTAATTAAATCCCTATTCCTTTATTAATTTAAATGGATACTTTTTATCTAAATAAATTAATTCATAAACCCCTTTTCCTCCCACTTAGAATTAAATAAAATATTTAATTCTAATTCCCCTCTATTAGCTAATAATCCATGCTTAGCTAATAATCCTGCACTCATTCTCTCTCCTCCCATCACATCTCCCTAATCTTCCACTTACCAAGCCTAATCACCTCCTAAGCATGTGCACAATTATAATCTAAGATTAAAAAATGCTAATCCACCCCAAAGTCAACCCCTTATGACATCACCTCCATATCATCCAATGAGAAATCAAATGCCTCTTACACCTCTTACACACTTGTTCCCTCTCACACCTTCCAAAGTTGACACATCCCTCAACCATTTGACCTCTGCTTCCATCCTCCCTCATTGTGACACTTGTCACAATGCTATGCATTTGAGAAAGCACAATCCATGTGCTCTCCCTTGGATGCATCTCCGCCATTGCTCACTCCTCTTTTGCCCCTTAATCTTGACCATCCGTTTCACCCATCTTTCTATAAAAGAGAAGCTCTCCTCCTTCATTTTCATCCACCATTGAAGCAAAGTTACCATGCTATTTTCTCTATTGAAGCTTGAGCATAGCATTTGAGCACACATCCAAACCTTTGGACAAATCTTCTACATCTTGGAGGTTTTCTTAAGGGTTTTTATATTTCTTTTGAGTTTGTTTGCTTCCATTTTGTAGGTCTTAGCATAAGTGTTTATCTTCTTTGTTTTGTTGAATGCTAGCTTAGCCTTGTGTTCTTAGACATTGCATTTTAGGTATTACACTTTGATGTGGATAGAAAGATTAAGATGCAAAATCCATCTCAAGAATAAGAGATTAGACAAATTAAGAGTATGATGGAAAAGCTATTGGCACCTAAGAGTTCATTCTAACTTGACTCAATTTGTCCTAATCCTTTTGACAAGAGTGTGAGCATGAAAGATTTTCCTAGGAAAGTGGAAATTCCCCAATATGACAAGTATGATGGTAATGGGGATCCACATGACCATGTGTGCCAATTCCACATTATGAGCTTTGAGTTTCACCAAGACGACTCCTACCTCATGAGGTTGTTCCCAAGGAGTCTCAAAGGTCAAGCAATGGAGTGGTTCACCAATATAACTCCCCCCATCAAGACCTTCAAAGAGCTTGTTCATAGATTCTTCCAACACTTTGCCTACAATCTTTCAAGATCTATCACCATGTTGGACCTATGTAACTTAAAACAAAATCAAGGGGAGTCCTTTGTTGCTTTCTTGCAAAGGTGGAGGTGTCAATGTTATCACTACTCTAGGACCATTCCTGAAAAGGAGAAGATTGACATCCTTATTAGCAACTTGGTTCCTGAGATGCAGTATGAAGTGAGGAAAATGGTCTTTGAATCCTTTGACACCATGGTCGAAATTGCGTGCAGAATTGAGAATGTTTTGAAAGAGCAAGGAATTTTGACCAACAACAAAAACAACAACAATGGTCAAAATAACAACTTTAACAAGGAAAAAGGGAAGAATACACATTGGAACATGAAAAAACAAGTAGTTAATGATGGAGTTGTGGACTCTTCTCAACCTAAAGACCAAGGTGTTCTTCACTTATCTAGTGTTGTTCAAGCAATGAAGCTCAACGCATCCAACCAACAAGAACATAAGCCAAGATACAAAGAAAAGCCCAAGAAAGAGAGGTGTCAATTTTCAAAGCTTGGTGATTCCTATGAGGATTCTTCAAAACACTTATTGCCAACAATATTTCACATCCTCAAGATCCCACAAAGCATCATATTCCTGATATTAAACCACATTGGTGGAATGAGAAAGCTTTCTGCAAATTCCACAATGGTATTAGACATGATATCAAACACTGTTGGAAACTTAAGCATATCATCCAAGATCTCATTGAGAATGGAAAACTTAAGGTGGATGGTTTGAACACTAATGTTGATCACAAGGCTTTCAAGGAACGTTTGCCTAAATATGAGAAGGGGGAAACCTCTAAACCAAAGAATGGCAAAGCTGAGATCAACTACACTTACACAGCTACAGAAAATGTGGTCAACATGCTTGAAGTTGTGGAGGAAAATGTCAACATGATGAGGAGCAAGGATCCCTATGGTTATGATGTGGACTCTCCTCCTATCTTTGATGAAGAACCTATGGTGGTGCTAAGGGGTCCTCACTCTAGAAGGTCATCCCAAGCTCTTAATGTTTTCACAAGAAGTCAAGGTCCTGTTGTCATTAGAGGACCCAGTTCCAATCCATCTAGTAAACCAAAGCAAGTGGCATCCAAGAATGTCACCAAAAAATTAGTAGTTGATCCCAAGATGATTTATAATCTTGTTGATTAGCTGCAGAGAACCCTAGCTTAGATTTTGATCTTTGAGCTCTTAGAGTTGTCCCTAAGACATAAGCATGTCCTTGAGGATGCCTTGTGCATAGCAAATGTCCCCAACAATTTAGATGTCGATCAATTCCAAAACATGGTCAATCATATTGCTAGACCTCATTACCTTACCTTTCCAGAGGATGATGATAAAGCTTTGAGCCACCTGCATAATCTCACCCTTCATATTGAAGTCATGATCCAAAAAACCCGTGTCAAGCGTGTGTTGATAGATGGGGGTGCTGGGCTCAATATATGTTCCTTGAGTCTCTTAAAGACATTGGGTTATTTAGAAGAAGTCATAGATGCTAAAAAGAGGATCACCATAAAAGCCTATGATGAGGCAAAAAGAAGTTCCAAGGGGTTAGCTATTCTTCCTATTAGGATTGGCCCCATTGAGAAAGACATTTTGTTTCAAATTGTTGATGCTGGTCCTCTGGCATACAACATCTTACTTGGTAGACCATGGATCCATGATATGAAAGCAGTGCCATCCACCTACCACTAGTGTGTTAAGTTCCCCTACAATGGAGTATAAATTTTTATACCTGGGGATAGCACCTTATCTATAAATTCCATTTCAATAGGGACTTATGTTCCCCTCAACATAGAAGCAGAGGATTTCAATGCAACTCTAGCATAGTGTAAAGATAAGTTCAAGTCAATAGACCTTGGTATGGGGGGGTATCAACTCAACTCCTTTACAAAGCTACCAGTTTCACCTATGTCTTATGGAAAGCCTTCACAAGAGATGAAACCTTCCTCTTTAGCCATGACTTTATTTGGCACATTTGTAGAGTCCTCAATTCCTATCCAAGATGAGAAAGAGGAGGTGGCTATTAAAGACTGGATTTATAGAGAAGATAAATACATGCACAATGAGAATTTATCTCCCTCTCCTAAGGCTAATGGAAGAGGGTACACTTTTGTCAAAAATATGGGCTATCTAGGACATGGCCCTCTTAGTCACAGATTGGATGCTAGAGCTGAACCTCTTGATCATGCTCTTTTTGGATGCAGGTCTAAGAAGACAATTGGCCTAGGATTTTCAAATCATAATGAGAAAATTGCTCCTATCCTTGATGAGTCAGATGGTGAAGATGAACCAAAATACATGCCAAATTTGACAAACCAATAGGATATGTGTGAAGATTGGGTCCCTTCCACTAATATCCTTTGGGGGGATTAAGACAATCCAATTACTCATGCAACAGTTTCAAGCCTAGAATAGGATGAATCAAGTGTAGAAGATCTTGTCAAAGAACATCAATACAAGAATGGTGTTAAAAAAGATGTTACCCTTGGTGACATTAGAGCCTCCATATCAACATGTCCTAAACATGCATGGTGTAAACATCCCAGTCAGGATTTAGATACAGATTCACACGAGTATGAATGGGAGTCCCTCTCTAATTCTTTCATAATTGACATGGACATTGATGTCATCCATACTTTTAGTTCTCACCCTGAGGTAGCTGACAAGTCACGTGTAGGATTGGAGGACTGGAACCCATGTGTTGCCTTAGTGGATGATTCTTCACTTGGTAGGACATCCTAATTTGGGTAACTTAGAAGAATACTTGACAAACTTTGACTCTTCAATCACCAGAGATGACATCATTCATATTCACAACCTTGAACCTGCCATTGATTTACCTCTTGCTCACCCTCATCTCATTGATTGGTCCCAACGATATCAAGAACTTGAGCTCTTGACATTTTAGAATGACTATGAGATAACTTGTTACCTAAATGCAATTGAACTCATAGTCTCTTCCACTGGTGAACCGGATACTAGCATGACAGAGCTAGACATCAAGTACCTTAGTCAAAAAATAAAAAGAAAAGAAAAAAAGAATAAGAGTTCTGATGGCAAAAACTACTGTGTGGCGGTGTCAGAACCAAAAATAGTAAAAATAAATGACGTATCCAAGGGTGAAAACCTCTCTGAGGCACCTAAGGATGAGGTACTTGATCATCTCTTGAGTTACTTTCAAGATAGATCTTCAGTTCTTGTTGAGCCAACACAATCAGTCAACTTGGGTATAGATGAGGCTCCACAGATGATACACTTGGCTCAGTCCTTGTCAACACAAGAAAAGGAAGCATACACCAAGTTATTATAGAGAAATAAGATCAATTTTGCATGGACATATTCAGATATGCTAGGGTTGGACACTAATCTTATTATGCATCACTTGTCCATAGCTCCAGGTGTGAAACCAGTTAAACAAAAATTGAGAAAAATGCATCCTCACATAGCTCTTCTAGTCAAAGTAGAATTAGAAAAACTCCTTAGAGTAGGATTCATAAGAGCTATTGACTATTCTAAATGGATATCAAATATTGTACCAGTTTTCAAACATGACAAATCCATTCGAATCTGCACAGACTTTAGAGATCTCAATAGAGCATGCCCAAAGGATGAACATGACTGTGGGTTATGAGATCTATTCCTTGATGGATGGTTTTTCTAGATATAATCAAATTAAGATAGCTCCTGAAGATCAAGAAAACACTGCATTCACTTATGCATGGGGTACCTATTGTTGGAATGTTATGCCTTTTGGATTAAAAAATGCAGGAGCCACCTATCAACGAGCTATGACAACTATTTTTCATGACATGATGCATAAGAACATGGAAGATTATGTGGATGACACCTTGGCCAAATCTAAGAAAAGAGACACACACTTAGGTGATTTAGAAGTCATTCTAGATTGCATGGAACAATTTCAATTAAGGTTAAATCCAAAATGTGTGCATTTGGTGTTACCTCTGGAAAGTTACTAGGATTCATCATTTCAACAAAAGGAATAGAGGTAGACCCTGAAAAGGTCCAAGAAATCATGGATATGCCATCTCCTAAAAACATTAGTCAAATGAGGAGTCTTCAAGGGCACCTTCAATCCATAAGGAGGTTCATTTCATAGCTGGCAGATAGAGCTCAACCTCTCAATAAAAACTTACATAAGGGAGTTAAATGTATCTGGAATGAGGATTATCAAAAGAGCATGGACCAAATCAAGAAATAGTTGGCAAATCCTCCTATTTTAATGCCTCCTATCCCAAGAAATCCACTTATACTATATGTTTCAGCAACATAATCTTCCTTGGAGGCATTATTAGCTCAACTTGATGAACATGGGAAAGAAAGAGCCATATATTACATTAGTCATACGCTTGTTTCATATGAGGTTAATTGCACTAGTATTGAGAAAGCTTTCCTTGCAGTGGTGTTTGCTTCCCAAAAGTTATGAAATTACATGCTTGTGCACACAGTACACCTCATAGCAAAAATTAATCCTCTCAAGTATTTTCTTGGTAAGGTTGTCCTCATGGGTAGACTTGCTAAATGGATGATGATTCTTAAATAATTTGACATAGAGTATGTTGAGCGCAAAGCAATCAAAGGGAAAACCATAGTTGATCAATTGGCTGACTTCCCAATTCAAGATAATGCACCTATTCAAGTTGATTTCCTAGATGAGCACCTCATGTATTTGACTGCAAGAACATGGAATATTTTCTTTGATGGATCTTTTATGCAAAATGGTTCCAGAGCTGGTGTGTTGTTTGTTTCTCCTCATGGGTACATGATTCCTAAGTCTTGCAAGTTATTGTTCCCATGTACAAACAACATTTTTGAGTATGAAGCTTTGACAAATGGGCTCAAGATGGCCATATAATGGAGAATCACAGAGCTACACATCTATGGGGATTTACATATGATAATCAACCAGGTCAATGAAGAATATCAAACAAAAGATGAGAAACTGGTACCTTATAAGAAAATGGTTGATTCATTGAGACAGTATTTCACATTTGTCACATTTCAGCAAATCCCTAGAGAAGAAAACAAAGTAGATGATGCTATGGCTACACTTGCTTCACTCCTTTAGTTAGAGCAACATGAATCCAAATTTGAATTCCTGGTGGAAGAGCTACATTACCCTAGTTATGACTCCCAAGAAAGCCATGTTATTTGTACCCTTGTTGGTCATGAGTCATCCCGTTATGGTGCCATTTACTCATACCTTTGTGATGGCATTATCCTTGATACCTTTAACCACTCTAAATGAAGAAAATTTACCTGAAATGCCTCTCACCATTCCCTTATCTCTGGTGATTTGTATAGGAGAGGTTTAGATGGGACACTTCTTAGATGCTTAGAAAAGGAAGAATCTGATCAAGTGTTAGTTGACATTCATGAGGGCATTTGTGGGGGACATTCAAATGGTCTTTCCATGGCCTGAAGGTTTCTTAGGGAGGGGTACTATTGGCCTACCATGCAGATGGATGCAGTAGCTTTTGCAAAATCATGTGAAAAGTGTCAAAAACATGGTCACTTGATACATGCTCTAGGTAGTGAGCTTATTCCTTCTATATCTCATTGGCCATTTTAGCGTTGGGCCTTTGATCTTGTTGGGAAGATTCATCCCAACTCATCAGGTGGACACAAATTTATCATCATTGCTACTGACAACTTTACTAAATGGGTAGAAGCTGTCCCACTTTTTGTTGCCTCGGGCAAGACGGTTTCTCTATTCATCCTGAATCATATCATCTGTTGATATGGAGTACCTTATGAGATTATCACTGACAATGGAGGTCAGTTCAAAAATAAGGACCTTAAACAACTATGCCAAAAATTCAAGATTAAACAACATTGGTCCTCCATTTACTTCCTGTAAGGAAATGGTCAAGCAGAGGCTTCAAATAAAACCATTCTTAAAATCTTACATAGAACAGTTCATAAGAATGGTAGAGATTGGCATTTATAGATAAATTCAGCTTTGTGGGCTTATAGAACAAGTATTCGTACTCCTATTGGGGCTACTCCTTTTGCCCTTACTTATGGTGATGAAGCAATGTTACCTTTAGAGGTTGAGATTCCTTCACTTAGAGTTTCTCTCAAAGGTCTAGTTACAGATGAAGACTACCATGCCATGAGACTCCAAGAATTATAACTTCTTGATGAGAAACATAAAGCATCATTTGAACATATAAGGGTTTATCAAAAGCATATGTCCAAAGCCTTAAACAAAAAGGTTCACCCTAGAGAATTCCAAGTGGGAGATCTTGTCCTACGTGAAAATCCTAAGAACCAACAACATAGAGATCAAAAGGGTAAATTTGAACCTAATTGCCTTGGACCTTACATCATTACAGTGGCTTTTGGGATAGGTGCTTATTTATTATCTACTGAAGAAGGAGAGCAGCTCCCTGATCCTATCAATATCTTGCACTTGAAGAAGTTCTATCCATGATGCCTATTCTATCTAGGGGCATCCTTTTTACATATTTATTAATCCTGAAAAAATTCCAAAAAAAAATTTATGATGCTGAAAAAATCTTAAAAAGCATATAAAGTCCTGAAAAAAAAATCAAAAAATTCAAAAAAATAGAAAAAGTGCCTTGGTGAAAACTTGGAAACAGGCGCCTTGGTAGCAAAAATACAAAAAAATTGAAAAAATTAAAAAATCTTCCAAGTGGTGAAAACCTAGAAACATGCACTACTTGAGGCCTTTGCACACCTATTTCTTAGCACACATCCTCGACACTTAGCCTTTCTCCATCATGCCTTGTCCTTGTTGCCTTGGTTTGGAATTGGTCTTTGTCTTTATCTAGCGGGCATAATTGTGTTAGCTTTGGTCTCTTGGATGCGTTAGTCTTTAGGACACCTTGAAAATAGTGTTTTTCAACACCACCCCAACTGTGTTTTTCAACACTTCCCTAGCGTTAAGTGTTTCTCAACACTTATGAGATATCTTACCCGTAGTCTAGAATGATATGATATTTATCACTAGCAAATGCGATACTCAAAGTTTGACTCTATGATGATTTCTTTGATGAGTGTTCTCTCCCTAATAGTCTTCGATGATGCATGACTAGAAGACTGGGGGCACGAGGAAATGTTTTATTTATTTTTTGCCTATGGGTATATTTTGTTGATCTTAACTATCATAAGCAATCATGCTTGTTCCACTTGACACTAGGATCTACAATGTATTATCCTTGACTATTTTTTGCAAGTGCATGCTTGTAGTCATCTTGACTTTCTTGTGTCTTGATGCGAGCATAATCTTGCTATACCAAACTTAGGGAACCTCACTGCACTAGCCATCTTGACCTACATGTCTTTGATGCTTAGGTGGGATTCCCACATACCTATCTAATATAGATCATATTCATAAACCCATAGTCATACTAGTGCGTATTGTATGATCTTGCGACACTACCAATAAAGCTCGATGATGATTATTAGAGTCTAATGGCTTTGTGACCTTGCAAGTAAACCAATTTTCATAGTAGCTTGCATTCTTAAGTTCATGTTAGTTTAGTTTTGCATTTTGCATATGGAGAGAGCTCTCCTTTCATCTTTCACGGACTTGTCGATCAACTACGCTCACCTTTCGCTTCTTCTCGATCATGTCTTTTTCTCCATATCTTTTACATCACATCCTATTCTTGTCATCACAAGGGGTTAATCTTATCATCATATCTATATCACAAAGAGATCATTTTTAGAAACATGAGTCTATATCATAACATGAGAACTAAACATACAACTATGAGAGAGACTATACATGAACATATATAAGCATACATCATACATTTGAGAAATATAATAAGACAATAATATTGAAACATCCATCACAATTGAGACATGTACACAAGATACATCAAAAATCTAGTCATCTCATATATACAAATCATGATACAAGTACAATGTGAGATCCCAAAATCTAGATCAAAGTTTCAAGATATGATTGTACATCTAAGCCCTAGACCTAGGACTGACTCTCCCCATCATGTGGAGGTGGTGGTGGTGGAGGTGATGGTCCCATCCTGTTGCCTACCATGTCTGATCTCCCTGCCCTCTCAGAGTAGAGTGGCGCTCTCTATCCTATAGGTACAGCTACTATGTATAGACCATGTTAATATGTTGCCCGTGCTGCCTCCCTCCGGATCTCCACGACATCATCTCATGTTTCTCTCTCCCATCATGCTATCTCAGCTCATACATCTAGAAGCTACTAATCACAGATGGAAATGGTGGTCCTTAGCTACTGTACCTTAGCCTCTAAGGCCTGCACCGTGGTACAAAGGTCCTCCCTTCCCCTATTTGTAGGCTGCTCCTATCCTTCATCCACCCATTGGCGAGTTGGTCTCACCTCCTCCTCCTCATCATCTAATACCTATATCCATGACCATCTTTGGCCACCTGATCTAGATCCCTTCCCTATCACTATTCCCCCCCCTCTATCTCCCCCATCATCATCATCCCTACCTACTGCCTATGGTTATGCATCTGGAACCATAAACCTAGGAAATGGCCATCTCTGGCACTCTGCTCTATATGTAGCATCTTCACCTACATCTATTGTATCAGGTAGGTAATCTCATGGCTCTCTTTGTAACCCATCTATCTCCTATGTAGCCTGCCAGTAGTCCAACATTGACAGCTATCCTTGTCTCTCCTCCTCCCTAACCCTGGCATATGTGGTGGTCTCCACTGGCACCCTCTGCTGACGACTGAACTGCCTCCATACCTGAGTGATAAAAAATGCTCAATGATCTCTGCATGTTGACCTAGTAGTGGCCAAATGCACAACATGTATCTAAGCTCATGATCCCTATTGCTCCACTACTCACACTACCTGTAGGGTCACCACTCCAAGGTTGTCAACTCATTCAATAGCCTCCTGTAATATGTAAGATCACCACTATGAGGCTAGGTGATGAATCTTGTAATCCTGTATATATAGGGGCGTCTCCACTCTTGAGGTTGTACTCATGGTCGCACAATAACTATATGCTCCCACACTCATTACTATGCCAGGACGGCCCCCACATGCTCAAGATCTATCATCCCTGTATACAATCTCATGTAGCTCATGGTACATGTCTGCTAGGATGGCTGGGCCCCATGCCATCCATCTTGGGTGTGCCACCAAGTCTGATACCAATCTCCCCCAGCCTAGTGGTAACCCTCTCTGGCTTCGATTAGTGATCAAAGCCTATGCTACTATCGAGCACATGATACATGCCACTAGGTAATGCCAACCATACTCCTCTATTAGCCGGTCCCAGCTGAGATGTTTGTCAATAATGGTCACATCCTGGAAAAGGTCCTGAATGGCCTGTCTCCCATCTGTGGGAGTCTGATCATAGTATACCTGTGCCAATAAAAAATCATGTCAATTTTCATCATATGGAAACATTACATTAATGAACATCTCCAAACATGATTATACTCATCGCATCTCCATGCATGGGTACACGTAGGATCTGGTAGACATCCTCTAGTGTGATTGAGGCCTCTCTGGTTGGTAGATGGAAGTGTTATGCTCATTGTGCCACCTCTCTGCCAGTGCTGTCAGCAACCTGTGGTTTGCTCGTATATGGGGCATGTCTAGTAGGTACCCAAAACCCATCCTAATCCGCTCATCTCTACCTGGATCATCTAGATCCTAAATGCAGTGTAGCCTGACCATTCTCAGTGCTCTAATGGTGAGCACCGTAAAAGCCTCCTACAAGCCATAAACCTACAAGCCAGATGTCAGAACATATCATGATGGATGTCTAAAATTAGTACAAGTAATATCAAATGCAAAAATTGTCTGCACCCATGTTATGTTGCTCAAATTAAAACTATGCGATACTTCTTATTATACTCTTGCGACACTATTTTTGTAAGGAAACTCAGGTGCGAAAACAGCTTCCTACGCTAATCTCTATAGGAGAGTATTGTGCAAATTCTTATAAATCCTTACAATTTCAGATTCGTTAACTACTTTAACAAAGATATTGCAACCACATACCATACATACAAAAAAATAGAGAATGACACAATGATGTACCCTAGGGAAACCTTTCAGTAAAAACCCCAGCACTCCAAAACCTACACAATGTATTGATCAAAACTTTTACAGCTTACAATACACTTGCAATGCAAGTTCTTTCAGAAGATTTCAAAAACCTTGAAGACAAATCATGACAACATAAAACGTTCCAACAATACACTCGCATCACATCTCTTCACAACCCTAAAAAAGCTTATATCATGCGCTTCACTTTTTAGGGCTACTCCCAAAGATAAACGTATTAGGGTTTTACCATTCTCTGAGAAAATAGGAACCCCATGATTGGGGAAGAGTGTATAGTACTCTAATTTATTAGTTTCCACATGTCTTCACCTATCATTGAATCTTCTTGACATAGCTCTTACGTGTCATAGGAATCTGTCATAACTGTTTTAGCCATGATCTCCATACACACAATTCAAGATGTTGACACATCAACATTATTTGCAAGAAATACATTTTACAAAACAAATAATAAGAATAGGGATTATCCAAGGTTGAGACACCTTATTCCTAACAATTTTTGATATTGTATCGTGCGATACTTTCTTCAATAGCAGTGTGATACTCTTTCCACGTGCAATAGTTCACACAAGATCGCACAACATTTCATCCAGGATCGTGCGATACTTTCCTGGACAGTCATGTGACACTTTTTGGACCCATGAACTATCACACAATGTAGTGTATAACAAGCGTGCAATACTTTCAAAGTATCATACAATGTTTCAAATTAGAATAATTTGAAAACTTTAAAAACAAGTTTTAAATGCATTAAATGACTCAAACGGCTAGTTTTTTTGAAAACTTACTAGGGCACCATACTGAGGAGGCCGATTGTGCAACCGATGCTTGAATCGATGTGTGTGGATGGGAATCTCTACCTGTTGAGCCATAATCTCTCTCTGATCTCTCAAAGTTCTCAAAATCACAATAAGACAAATGAATTTGAAAATGACCTTTTTACCCCTTATATAGCATTTTGACTTATTGACCTAATTTTCAAAACACCTCAAAATTTCACAAAAATTGTACCCCTGGCTAATGTCGATGTCATGGATCCATTTTCAGGATCGAAATCAAAATTTGAGTTCATCTTGATAGTCAAAATCACATTTTAAATTTTCTCCTTCTGCGCAGTTGGCTGACCATTTGAGGCCCGATTCTTCGATCTTCGCTAGGCATCTTCATTTTTTCATCCCCATCTCTCCCAACCTTCTAGTCTCTCATTCATTTTCATTCACTTAGTCTCTCTGAGGTTTGACTTCATCTTTATCCTATATCTTTCTCAGTCAAACCTAGTCAAACTGGGGCACATCTTCACTGCTTGATGGTTATTCTATCATCTTTCATCTTTGATTATGATTTCTAGTGATTTGATCAAATTTATCAATTTACTATTTCTCCTCTATCTCATTTCTATTTTGATCACGAGGGGGCAGTACGTATCAAACTTCAATCCTTGATTCAGCTTTATCAAACCTATGAATCAAACCTTTCTTGAGACTTGACAATTACCTATTTACAAGGGTGTTGGCCTTGTCTTTTTTTTCAATCATCTTATCTTTGTCCTAATGTGTTCCCATCCGTCAAACACATGTTTGGGTTGTTTTGTGATCCCAAATCGGTCTCACATTTCAAATTCATTCTTTGACTACATGTGATCCCAAATTGATCTCACATTAGTCAAAGAGGGGCAAATGTATGCACCCTAAAATGGTCGCCTAGACTTTGGGCCCCATTCTTCAATTTATCAATTTCTTGAATCAATGCTTTGCAATATTTAAATCAATTTCCTTGATCAAATCCTAATTCTATCATTTATTCAATTATATTCTATGGGTTAACCATTTTATCCTAAATCTTTATTTAATTAAAAGGAATTCCCTCCCCTTTTATTAAATAAAAAAGCCCACACTTACCTCTTATCCAAAGTTGCACAAATAAAGCATTATTCCTATTTTATAAAAAGATGAAAATGCCTTTTTGTCTCACATGGGGCACAAAAGTCAACACTTCTTTCTCATTGGAGGAGATTTGTGCACAAGGATTGATCCCACTTTCAAACTCCACCCTTGATCAAATCTTTTTCCTCTTAATCTCCATGGTCCATTTATCTTTAAAAGGAGAGCTCTTTTCTCATTCAAAGGATTCCACTCTTGATGCTAATGTTGTGCTGTAGGTTTTCTTGGTGACTTTGGAGCTTTGGAGAGCTTTTTGCATTCTAGTCTTCGTTCTTGCATCATAGCTTAGTTCTCATAGCATTTTAGTTTAGTTTCCTTTCATGTTCTAGCTTAATCCACATAGCTTAATTGGCAAAGGCTTGTAATACTCTCATTTTCATAGCATAGTTGCATTCTTGCATCTCCATTCTAATATAGTTTGCATTGCATCTTTCATTGTGATTCTCTAAGATATTGGCATTCTTTCCCTTGTCTCTTTGAATCTCCCATTGCATGGTTTACTAGAAAGGTTATATTCTTAATAGCTCTAGTTGAGAGCCCCATAAACACCCTTGCACTCCATGCCTAGGGAGCTCTAGGTCACTTTCTTAAGGTTCCCAATCCATGGATGCCCTTGGAAGTAATGACTTAGAGAAGTGCACATTTTGAGTGTACATTTTGATACTATAGAAAATACTTTCGACAGTAGTGCTATACATTCGATGGGCTCTCCCATCGGAGTCCACTTCTACCCGTCACTTGGCCGACAGATATAATGTCGGAGACAATTTCTTTTCGACAGATAATTACGATAGGAATGCTATATATCCGACGGGTATACCTGTCGGAAATATATTGCCATACCGTCGCTCTTTTGACATATCCAATGTTGGAGATATCTCATTTTTGACAAATAGGTGCAACATGAATGCTATAGCACTGACATGTCTATCTGTCAGACTGTGGCTGTAGATTTGTCACTATTCCAATAGTTATAATGTCGAAAAGTATGTCTTTTCGACAGGTATTTGTGACAACCATGCCATATCTCCGATGGGTCTTCCTGTTGGAGAATTATTGCCAACTCGTCGCTATTACGACATAGGTCCGATGAGACACCTACATGGGTCATCGGAGTTTTGATAGGTCAACTGTAAGAAATATCATAACGAAGCTGGTATTCATGTGCAAGTTTTTGATGAAATTTGGTGTCAAAAAATTGATGTTTACCTCTTCCGTCGCAATTTCAAACGCAAAAATGCCAACAGACACATATGTCGAAATGTCGACAAATAGGCGTTGAAAATCTAACAAATGGCCGTCGAAATTTGGCCTCAAATATACTAGTGTAAAAATTACATTTTAATGTCAATTAGAAAAATGTAGGTCTAAAAATTAAACTAAAATAAAAAATTTTAAATTGAAATTAAACCTATTAAAAAAATAAAAAGTCAATTGGTTATGTGTTTTATACGTGTGTAAATATAATATATTATATATAATAATAAATAATTATTAACGTAATTTTTTAAAGTTTGAAGCATATAATTTTTAATTTTTATATAAGATAATTATAAAATTAAATAAAATAAAAATATATCACACAAATGAATAGAAATAATTTAAGAAAAATGAGTCTAGTTTCTCAACAAATTAAATATATGCAAACCACTCTTTAAGATGAATATATAATTACTAAAATTAAAATCTAAAATTTTATTTATGAGTTATATTTTATATTTTCAACATTAAAAATGATTTAAAAATATTATCTCAGAGATATTAGAATACTATTCATAAGTTAAATTTTACTTTTTTTAACCATGCTACATGTCTCTTAATACTTTTACACTTCACATTATGTTACCACTTAGGTATAGCTAAAATGTATTACAAACCATCAATATTTAATATTATTAAAAAATCTATTTATGTAAAATTAACTATTTATACTATATGTTATAATATAAATATTTAAATAAAAAATAATATAATTAAATATACTATTAAAATTTCAAAAAATAATATTTAAAATTTTAAATATATAATTATCTATTTGAAAATCATATATTTATAATTATAATATCATATCATATATAAATGAAATTAGACTTATAAATATTTTTAAACATATAATTTTTTTATCTTATATAAAAAAATATAAACATTAAGCTATCTAAAGATAGGGAGAGAGAGAGAAAAGGATAATAACTTTATACAAATATTATATTTAAAATATTTAAATATATTATATTATTTTATTTTATAATTATATAATATTTATTAATTTTATATGTTTATTTAATGATATATTATTGTTACCAATTTTTGCATCCAACTCAAATTAGCAGAGCTGGGTAGGTGTTCAACTAAGTAAAGGTAATTTTGATGCATTTTAAATTTTCAAGTTTTAGGTGTGGTGTTTGAACTAAAAATAAGAGTGCAAAAAGTAAACTGAAGAGAGATAAATGCAGAAAAGGAAAGATAATTTTCTTTTTAATCATAAAGAGAAATATTACATCTATGTGTTTAATGATTTACATAAAGAATATCACATATACTTTTCCAATTACAAGGTCTTTCTAATCTTTCTTTTCATTTACAAAAGAAGAGATAAGATTACAATAAGGATAAACCACACAAGTATGAAGCTCTTAAAATATTTTGAAAGCTAAAAGTATGAAGCATAGAAGTCAAGAATAGGAGAAAAGGGAAGATCCACAATTGTTTGTTAATGACAGACTGTTGTGACTTTATTTGTTGATTGAAGACCAGGACCAGTGTCCTTGATGTACCTGCAAAATGAGTGAAATAGAGGTTAGTCCAAGGATTGAGAAATGGAGGATGTAATGATTTATGCTAGTAGACTGTTATACTGGCATATGATATGCAATGACCAAGATTATAAAACAAATTAGGGCAACAAGATGAAGTAGATATTTTTAAACTAACAATTTCTTGTCATGTGTAGCTATAGGAATGAAGACAAGTTATTTATGGGACATTCTATTATGGGGCGAAACATTTTAATTTAATACCTATCACATGGAAGATTGAAGTGGAACAAATGTAACATGATATTAAAGGGACATTCTGCTACTGAATAAATGTTACTTCTATATTCATTTAGTGTTGTCATTAGTGAAGAAATAATCATGTCAGTATAAATGGAGAAGTCAATCAGTGAAAAGAAGTTAGTCGGTAAAGAGAAATTTAGTTGGTAAGAGAAGGAAAAAAATATCGAGCACAAAGCTATGCATATACCCAACAATGTATAAAGAGAAGAATGGACACCGAACAAATGAATTTAACTGAGTACAATGGTTATTGAAAAGAAAGAATACCGAACAAGTATTGTAACTAAATAGGAAGTATCGAGCAGGAACAGTATGTTAACCAAGCAGAACAAGAAAGAATAACCGAGTGATACAAAATAGATATAAAAGTTTGATCAGATTCTACCAAGAAAATAAAATGGTTTACGAAGATCAAGGTAAATGTTAGGTAAGATTTATTGGGAATGAAACATGGTTGTAGATGATCCCAATGCACATTTTGTACCAATGAAACTAAAACAAATATTTCTTGGGAAAAAGAAATGAATATGGATCATTGATCTATTTGACAGAGATTTCCAGAAGGATCTAAACCCTAATTAGGTCAAGTAATTAGGAAGCTACTGAAACAATACATAAGTATGGATCGAAAGAGATAGAAGGAGAGAGGAAATAGTGAAGCAGTGAAATCAAAGAAGAGAAAGAGAAGTTCAGGCTATGAGTAGAGGAAGTTGATAATTCTAGTGAAATCAGTCAAAGGAAGATAATGATATTGCAAAGAGCAACAAGGATCTGATTTAGCATACATGTAGATGCACATTTATAGATCAATTATTACTAGAATACATTTTTTTTGTGTTCTCTTATCCCACATGTTGGGAAGGCTTTAACAAGATTTTTATTGTAAATCTCTTAACAAAGTGCACACTTAACGAGTGTTGCAAAATCCTATAACTAGGTATACTTTAGCAAGTCTTATTTTGTATTACTCCTAATAGGGTAAAATCACCAGAAGTAATATTTTGTATGATCTAACTAAGAAATCTTTATGCTGCACTAGTGAAGGATTGTGGGTGTCATCCCCACCATAATTTTTCCCTCTAACCAAGGGTTTCTGCGTAACCAAAATATTGTGTCAAATATATTATGTGTTTATGGATGAATGAGTTTACTTTAGTTTATTTACATTGAACAAATAGTTTGGTAAATTTTATGCATGCAAGGATAATGAAGATAAAACAATTATTGAAGGCTAAAAGTTTTAGAAGGTTCTGATTCACGCCCCTTCTCAACACCTTAACTTTCCAACAATTGGTATCAGAGCTCAATCTCTTATTTATAAGTTTAACCACTTGAGAGGAAGTATCTGAAGAGATGGAAAGCTATAAGTATGAAAAGGTGATTGAGAATATGAACATGGAAATGAAATTTGTAAATGATCAAATTGATGAACTAAGAAGGAAGTTGAAGCATTCACTAAACAAGAGCAAGGAGTTATCCCATCAACTAAAAGACACTCAAGATAAAGTTTCTTGAATAAATTGAAGAAAAATCAGAGGGAAGTTTGTCTGATGAGTCTGAGGCTGGCATATCAAATCTGATTGAAAAGATCAAAACCCTAACCAAGTAGGTAGAATAGTTTAACCACTTGAGAGGAAGTATCTGAAGAGATGGAAAGCTATAAGTATGAAAAGGTGATTGAGAATATGAACATGGAAATGAAATTTGTAAATGATCAAATTGATGAACTAAGAAGGAAGTTGAAGCATTCACTGAACAAGAGCAAGGAGTTAGCCCATCAACTAAAAGACACTCAAGATAAAGTTTCTCGAATAACTTGAAGAAAAATTAGAGGGAAGTTTGTCTGATGAATCTGAGGCTGGCATATCAAATCTGACTGAAAAGATCAAAACCCTAACTGAGCAGGTAGAATCATTCAAGAGGGAACAAGAAGCTCCATCGGTAAGAATGTTTGAAGTCTTGGAACAAAAGAGAAAAGTTGAAGATGATAAGAGAGTGATAGAAGATGGGAAAAGGCAAATGAGTACAAGAATAGATGAGAAATATATGGAAATACAAAGGTTGACACAAAATTACTATAACATGACCGATTAGTTAATCAATGTTAATCAGGAAATTGCAAGGAAAGTTGAAGAGATTGCTGGATTGAGATCAGAAAATGATCATTTGAAGAATGATCTGAAAATTGAAAAATAAACCAATGAAAGTTTGAAGAAATCTAAAGAAAGTATAAGGAAAATGGATGAACAGTTAAGATATCAGAGGAGACCAGAAGACATTAGTGGATTAGGCTTCACCAAGGAAACTACAACTAAGAAAGTAGAATCATCAAAGCAAGATGAGAAGAAAAATGTGTATACCACTCCAAAACATAAGAAGCCAACATGCTATCACTGTAGAAAACCTACCCACACAACAAATGTATGCAGGAGAAAGGTCAATAAGTCATTTACTACGCCTAAATTTGATGGATATTGTTATAACTATAATAGGTATGGTCATAAAGCATTTGATTGTAGATCCAATTTTAACATGAGTGTAAGGCACAAGAAATTTGGTGGTTACTTCTATACATACAATAAGTATGGACATAAGTCACAAGACTGCGGGTCACAGAAGAAAAACAACTGGATATCAAGTAGACAAGTAAACACTATCAAATGGGATTACAACACAAGGATTACTTGTACAACTTGTGGAATATTTGGTCAATTTCAAAAAACTATAGAAGATTGCACATGAGAGGAGATACTAGCACTTGGAAGACACCTGGCATGACATGTTCTCATTATCACAAGGTCTGTCATTTGGGCAAAGATTGTAGGTACCAAAAGTATGCACCTAATGATAAAGATACTAAAGGAAAAGGCACAATAAATGTTGATGAAATTCATAATCATATGAACATAATATGGAGAAGGAAGACTAAAGATATTGGAACATTAGATGGATCATTCAATGACACCTCATCCTTTGGATTAGGTGACTCCACCACTACAAACTAAACCATACAGGTAGGTATGGAGCTGCATTTGAATTATTTTTATCATACACTAGTTCCTCATAGTCATGTATTAATATACAAATCGACATATGGAAAGATGAAATAGGATAACTTTACAATTGTGAAAGTCAGTATGGTCGGTAATCTCATCTAAGTTAGATGGTCAATAGAGAAGTATTGGGTTATCAAGAAATGATCGATGGTCGGTATGACTATCGATCGGTTGGTCAGCTAAATGTGCATTTATTGCACCTCACCCAACCCTAAAAGAATTTTTTACTATAAATACAAGGTCAAAAATTCATTTGTTACTTTGTATTCAAAGAGCATATAAGAGCGACTTGAGTGATTTAAATTTGCATTCAAACTTTGAGCTGAATCAAGAAAATTTGTTAACACTGTGAGTGATTTGAGAACTTTGGTAAAAGGATTCAAGCGTGCCCAAGTAGTTTATCTTTCATTCAAAAAATCCCTAATCAATCAATTCAAAATGGCATCTACTTCAGTGCAATCCAAGGCACCTAAGGTTGTTAAACCTATCTTGATAAAGAGTACTGATTACAAAGAACCTAACTACAAGTTGTTAGAATTATTTTAGACTAAATGAGAGGGGGGGTGAATTAGTTATCCTCAAGTACAGATGTACCAATTTAACTTTTAAATACTTCAACAATCTTAGATCTATTCAACAATTCACTCAGTCTTTATAGAATATATCAGTAACATAAAACTTGCAGTCCACTGTCCAAAAGTAATCAACTTGCAGAATATAAAACTTTCAACAACATAACACATCAAATAACATTCACACAAGTATGACACTAGGATTTAACATGGAAACCCAATATGGGAAAAATCACCGGTAACATGCTACCAAATTTTCACTCTTCTGAAGTGAGCTCTGTGAGAAGCCAACCCTATTAAAGGTTTACAATTCACACTATTAGGTGTGACCCTGTTAAAGGATTTAATCACCCTATTAAGAGTGGCCTAGTTAGTGGGCTTAAGAACATTCCATCAGAATGTCACCTTGATTAAAGGGTTTACAATATGACTGTTAGGTCAACCTTGATTAAAATATTTTAACTGATACAATGGTTAGAAAGTAACAGTAGGTTC
Organism: Chamaecyparis obtusa; assembly: GCA_027943335.1. Taxonomy (NCBI): domain Eukaryota; kingdom Viridiplantae; phylum Streptophyta; class Pinopsida; order Cupressales; family Cupressaceae; genus Chamaecyparis; species Chamaecyparis obtusa. The sequence continues at coordinate 659,851 of BSBK01004130.1, forward strand.
TAATCTGAAATATACAACTCACTTTGCAAATATAGATCCAATACACTTATATGATGATTTACTAACTGACCTTCATTACCATTTCCATCTCTGATCTTCTTGGAAATCCCTTCAAGAAATCACCTCAACTTTGTTTAGCTCTTCACAACTCTTCTTAGCCTTCTTCTTAGGTTTGTTAGTCAATAACATCAACCTATTTTCACCTCTTTACATAACCCACAATTAGGTCATCCTTATACCTCCTTGATCAGGTAGATTAATCTTTTTCCACTTAATCTCTTTCATAGATCTTAGGTTTAGGTCAGATTCATCAAATCCTTCCATCATTTTGTTCTCCTCCTTATCTTTCTAGATTCTCTTCAAAAATTCTCCTTGAATCCATAAGAAAATGGTTTACCATGTATTAAATGCTCTAGATCATTCATTATTAATGTCAACACATTTTACATATCCCAAGAATTCAACTATGTCGGCTAGGATTTTCAATTCCTTCACAAACTGTAAATTATTGACACTCTGTCAATACTACATTTATCTACTCGGTCATCACTGAATAACTCAGTCATTGCTAAAACTGTTCTACTTGGAAAATATTGTCTTCGCTCAGTTAATTCTCTGATACTTGATAATTATTGATGCTTGGTCAACACTAAAATTTACTCGGCTTATACTTGAACTCGGTATGCAAACAGATGCACATGAAAAGGAAAAAGAAATTGAAAGGGAAGGTGAGAAAGAAAAGGTTGAAGAACCTACTAGGAAACATACCGAGGCCCCATTGCCTCCAACCATTTCACCTAGTAAAAGTGCACTTAGATCCCATAGTAAGAAGAAGAAGAAAAGAAAAAAGGAGAAAATTTCACTGGATGAAGAGATAGTAATACCCATTTGTGATCCAACAAAGATGAATCTCAATGAAATGATGAAGTATGGAGAATTTCTAAAAAGGAAAGAAGCATAGGATAAGTTGAAACAAGAAAGGAAACAACATAAACTTTTATCAGATGTAAGAGACATCTTACTAAAGATTACACCTGAGAGTCCAATTAATTAGAATGCATCTATAATTGATCAATTAGTCTCACTGGTAAGTCAAGTAAATGAATTTGATATTGATGTTGAGGAGAGAATGATGAAGATAGAAGATAAAAAAAGATGAAGAAAAGATAATTGAAAAACTGATGCAAAAGATTGCAAAACAAAATGTTGCTCTCTCTATCATTTCTACCAATATGGAAGATACAGTCATGGTAATAATTCAATTATTCCAACAACTTTGCAATATTTCTCATTTTATACAACATGTCCTAGATAAGCTAAACAAGATAGATGAAGATCTTAACAATAGTGCCAATAAGTTGGTGGATGACCCCCAAACATTTCAAGCACATTATTCCAAGGTCAAGTATTTTATGATCATTCAACAAGATTTTAAGAAGGAAGAGGAACAAATTAGAGCACAAATACTTGAGCTACAGGCTCAAATAATTCCTCATTTGGAAATTCTTCAGGTCAATGTAAAGAAAGCAAAGGAGCTCATTGCCACACTTGAGATGTCAATTATGGATCATATGGAAGATATTTCATCACAACTGCAAGCTCAACTTTCAGTACTAGAAGCACTCCAAGAAACATGGAAAACAACATATCACAGTGCTAAATCTACTTTCAAAGAATTGTTTGACAAACTGTAAGTATTTCATGATACTTCACATTTTTGTTTTTGGCATTATTGTCAAAAAAGGGGGATAGTAGAATGTACAAACATGAGATAATAAAAGGGAGAGTAGATAGTTCACTATGTAGATATGATGGAGAAATAAGGAATATTTTGAAAGCTTTTGAAACAGGAGAAGCATATGTTAAGGGGGGGTTATTGCAGAGTTATTACTAAGTCAACATATATGTAGATATCAAAATTTTGACTTAGTTATGAAATTTTTTGTCACTAATGCCAAAGGGGGAGAATGCTACTTCTATATTCATTTAGTGTTGTCATTAGTGAAGAAATGATCACGTTAGTATGAATGGAGAAGTTAGTTAGTGAAAAGAAGTTAGTTGGTAAAGAGAAAGTTAGTTGGTAAGACAAGGTAGAACAATACCAAGCACAAAACTATGCATATACCCAATAGTGTATACTAAGCAGAATGGGCACCGAACAAATGAACCTAATCGAGAACAATAGTTACCGAAAAGAAATAATACCGAGCAAGTATTGTAACTAAATAGGAAGTATGGAGTAGGAACAATATGTTAATCAAGCGAAACAAGAAAGAATAAGCGAGTGATACATAATGGATATAAAATTTTAATCAGATTCTACCGAGAAAAGAAAATGGTTTATGAAGCTCGAGGTAAATGCTAGGTAAGATTTATTGGGAATGAAACATGATTGTAGATGATCCCAATACACAATTTGTACCAATGAAACTAAATTAGATATTTCTTGGGAAAAGGAAATGAATATGGACAATGATCTATTTGACAAAGATTTCTAGAAGGATCTAAACCCTAATTAGGTCAAGTAATTAGGAAGCTACTAAAATAATACATAAGGATGGACCGAAAGAGACAAAAGGAGAGAGAAAATAGCAAAGCAGTGAAATTAGAAAAGAGAAAGAGCAGTTTTGATTTTAAATTTTGGTTAAATCAGTCAGAGAAAGATAATGATACTGCAAAGAGAAATAAGGATATGATTTATCATAAAGGTAGATGCACATTTACAAATTAGTTATTACTAGAATACATTATTATTATTTGGTAATCTCTTATCCCACATATTGGGAAGGCTTTGACAAGATTTTTATTGTAAATATCTTAACAAAGTGCACACTTAATGAGTGTTGAAAAATCCTTTATCTAGGTAGACTTTAGTAGATCTTATTTTGTATTACTCCTAACAGGGTAAAATTACTAGAAGTGATATTTTGTATACTCTAACCGAGCAAACTTTATGCTGTAGTAGTGAAGGATTGTGGGTGTCATCCCCACCATAGTTTTCCCCTCTAACCAAGGGTTTCTGCGTAACCAAAATCTTGTGTCAAATGTGTTATGTGTTTATGGATGAATGAGTTTACTTTAGTTTATTTACATTCAACAAATAGTTTGTTAATTTTTATGCATGCAAGGATAAAGAAGATAAAATAGTTATTGAAGGATAAAAGTTTTAGAAGGTTCTGACTCACCCCCCTCTCAGCACCTTAACTTTCCAACAATAAAACCTTTTAGAAAACACATACAAATAGAATATCGAAAGCATAATTAAGAGTTATTGTCATTTTTGTGATAGGAGATGTCTAAATTAAATCATATTTATAAGCATGATGGACATGTTGATTCAAAGTATTAATGAAATTAATGAAGAAAAAGTACATGCCTACCTATAAATGTATTTGTCACAGAAAGCATCAAATACAGTTGCAACTATATCAGATAGTAATATTTACTGACAGAGGATATGTCAAAACATCACTTGGGAAAGATCTAAGACATTGCTACAAGAAATACAAGAGAAATTTAGCTATGAAGCAATAGTGTACTTTTGTAATTTGGATAAACGATAGCAGTCATACATCAGAATAGAAGGGAAGATAAAATATTTTCATTTGATCAGTGATAATAATAAACATAAATTCAATATTCATGTCTTAGTCAAAGAGGGAATAATAGGAAAAGTGATGAACAAATATCATGAGGCCATTATCTTTAGGAAGAAAGTAGTCAATGCTAAGTTCATAAATTAAAGAATGGTTTAGAACAAAGAAAATGAAAGGCTTTTGCACAGTCAAGATATTAGAGTAGACAAGAATTGATCATATGCTACAAGAACAACAAGGTTCCAATATAAGTAGAGTACAAGAATTCAGTTGTGAAGTCAAGAAAGGTAAATCTTCATCCATCACTAGCCATTAAGAAGTAACAGAATGCCAAAAGGTTACATAAGTACAAGTGAACGTTGAAACCCTTACAGCTTTATGTATAGTGGAAGGTTTTGTACAAAGGAGATCATTATATTTATGTTCCTTTTATTGAAAACCACATACGATTTTAGTTAAGATATTGCCATTTAAGTGCAATGAAAAGGATATTAGACAATAAAACCCTTACTTATTTAACAAAGAATTTTTGAACTCATATTCATTTCAAAAGCTTCAGAGGTTTTTTTTTGTTTCTTTTAAGAAGAGGTTCTGTTACAGCTGCATGAGGGTTTGATTTTAAATGCAATAAAAACATAAAAGAAACCTTCATTATTGTTTGAAAAGATCTGAAGCCATGATTTGTAGGCAACAATCCAAGAAAGTTTTTTTTATTTCCTATAAAGAACTATACAGAAAGATAATCATGGTCGATGACGTATAGGAAAAACTTTCTTTTTCTTTTCTTGAAAATCTATGTTAATACAAGAAGATGATTTTATACACAATGGATACAATGGCAGAAAGAAATGTAAACTTCTTATTAAAAGTGAAGAGCTACAGTACATTAGGAATATGTAGAAGTTTTTAAAAATATTGAGTGTAAGAATGAGGCTTTTGTTGTAAAGGAAAGAAAGTGACTTTCTGTAAAAAAAAATCAAAATATCTCTAAAGAACGCGGGCAAAGTGTATTTCAAAAGGTTAAAAAAATGCACATTAAATGTAGAGATAAATTTCTAGAAATGGTACATACCTAAGTATGTAGGAGAAACACCAAGATTTTTAGCTTGACAGATGTTCGAGTGCAAATTTACACAAACCATTGTTACTCCTAAAGAGAATTAATGGTTGTCATTAGTATCATTCAATTATACAATCGGTAAATGAGACAAGATGGGACAGATGGTCAATACACAAAGCCTAAACATTGAGCAGAACACAAGATAGATCACTATGATAACTGATTATAGTTTTGACTGAGTACTCTTATGGAGCCAGATGATTACTGAGTACTGAGAATAGTAGCACTAGTTAATTATCGAGTGAAACAAGAAAATGACATAGCAGTTTGGAATGGCACAAACTACAAGACAAATGATTTACACAAATTAGAAAATGGTTTACCAAGATCGAGATGAAATTTAATATGGATGTAATCATTTAATTATTGATTATTCCCATGTAAAGATGATCTAGGTTATCCATTTCTACCATTGATCTTAGGTTTTCTAAGATAGTATCTAAATCCTAATTAGGTCAAATTACTTTGAATATAAATATTGTATAGATGTCATTTTGACATGTACCACACATGTAGTAGCCACCATTGGAAGACATCTAAAGATTAGAGGGTTATTATTGACAAGAATTGACAGAGCATACAGTTTATCAGAAACAAAAGGCTACCAAGAAGAATTCATAGAAGAGAACAAACACATTAAGGTGATAACAGATAAGTACATAACATATATGATATCAGGCAATATTAGTTTCTATTTACAAATCAATCTTACTGTTACTTTTTAACAATTGTAGTGGACCTTAAATCTCTTAACGGAGTGGACTTAATAGCTCTTTTGTAAAATCTCTTAACTAAGTGCACACTTAATTGTGTTGCTAAAATCCTCTAACCAGGTAGATCTAGCTGATCTTATTATTACTCCTAATAGGGTAAGATCACTAGAAGTGATCAAATCTTTGTAGCCTTAACCGTAAAATTTGTTACTGTAGTAGTGAAGCTTTTCCGGTGTCATCCCCACCACATTTTTTACCTTCTAACAAGGGTTTATGTGATACCAAAATATATGTGTTATGTGTATGAAGTTTCATGTTTGTATATTTGATTAGATTACATGCATTTACATTTTAGTTATATTATTGGATGTATGGTGAATGCAAATGATACAATCAGTTATTGATATACATGTTTACAAGGATTCAGTTTGAAAATTTTTGAAGGGTGCTGATTCACCCCTCCCCTCTCAGTACACACCTTTCCATAATTACAACAATTGGTATTAGAGCTAGTTCTCTTGTTGAGGAATTTTAATCACTGAAGAGAAAATATCTAAGGATGGAAATGTATAAGCTTGACAAGACTATTAAGAATCAGAAATTGCAGATGTAGATCTAAATTGAACAATTCAAGGAAGCCAAAGAAAAACTGAGAGAGTTACTAGTCAAAAGGAAGGAAATGGCATTTTGGTACAATGAGACTGATTATCATGAAGAAGAGATAGAGGATCCATTTGAAGGATCTAGATCTAGAAGTATATCTGATGCATATGAAGGAACCATATCAAATCTATCTAAAAAGAATAAACATCTTACTGAACAAGTGAAAGCACTACAGATCGATCAAGAAACCCAAATGGTTAGAATGATTGATGTCATGAACAATGCAAGACATGTTGAATAGGAAAGGAATTTGGCTATTGAAGATAGAAGAAAAATGACTGATAAGCTACAAGAAAAGGAATATGTGATACTGAGACTCATCGAGCATCATTTTGAAATTTCCAATAAGATGGTTGTCATGAGTCAGGAAGTCAACCAAGTAAATAGTGAGCTTAATAAAAAATTGGAAGACATCGATGAATTAAGAGAAGAAAATGAAAGATTGAAGAATGAAGTAAAGATTCAACAATAACATAATGAGACAATTAAGAAATTTGTAGAAAGCACTAAAAGGATGGATGAATTCCTAAGCAGTCAAAGAAGACTTGACAAAACTACTGGTTTAGGGAGAGTCATCAAGACAAGCTGAACAAAAGAATGCCTATGCACAACCAAGGCCAAAGAATATCTCATGATATCATTGTGGAAAACTAGGTCACTCATCAAATGTTTGTAGAAGCAAAGCAAAAGGTATTCCTAAATCCACTCCTAAATCTAATGGTTATTGTTATAACTGCAATAAGTATGGACATAAAGCACATGAGTGTAGATCAAAATTGAATAAGTCACCTAAGAATCACTACATAGAAAATCACTATTATACTTACAACATGCATGAATATATATCACAAGAATGCAAGACAAAGATGAAGCAAGTATGGAAACTGAAAGGACAAAACAAGACATATCAACTGAGAAGGAAAGGTAATGCATATATTTGGGATTACAACACTTGGACTAGTTGCACAACATGTGGAAGATATGGACATATAGCAGCTAATTGTATGAGAAGGCACTGGAGAGGAAGATCTTGAAATTGGACAAATTCTAGAATGGCATGTTTGCACTAACACAAGGTCGAACATTTAAGAAAAGACTATAGAGACTGAGCACCATAGGTGAATGTTAATACAAATGGAAACACCATTTAAGAAATCATGAGGATAAGGAATCAAATGTGGAGAAAAGAAACAAATGACAATACTAGATCAAGCACAAAATTTAGTGACACCTCATCCTTTGGATCAGGTGATATCACCACCTCCACCTAAGCAATTCAAGTAAGTATGGAAATGAATTTCAATCGGTTATATCTTAAATAGTTCCTTATATCTATTGAATGAACACGAAATCAGCATGAAATAACATGCACTAGGGTATTATATGTTTTAAGCATAAAATGTGTATAGTCGGTAAAAGAATGACCAAGTAAAAGATTGTTAGTCAGTGAAAGTGTAAAGGTTAACCAAGTTGAAGTATCAACCGAGCAATATTTAGTGTTAACCGAGCTGAAGTTTCATTGTGATAATCGAACATCTAGTATTTACTACGTTGTGGTAGGTAAAGAATTTAATACAGAACTTTGAGTGGGAAAAGGAATTTTAGGTATAAATATACATTAATGCAAGTCATTTCACCACAAAAAGATCAAGTGCAGAACCATAGAGATTTGAGAGAATTTGTGCAAATAGTTTTTCAAGCATTTCAACATAGATTTGAGCAGATCTTGAGCCATTTGTTATCATTTGAAGTAAGTTCTTTGCAACTGAGTTATTTTCCTGAAGATTTCACAAAGTCCTAAATTTGTTAGAACTATGGCATCTTCATCCAAGTTTGGGAAATCCAAGACTTAAAGTGACAAAAAGGTCACATTGATTAAGTCTACAATATATGAAGAACCCAAATACAAATTGCACCTTGATATTGCTTCACAACTTGATCAATCAGGAAATTTTCAAGCATACCACCTAGGGTCTTACTGGTACAAGATATATGTTCTTATATCCATTGCAAGATGAGTGAAATCATAGACTTCAAACTACAATCAACATACCAGGAGCTAAGTGAGAACGGAAAGTTCAAGGATGAGCATAAACACCTGGAAGTCAAAGGATTGACAAATACCCTATATTTATCAAGGGAGTTCAAGTCAGAATGGATTAGGGTTGTACTTAGCCATGTTCATGAAGAAAAAATGTGGTTGGACGAACCAGTTAAAATCTTTGAAGGATGTTATCCACGTGGTTACCAGATACCCAACAAATGATAAGGCAAAGGCCATAAGAAACCCACTGAGGGAAGAAATAGAGAAGCTTATAGGAGCCGAGTGGGATGGTAGAGGCATGAGGATCAACACAATCACTGATCTGGAAACAAGATTTGGAGCCTGTGTTATTGGCTATAAGATTTTTCAATCAAGCAAACCCAACAGTGTCCCATGCGGAGTAGTAGACATAGCTTATAAAATTTTCAAGAAAGGTTTACAGTTAGACCTCGTTGAGATACTGTTGAAATAATTGGAGGAAAATATGAGGACTATCCAGGTAGCAAAGAACAAGTCTTGTAAGTTTGGTTCATTACTTGTTTGTACATTTTTCTACTTGAAAAACTATTTCCCATCTGTCGGTAATGTGGAATGGATGTCAACTAACCTATCATCATCCAAATCAATGAGTTTATCAAGAACTCAGCTCAAAATTTTGTGGTTGTGATGGATGATTATTTTGGAAAGTTTAAAGAGAGGATGCATAAAAGGAGCAGAATACCTGGATAATTAGTTGAAAAACACAAGGAGGATATTTATTTTCTGGTGGACATCAACACCACATTGATTAAGGTAGTTGGGCCAAGAAATACATGGCTACCTCTAATAGGATATGAAATCTATATTGACTGAGCCTCTAGGTCAATAAAGGAACTACTGGTCAAGCCCAAAGATCCCAAAGCTACTAGGTTTGAAACCTATGAGGAAGCAAAACTAAGAATAAAAATGGACTTAGTCAAAGTTAAGGTCAGGAGAAAATCAAGGAAAATGATGGAAACACTAGCTAAGAAATTTAATGAAGAAGAAGAGGAAGCAATAGATAAGCTCGTTGAAGAAGCAACCGAAGAACAACTTCTAATCAGTAATAGTGAACATGAAGAGGAAACTGAGTTTAAAAAAAGAACTCCAAGTTGCACTTGTAAAGGCCACATGGAAGAGAAAACAAGTAGAGACCCCTACCCGAGCGAGGAAAAGATCCTCTACAACTATTTCTCCACCCCTAAAATGAGGAATTGCAAAGATTACATGGCCTACTCCTACAAAAACATATCAGAAGAAAAGAGGTACACAAGCCACCACTGAGAAACCAAAGAAGAGGAGAAGACTGATAAGAGGTAAGGATGATGTTCGCTCTGAAGAAGAAGATGATCAAAGTCAATTTAAAGTTGTAAATAAAAACCAATCAGTTGGTGAGCTAGTTGAGAACATAAAGGAAATGGGTAGACTAAGTCACCCTAAGATGAATCGATATATACATATATCAACCAAGGATCAAGAAAAATTTTAAGAGGCAATCATCACCATGATGATTAAGTTTAGAATATTACTTGTGGAATTTTCAAACTATATTCCCAAGGTATTATATGAAAATGTATCAAAAAGATGGACATATGCCACAAGATGGACATATGCCTTGCATACTGAAAATAAAATGAGGGAACACTCATTAATTTTGGCAATGCATACTCTATCAGTAACCAAGGTTGAATACATGATGAAAAAATATGTGAATAGATTTTAGATGAAAGGCCAAGAACTAAGAATGTTGCAGGGAAAACTTGAAGAAGTAGATGCAGATAGCAAAGTTTTGTGGTCAAAAATCTTGGATTCTAAGGCTGAAACAGACAAAATTGCACTGGAAATAATCCTCGAGCAGAAGTTAAAAGGTAAAGGAAAAGGGGTACATTCAAATGATGCTGATATAGCTACTAAAGAGCTAATTCACATATCAGATACTGAAATACAAGATGATACATATGCTGAAGAAAACTATTCAATTCAACTTCACTTTTCCAAAAGAAAGAACCTGCAACTGAAACAAATGTAGATACATATACAACTGACACAAGGCAAGAAGCCCAAGGACAAAAAACCAAGGGAACAGTCAAAGGGAAGGATAAGGAAGAAAGTGTGTCAGCCGAGAAAGAAAATTCTAATCCAAAGACTAAAGATCTAGTACCTTATGGGAAATATCCCACATCCAACACTCAAGAGAAGAATAAGAGGAAACATGGTAAGGGTCCAATCACTTTGGATGAGATCATTGAAATTCCACATGTGACCCAAGAACCCTAGACCTAGAAGGATTGAGAAGATATGGAGAACTGTGCACAAGGAAGGTTGCACAAGAGAAACTAAGATAAGAAAGTAAGCATAAGCAAGTCTTAGAGGATGTTAGAGAAATTTTGATGCAATTAGTCCCTGATATCAATGTTGATGAGGCAACTCCCATCATTGATCAACTTGATACTCTAACCAGCCACATAAATTCTCCAAACATAGATGCTGAGAAAATAATAGAACAAAGAACATATGCAAAGATACAACTAAAGCTAGCATAGAGAATCAGCCAAGAAGTGGTAGTAAAAAAAGTGAATTTATCTGAGGCAATAATCGAGCTTGATATTATTATTCAATGAGTTATTACAATTTTGCACAAGATATGCACTATAGACTATTTCACTACTGAGCTTAGTGAGAAAATACATACATTAGATGAAGAATTAAAGTTTAGTGCAAATAGTTTTTTAACCGAGCCCAATGTATATTATGAGCATTATGCTAAAGTTCAAAAAATCTAGTGGTTAAGATTAGAACTCAGGAAGGAAGAAGATAAAATCAGAGAAAAAGTAACCGAGCTGCAAATAGAGTTACTTCCACACCTCAAGGTGATGCAAAATCATGTGAATAAGGAAAAAGAGTTAGTTTCCACTCCTAAGATATCTGTTATTGAGAACATTTTGGACATGCATGCACAAATCAGATTAGAGCAGATTGCTCTTGAGAATCTCAAAGAGGAATGGAAAAACCTCTTGGCTACTTTGCAGAAAACCCATCAGAACATATTTGACAAGTTGTAAGTATATTTTTTAGCATTAATTTCAAAAAAGGGGGAAAATCTATGTATATCTATTCTTGTATGTACTTCACACCGAGAGCATGTACAAAGGGGGGGTTCACATAGATTCACATTTTTTGTTAAGTTCAAATTTTGCAGTCGGTACACATATACATAAAGTTTTTGATACTAATGCCAAAGGGGGAGAATGTTACTCCTAAAGAACATTAATGGTTGTCATTAGTATCATTCAGTCATACAGTCGGTAAAGGAGACAAGATAGGAAAATCAGTCAATACAAAGAGCCTAGACACCCAGTAGAACACAAGACAAATCACTATGATAATCGAATACAATTTTGACTGAGCACTCTTACTAAGCCAGATGATTACTGAATACACTTTTTAATTTTAAAATTCTTAAAGCTCCCAATCAGACAATCTTTTGAATTTTAAAGTACCCCTATCATTCGTGAATTCTAAACTTCCTACTAAATGCCAAGCCTCCTCCTCAATTTTATTATTTTCAACTATCCATGGGTCAATTTCCAACTCATTACTATAAAATTCTCAGAAATCCTCTATCAATTCATCCCTCAACAAGTCTTTCAAGGTTAAAGAAAATTTGGACATGGTTTTTGTAATATCATTTCCTTCATGTGTCAAATTAGTAATCTTAAAATATGTAAAGGTTCCTATTAGGGGATCGATCTTCTTTATATACTTGTTCAAATGTCATACTCTAATTTCTCCTTAAATAAATGCATTCACAATAATCTGAGAGTTCCCCTCTAAATGTAATATATCCACATTCAGGATTTTGGCTTCCTTCACTACACTGAGAGCCACCTAAACTTATGCTTCATTGTTAGTCCCATCCTCAAGATGTTTAGCTCCAATCAATAATTTTTTTTCCTTTGTAGTCTCTTTTGACAAAACCTACTCTTGAAGGTCTTAGATTACCTTTCAAAGCACCATCACGGTTCAATTTGATCTATCCCTACTCCAAACCTCTCTCAAGGCCCACTTGAAGTAGATGTTTTAATCCCCCACTTGAATTTTAAGTAGAGATATAGGTCGAATATAGACACCACATCCATGATGCTCTTGTGGGCTCTAGAGCTTGGATCTAAGGAATAAGTGATATAGTCAAAGCTGGTGGATCCAATTAAGAACTGATCGACCTTGCAGCCAAACACCAACATAATGAAAAACACAACAAGAAAACAGATCTAAAAGAAAATAGATGTCTTTGTTTCATCAAATAATTGATTACATGCAATGTGTCAGGCTGTAAGGCCTTCCTAGTTACGGCCAATTACAATGCAATAAATAGTTCTACAAGATCACGTAGGATCCAACACATTTCTCCTCAGCTAGCCCAGGTCTGTAACACAATAGGACACTGGTAGGCACTCCAAAAAAGATCTGAACCTATACTCAAACTTCCAAGTAATCTTTCTGCTACCTAAGCTTGCAAGCTACTAACTCTGCTTTCATAGATCCACACATCTTCTACTGCCTAAACAACTACCCAAACATCTCCTTAAATACTAAACTATAGCCACAAGTCAATTTTACAAATAATTAAATCCCAAAAGCCAGTCGGCTCCCAAATATACAAATATTAAATACCAAACATCAGTCACCTCACAAATAACTTCACCAATATTTAATTCACCAAGTTGGCTTCCAGATCCACATAGGAGAATGCAACATGCCAGATCTAGGTCCCCACACATCCAACAGTCAATCCATAACTCGAGGAATGCGACCCAAATTAAATGCACCAGTTGGCCAAGCCGATTCTCCAAGAATAACCATCGATAATCCAAACTACCGAGTGTCAGGAAATACACTGAGAAAACATACCAACTGAGCTCCACAAGCATTACCGAGCACCAGAAATGTCGAGCCTCCTTCAATGACCGTGTCATCCAGTGATGGTAAAAAGAAAGGAAGCCAAGACACTGAGTGCAAGGAGTTAGTTACCAAGTGAAGCAAACAAAATTTTGGTTAAAGAAAAAGGAAGGGCACTGAGCATGGAACATAAATTAAATACAAGGATTAGAATGATATTTAATGAAGAGACACAATAATCTAGTAGATTCAAAGGATGAAGAAGAGTTAGTTAAAGAGATCTACGATTAGGAAAATTCAAGGTGATGATCTATGGTAAATATTTAAGCAACAAAAATTGAATGTACAAGTTCCAAGAAAAATTCAAGTTCTGAGGTGATGATAACAAGTTTTACCAAGTGCCAAGTTCATTGAATCAGTTCAAGAGGATGATCTGATGGTTTAGAATAAACAAAGGAAAACCTAATCAAGCAGATTAAGAGGCAAAACCAAGTCTATATTAAAGAAGAAATTGAATGAAAAATAAGATGGCTAGTTGAAGTGTTGAGGTATTGCCGAGTGATGTTGTGAAGAAGAAAAAGGTGGAAATATGATTCTATAGTAGAGATTGATGAAGTGTTGAGGCCAGTGAATAGTGAAGGAATGAAGTGAAGACAAAGAGCACACAAGGGATCTAACTAACCAAGAGGTAGTTGTATATTTACAGATCAAAATTTATACTATTTATTATTAACTTTTGTAGCAAGAAAATCGCTTAACTAAGTGGAATTAATAGTCTTATTATAAATCCTTGAGAGAGGTGACATTCTAGAAGAGTGTTCAAAGCTCTTTCACTAGACCACTCCTAACAAGGTGAAGATCATAACAGATTTGAGGCAAATCCACTAATAGGGTCACATATAAAAATGTGCATTGTAATCTTTAAAATGATTGACTCTTAACCGAGCATACTTTAGAAGAGTATTTTGATTGGTGGGTGATAATTCCCACAGTGGTTTTTCCCAAATTGGGTTTCCATGTTAAATACTTGTGTCAAATGTAATGAATGTTTATTGTGCATATTATTTTCTGATTCTTTAAAGTTACTAATTGAAAAAGTTAATTTACTATTGTTATCAGTTACTATTGAAGTTTATCTTACCGAGTTGAATCAGAGTTGAAATTTTTAAGGTTTAAAGATTCACTAATTATTGATTCACCCCCCTCTTAGTAATCCAACAATTGGTATCAGAGAAAATTTACTCTAAAGGGATAAGTTTAAAAGACTTGAGTAAAAGATCTGAAGATGTATAAGAGGGAGGCACCAAATTTGAATAGGGACAAATTTTCTACATGGAAAAATAGGTTGAGGTTGCACATATATGGAATTTGAGAGCATGCATTATACTATCTTAACAATGAGTATTAAGCACTGACATTTGGGACTATGATAGTTGAACAAATAAGAGAAAGGCAAGATCACACACAAGTTATGATTGAGATATCTTTTTCTCTCACCGACCTAGAGTTCAATGATCTTAAAGGATGTGATACAACAAAATAGAATTGGGACAAGATTGTGTTGGTATATGGTGGAGATCAACATGTTTAGAAGTCAAAATATAAATGTTTGAAAGGAAAATTTCATTCTATGAGAATGAGAGAAGGTGAAGATGTTACACAATACAATAAAAGATTGAAGGAATTTGCGAGTGCTATCAGAGGTGCTAGATGACATATTGAAGAAGAAGATGTAACAAGAAAACTATTGAGGACATTATTGCCTATAAATGCCATCCGAGTGTCTGCAATACAAGAACTAAGATCCAGTCCTCGAATACCTATTTCATTGTGACTGGATGCTACAATTGGTGAGTTGATTTATTTTGAGATAAATAATTTTGAGAATATCTTACCTACCACTGCTAAGATCGAGTCTTCATTCAAGTCATCTTTGAACATTGGAAATTCTAGAGAGTGTAGATCAAGTGATGGTTATGTAAGCAGTGCAAGTAAAATGTTTCACAATTGCAAGAGTGATCTAGAAAGTTTTTTTGAAAAGGAAAGACAAACATAAGAGTTTGGAGCTTTACTAGCTGAGAGACTACCGAGAGGAAAATGCAAACATTGAGGTAAAATACCTTTGGAAGTTTCAATTACAACAAGATTGGTCATATTGCATCTAGATGTCCTGACAAAAACATTGATGAGAAGATAGACAACTGAGATAATAACAAAAGAGAGAATAGATTCAAGAGATATCGATATTTCAAGAACAAAGGTAAGAAGTCATGCTACATTGTTGAAGAAGGACTAATTGATGATGATTCAGATAATGGTGAAGGTGAAGAGGTTGTGTATGTTTCTATCAAGGATGATTATGATGAAGAAAGTTATGAAGAAGAAAGAGCCCTAATTTCTCATGTTAGTAAGAATGATACATGGATAATAGATAGTGGATGTTCACATCATATGACTGATGACACACATAAGTTCATTACTACACAAGATCGTGATGGAGGTTATGTTAGATTCAATAATTATACTTCATATCCCGTGAAAGGTAAAGGTTCTATAATTTTGCTGGATAATACACAATGTGATTATGTCTATTGGGTTGAAGGACTAAAGTATAATCTATTGAGTGTGGCACAACTAAACAACATAGGTCACCGAATGGAATTTTAGAATGGAAAGGTAAGAGTATTTGATCAAAATGGAGGTTTGATTTCCACTAGTGAATAGTCAAAAGGTAACTTATTCTACCTTGATACTACTACAAAGAGTTGCTTATTTTCTAGATTTGAGCATGTATGGTTATGACATAATAGATTTTGTCATGTGAATTTTGACAACTTAATTAAGGTGAGTAAAAGAATAGAGTAAGAGGTCTACCGAGACTCGACAAACCTGAAAATGTCATGTGCAAAGGATGTCAAGTTGGTAAGATGACAAAGTCAAGTTTTACAAGAAAATATTACACTACATAAGGAATTTTGGAGTTAGTGCACACTGACCTATGTGGACCTATGAGAACACAAAGTTATTATGGTGATAAATATTTCATTTTATTTTTTGATGATTATTCAAGAATGATGCCTATCATATTTTTGAAGGATAAATCTAAAGCTTTTCAAATGTTTAAGTGGTACAAGGCAAGAGTTTAAAAGGATACTGGAATACAATTAAAGTTTCTGAGATCTGATAAAGGAGGTGAGTTTACATTTGATGAGGTTACACTTTTCTACAATGAACATGGAATAAAGAGACAAATTTCTGCACCAAGGACACCACAGAAAAATGGTATAATAGAGAGAAGAAATAGATCCATTATTGATTATGCAAGGACATTGATGATTGAAAAGGGTGTATCTCAAATATTTTGGAGATAAGAAGTCAATACTGCAACTTATACACTAAACCAAGAACAACTGAAGAAAGGTACAAACAAGACTCCATATGAAATCTAATATGGTCACAAACTGAATGTAAGTTATTTCAAAGTATTTGGAAGTAGATGTTACATTCTAAAGGATGCTAGAGATGGAAAGTTCGATAGTAAAGGTGATGAAGGAATATTCTTAGGATATTCTACAAAGAAAAAGGCTTACAAGTGCTTAAACAAGTCTATTAACAAAATTGTAGAAAGTGCAAATGTAAGGATTGATGAATTTGTAGAGAAAAATGATGAAGACAAAAAAAAGGAACCCTAGGACTATCAAATATATGTATATGTTCAACGTGAAGTTCCTAATACCTTACCTATAATACAAACTGAGGAGGAAGCTAAATAGAGAGAGCCACCACTGAATGTGGAAAATGAAGAACTTCCATAGCCTACCAAACTTGTCCTAGTCAAGTATGTGAGAAGACACCATTCGCTGAGAAAGATTATTGGAGACAAGAATGCTGAAGTTATGAAAAGAAGTAAGTTAAGAGACAATACATGTTTAATTTCTAAATTTGAGCCAAGAATAGTAAAAGATGCATTGGATAATGAAGATTGAGTTAAAGCTATGAAATAAGAGATAGATCAAATTGAAAATAACAACACATGGACTTTGGTACAAAGACCCAAAGATACAAATGTTATTGGTACTAAGTAGATTTTTAGAAACAAACTAAATGAACATGAAGATGTGATAAAAAAAAATCTACACTGGTTTGCAAAAGGTATGCACAAGAAGAAGGAATTGTTTATGGTGAGACTATTGCACCTATTGCTAGATTAGGAGTTATAATTCTACTAGAATATGAAACTTATAAAGGATTTAAATTTTATCAAATGGATGTTAAGCCTACATTTATTAATGGTATTCTTGAAGAAGAAGTCTATGTTGAATAGCTTGAAGGATTTGTTGAGAATACTAACAAGGACATGGTTGCTAGGAATAGTCCCAAGAGATAACTGAGAGGGGGGGGGGTGAATCAATTATCTACAAGTTTCAATTCTTTATCCAATTAAGTATACTTAAACATAAAGAATAAACACAATGAAAGAACACTTGAACACAACACCAATATTTTGGTTATGGGGAAACCCAAATAGGTAAAAACCCTAATGGGACTTTATACCCACTAATATTTTGTACTAGTGTATAATGATCCTTGCTAGAAGATCCTTTACCCTGTTAGGAGTAGCTTTACGATATATTAAGTACAGTAGACCTGGTTAAGGGTCAGAACCTATTAGGATTCTTTTACAATTGTCCTTGTTAGGGGAGAGGATGCACTATCCGAGAGCTCACTGCTCAAATGGGCGAAGGCTACAACCTTCTAAATAACAAATATACACTATATTTGGATCTTGGTGAACTGCACTTTGACCTATCATTTGGATCAGTTCCAATGAATAGCACAAGTACTTTACTTGGTCACATAGACCTTCTTCTTATGGCTCAACATGTTTCACACTCTTCTCTACTCTGCTTAATCAACCACGAACCATACACCAGCAATCACAAATGACTGCCTATAAATATCTTTCCTCTAAATGATATAATCAAGTTGACCTATTAGAACCATCTTGAAATCATATTAGAGAAATCCTAATAAACTCCAACAAACATTCTATCGGCTCTATTATGCACACGACTCATTATGGGACCTGTCTAATAAAATAATTGTAGATGCACGCTACATACTATCAGCTCTACCAAAGCAACTGGAACTTTCTCTATAAGTTGAATTAACTCATGCGATCTTAACCAAACATCAATAACACTTCTCCAAGATTAACTCCAAGGGTGCATACCCTCAAGATAGGCACAACTCAAGAACCAATAAAATCTTTGTTGGCTCTTCTAAACAAACACGGGAAACTGCTACTGGCGAATAGAGACTGCATAAATTCACTTGTGTTCATCATCAGACTATGTGTCCATAATCTTAACATCACTAACATGTCTTTAATATATATCCAAGGGTGCATGCCTATAGGACAATTGTACTGAAAACCATACACAGAACACTATCTGTTACTCTGTCAAGAACACTACTGACACCAACTGCAATATAACTATCTGTGATAATAGTTAACCTCTGCACCCATGATATCATGTTGAAATCATGTCCATGCTACATATATTGAAATCTTACTATATAAGACTTCCACGCATGCTACTTTCCATATGTTGTCATCAATGACAAACATATAGTCAGTACTGGCCTGGTGGCAAATCTCCAACAATCTCCCCCTTTGGCATTGATGGCAACATGTGGAATGAAAAATCATCACTAGCTCAAATGAACATTTCTTTTATAAAATTCTCCATTTCCTCTTCAAAACTCCCCCAAAGATGAATCCTCCATCTGCTACAATATTTTCTAATATTCTCCATTTCCTCAACTGTACTGCTATCATAACTGAATGTTGCTCCCCCTTAGTATATTACTCCTCTTTTTACTTGTGTTTTTCATGACTCTATATATACTCCCCCTTTGACATCAATGGAAAAGGGCACCATTTATTGTAAGCACCGATACTACTCCTGAGGTAGAGTAGTCAACCTTCCACCAGTCCCAAAGGACTGATGCCTTTCCTTCTTTCTTCTAAGTAGAAATAGGGAAGGGAATGACTCCCAACTTCTCCTTGAGATACTCAAAAGTATCCTTAGGCAAGGGCTTTGTGAATATATTTGCCAACTATTCTTTGGTACTCACATAGTCAAACTTGAATTCTTTCTCTGCCACTTTCTCTCTTAGGAAGTGATACTTGATCTTAATGTGCTTTGTCTTTGCATGCATCATAGGGTTCTTTGACATATTGATAGTGCTAGTGTTATCACAGTGAATAACAATAGGATAATCAATCTGAATTCCAAAATCCTTTATCATCTATTTGATCCAAACAATTGTAGAACAATTCAAGGCTGCTGCAACATACTCCGCTTCTTTTGTTGACTGAGAAATACAATTTTGTTTCTTTCTTGTCCAAGTGACAAGTCTATCACCAAGAAACACTGCTCCACTTGAAGTACTCTTTCTGTCATCAACACATCCTTCCCAATCTGCATCATTGTACACATGAAGCTCAACATTTTTTGAATTAGGATACCATACACCATAATCTATAGTGCCCTGCAAGTATCTGAATATTCTTTTTACTACCATGAGGTGACTTTGTTTAGGCTATACTGCAAATCTTCCAACTATGCCAATTGCATTGGAAATATCAGGTCTAGTCTGAGTAAGATATATGAGTTTACCAATCATAGACTTATACAATGTTATATCTATTGTTGGTGAGTCATCTTCTTTTGTAATCTTGCATCCAGTGATCGTAGGAGTTCTTATTGGCTTGCAATCATCCATCTTGAATTTCTTCAGTATCTCTTTCACATACTTTGATTGATTAATGAAAATTCCTTTTTCTGTCTGCTACACATTTAGTCCCAAAAAGTACTTGATAGGACCAATCATACTCATCTCAAACTCATTCTGCATTTCTTTGGCAAATTTAGCACTAAGTTTGTCATTACCTCCAAAGATAATGTCATCAACAAATATAGCTACAAGAAGAAAACCTTCAGATGTATCTCTAATGAATAGATTACAATCTATTGCTCCTTTCTTGAAACCAATCTTTGTTAAGTATCCATTTAGTCTCTCATACCATGCTCTAGGAGCTTGCTTAAGTCCATAGAGGGCTTTCTTCAATCTGCATACCATATTAGGTCTATTTGATAAGGTGAATCCTTCTGGATGCTCAATGTAAACTTCTTCTTTCAAGTCTCCATTCAAGAATGTTGGTTTGACATCCATCTGATAAAATTTGAAGTTTTTAACTGTAGCATAAGCTAAAAATAACTTAATAACTTCTAATCTACTCACAAGTGCAAATGTGTCTGAATAATCAATGCCTTGTCTTTGCACATATCCTTTGCATACTAATCTTTCTTTTTTTCTTACTACTGTACCATCTTCATTCATCTTATTTTTGAATATCCACTTTGTTCCAATTACATTTTTATCACTAGGTCTAGTGACCAATTCCCAAGTGTCATTTTTAACAATCTGATCAAGTTCTTCTTTCATAGCATCATGCCAATCTAAATTATTACATGCATCTTCAACACTTGAAGGTTCAATCTGAGATAGTAAACATACCGCTTCATTTCTAGCTGAGTTCTTTGCTTGTGATCTTGTTAATACTTTGCCGCTCTGATCTCCAATGATGTCTACCTTGGAATTATTTCTTGATGTAAACTTTGGAGCTTTAGGTGATGCTGACTCATTAGCCTTAGGATTATTTTCTTCACTTGTCTTGGGGTCATTAAATAACACATCAATACTATCAAACATTTCTTCAATAACTGTCTCACTAGTAGAGGGTCTAGGTTCTTCTTCAATCATGGGTAAGTAATCATGATATCTTTCTTGAATCATAAAATTGTCATCAATCTTTACATGATCTTTTTCAATCTTAAATTGAAACATCTATAAGCTTTACTTCTAGTAGAGTAACCAAGAAAAATACCTTCATCACTTATTGCGTCGAACTTGCCTACTGCTTCATCCCTCTTGATGTAGCACTTGCTTCCAAAGATTCTGAAGTATTTTACCGTGGGAACATTACCAAACCATAGCTCATAAGGTGTTTTGTCTATGCCAAGCCTTAATTGAATTCTATTGATGGTATAGAATGCTTTATTGACCACATCTCTCCAATAGGTGTGTGCAACTTTTCCTTCTATCATAATGGTGCATGTTGTATCAAGGATGATCCTATTCCTTCTCTATGCAATTCCATTTTGCTGAGGTGTTCTAGTTGCACTTAATTGTCTCTTTATGCCATGTTCTTCATAGTACTCATAAAATCTATCAGAGGTGAATTATCCTCCTCTATCCAATCTCAAGCACTTTATCTTTAGTCTAGATTCATTTTCAAGTTTAGCTTTGAATATTTTGAACTTATCAAATGCTTCTGACTTATCTTTTAAGAACACAACCCACATCATCCTAGTATAATCATCAACAAACAAAATGAAATACCTTTCACCATAGTATGATCTTGTTTGAGTTGGACCACATAGGTCTGTATGAATCAGATCCAACTTGTTCTCTACTGAATTCTACTTGCTCTTGAATGAATTTATCACATGCTTCCCCATCACACATTCCCTGCATATAGTATCAACTAGTTTTTCTATGCTAGGTAGATCTCTTACTACCTTAACATTGCTTATCTTTACTATGTTATCAAAATTGATATGACATAGTCTCTATGCCACAACCAATTGTCATCAATTTTAGCAACAAAGAAACTTGCTTTTGAATTGAACTAAAAAACATTACCTCTTGTCTTTGTGCCTGATGCAATCATAACACCATCTTTGTTGTTAATGATTCATTTGTCATCTTTGAACTCCAACTGATAGCCTTTTCCAAGTAACTATCCAACACTGAGAAGGTTATGTTTCAAACCATCAACATAAAGAACATCATCAGTACTATTCTCTCCATCCAAAGTGATGGCTCCTCTACCAACTATAGGTTTAGGAGTGTTGTCTCCAAATCTAACCATACCTCCATTGTATTTGTCCAAATGAACAAACTTGACTTTATCACCTGTCATGTGATGTGAACAACCACTGTCTATAATCTAGTCTGTCCTTATGTCAGCTTGTGAAATCAATGCTAGCTCTTGATTTACTTTCTCATCTTTAGGATTTGACTTACTATTCATCCTGTCTACAATAGCAATGAATCCAATTTCTTCTTCACCTAATTCTTCATCTGAAACTCCATCTCTAGCATAGAAGCATTCCTTAGAATACTTAGGATTGTAATCCTTTTTGAACTTTTTAGCTCTGGTGGGACACTTAGATGCAAAGTGACCAATCTTATTACATGAAAGGCACTTAAATGGTAATTGACCTTCATATTTTCCTTTTCCTTTCTTTTC
Source organism: Chamaecyparis obtusa (assembly GCA_027943335.1). Taxonomy (NCBI): domain Eukaryota; kingdom Viridiplantae; phylum Streptophyta; class Pinopsida; order Cupressales; family Cupressaceae; genus Chamaecyparis; species Chamaecyparis obtusa. The sequence continues at coordinate 682,289 of BSBK01004130.1, forward strand.
TCTTTTGGTGACCATAGCAATAAAATCATCTAGTGTTTTATCTTCATCATTATCATCAAAATTACTAGAAGTGTTTGCAGATTTCTTACCATGAACTGTTGCTTTGAAATTTGTTTCACTTTTAGGTTCTGTCTTCAATCTTAAAATCTCAAAAGCTGAGATCTTGTTGATCAAGGTTCTCTCTTGAAATTAGATGTAAGCTGCATGGTCTCATCAAGGATGTTGATCTTGCTTTCATATTCAGGAGTAAGAGTAGTCATTACTTTATCCATAATGTTCTCTTCTGATATATCTCCACCATTGTTGCTAATTCCAGCAACTGCTTCATTAATCCTCTGATTGTAAGCCCTGATGTTTTCTTCAAGAAGCATCTCTAATGCATTGTATCTTTTCTTTCATGTCTTTCTGTGTGCATCCTTAGCTTGTTTGTCTCCTTCAAATGTGTCTTCTAGGTGTTTCCATATTTTATGGGCTGTATCTACCTTCTTTACTTCTAAAAATTCACCATCAGATAGGGCGTTGATAAGGGCTTCTTTAGCAATAGCATTATAATGAAACAATTCATTTTGTGCATCAGTAGCATCATCTTTTCCAAGGTCTTCTAAGGTAGGAATCTTGGCTTCTTTGATGGTTACATTAAAAACACCATCTTGTTCTTCTAGTCAAGATAATTCTCTCCATCAAACTTAGGACTTTCTTTACTGAAGTATGCCATCTGATCAACCTCAAGTTGTTAAACTTTCTCTCCAAGGCACTTGGCTCTGATACCAATTGTTAGGAATAGTCCCAAGAGATAACTGAGAGGGGGGGGGGGTGAATCAGTTATCTACAAGTTTCAATTCTTTATCCAATTAAGTATACTTAAACATAAAGCATAAACATAATGAAAGAACAATTGAACACAACACCAATATTTTGGTTATGGGGAAACCTAAATAGGTAAAAACCCCAGTGGGACTTGATACCCACTAATATTATGTACTAGTGTATAATGATCCTTGATAGAAGATCCTTTACCCTGTTAGGAGTAACTTTACAATATATTAAGTATAGTAGACCTAGTTAAGGGTCAGACCCTGTTAGGAGTCTTTTACAATTGTCCCTGTTAGGGGAGAGGATGCACTATCTAAGAGCTCACTACTCAAATGGGTGAAGGCTACAACCTTCTGAATAACAGATATACACTATATTTGGATCTTGGTGAATTGTGCTTTGACCTGCTATTTGGATTAGTTCCAATGAATAGCACAAGTAATTTACTTGGTCACATAGACCTTCTTCTAATGGCTCAACACCTCGTACACTCTGCTTTGCTCTGCTTAATCAACCATGAACCATACACCAGAAATCACAAATGACTGCCTATAAATATCTTTCCTCTAAATGATATAATCAAGTCAACCTATTAGAACCACCTTGAAATCATATTAGAGAAATCATAATAAAATCCAACAAACATTTTTTCAGCTCTATTATGCACGCAACTCATTCTGGGACCTGTCTAATAAAATAATTGTAGATGCACACTACATACTGACGGCTCTACCAAAACAACTAGAACTTTCTCTGTAAGCTGAATTAACTCATGCGATCTTAACCAAACATCAATAACACTTCTCCAAGATTAAATCCAAGGGTGTATACCCTCAAGATAGGCACAACTCAAGAACCAATAAAATCTCTGTCAGCTCTTTTGAACAAACACAGGAAATTGCTAAGAGCGAATAGCGACTGCATAACTTCACTTGTGTTCATCATCAGACTGTGCATCCATAATATTAACATCACTAACATGTCTTTAATATATATCCAAGGGTGCATGCCTATAGGACAAATGTGTGGACAACCATACACAAAACACTATCTGTTTCTTTGTCAGGAACACTGCTGACACCAACTGCAATATAACTGTCTGTGATAATAGTTAACCTCTACGCCCATGATATCATGTTGATATCATGTCCATGCTACATATATTGAAAGCTTACTGTATAAGACTTCCACGCATCCTACTTTCCATATGTTCTCATCAATGACAAACATACAGTTAGTACTGGCCTACTGGCAAATTTTCAACAATGGTATGTAAACTGCACAAGGCACTGTATGGTTTGAAACAAGCATCCTAAGCATGGTATGAAAGGTTACATTCATATTTAATCAAGATTGGATTTCAAAGAACAAGTGACAACAATAATGTGTATCTGAAATGTGATAGAAATGATTGGATTTTGATTGTTGAAATATTTGTTGATGACATAATTTTTGGAGGAAATAACACAATGTGCAGAAATTTTGTTGAGGAGATGAGAAAGGAATTTGAGATGTCCATTATAGGAGAAATAAAATTCTTTATTGGACTATAGATTCAACAATTCAAAGATGGGATCTACATCACTTAGTAAAAGTACATCAAGGAGATCCTAAAGACATTTGGTTTGGAATATTCAAGACCAGTTGGAACACCGATGGCTACTGGTTGCACATTGTCAAAATAAGATGAGTTAAAGGAAATGAATGAGACACTCTACCGATCAATCATTGGTAAGCATAGAAGAAATAATATTTCTCATGTGGTAGGTATTTTTGCAAGATTTTCTACCAATCCAAAGGAATCACACATGTTTGCAGTCAAAAGAATATTTAGCTATCTGAAAGGTACTAAAGACTTCGTTCTACTATACAAGAGAGGAGGATATTTTGATATGAAGGTTTACACTAATGCTGATTGGGTTGGAAATATTGATGATAGGAAAAATATAAGTGGATGAGCTTTCTTTTTAGGAGAAAGAGTAGTGACATGGCTGAGTAGGAAACAAAGTTTTATATCACAATCTACAGCCAAGGCAGAGTATGTAGAAACAACTATGAATTAAGAAAATAATGTATAGATCAAACAACTACTTGAAGATATGCAAGAGGATATTATTGATCCAGTTACTATTTACTTTGAGAATATAAGTGGTATCAACATATCAAAAAACCTAGTGATGCATTCCAAGACCAAGCACATTTCTATAAAATATCATTACTTGAGAGAACAAGTTCAAGACAGGCATGTGATATTGGAGTATGTGAATTCAAAGGAGCATATAACATATATATTCACCAAGCCTCTACTAAAGGATTCTTTTGAGTATCTTAGAGGTAAATTAGGGGTCCTTCCTCTATCCAATATTCACTAAAGCAAGATGCATGCTACATCAATTAAAGGATTTATTAGAATGTCTATTTTGTAATTTGATGCTAGTGTCCACTCTTTAGGTGATGCTTGATGTTGTGAAAAATGATTATGTATGAAATGATATATCAGTACATGCTAGGTATGATCCATTGCCTAAACAAAGTTTTCAGGAGTATGTACCTTTGGCATTGTTGTCAAAGAGGGAGAATAAGCTATTGATGATTACAGAGAAATGATGATTATAGAGAAATGAAGATTTTCAATGAGCACAAAGAGGGAGAAGATGGAGAATTGATGATCAGAAGCAAAGAAATATGGAAATTAAGAATAATCAGCTAAGAGGGAGAATAAATATTAAAGAACATATGCTAAGAAGATAAAGTTTGAGACAAGCACATATGATAAAGTTCAAAAGGAGAAAAGGATAGAACATAGTGAACAAGAAGACTGAAAAACATAGAACTAAAACAAGAACAAAAAAAAGATATCAGAGTATTTCCATCATCAATTGACAATGTTTCCATCAATGCCAAAGAGGGATATTGTTAACCCCAACTAATGGTGATGATGATGAGGACCGAGATCAGAGGTATACAAGATTGTAGAAGGATTAGATCAGTTGTTATTTTTTCATTTATTTCAAGAAATTTATTTCTTGTTTATATTGAGTTGTCATATCATTAGGAATATGATATAAGTTGAGTGAGTTAAGGAAAAAGAGGAACTGAAAAGTTGTGAAGGAGTTAGTGAAGTTGAAGAACTTAATTGGGAAGCTAATACATATCAGACAATGATAAGGTAATAATGGTTTAGTTTTTTTCTACTTTGCATTTGATGATATCAAGTCAGTAAAGGAGGTTGGACAAGTGAGAAAGCTAAGAAAGTTGACAAGGAAAAGAAAAAAATTTAGTTACCAAGAAAGAAGAAGTCATTCGATAAAAGGAAAGTAATTTTTGGTCAAAAGAAAGGAAGACAAGACACCGAGTGCAAGGAGTTAGTTACCGAGCGAAGCAAATAGAATTTCAGTTGAAGGAAAAGGAAGGGCACCGAGCACGAAACATAAATTTAAATACAAGGATCAGAATGACATTTAATAAAGAGCCACAATGATTTGGAAGAATCCAAGGATGAAGAAGAGTTAGTTAAATAGATCTACGATCAAGAAAATTCAAGGTGATGATCTATGGTAAAGATTTAAGTGACAAAAAGTGAAGGTACAAGTTCTAAGAAAAGTTCAAGTTCTGAGGTGATGATAACAAGTTTTATCGAGTGCCAAGTTCATTGAATCAGTTCAAGAGGATGATCTCATAGTTTAGAATAAATAGAGGAAAAACTAATCAAGAAGATTAAGAGGCAAAACCAAGTCTATATAAAGAATAAAATTGAATGAAAAAACAAGCTGGCTAGTTGAAGTGTTGATGTGTTTCTGAGTGATGCAATGAAGAAGGAAAAGGTGGAAATCTAAGTCTATAGTAGAGATTGATGAAGTGTTGAGGCCATTGAATAGTGAAGGAATGAAGTGAAGACAAAGAGCACACAAAGGATCTGACTAAGCAAGAGGTAGTTGCAGATTTACAAATCAAAATTTATACTATTTCTTATTAACATTTGTAGTAGGAAAATCTCTTAACCGAGTGGGCTTAATAGTCTTATTATAAATCTTTGAGAGAGGTGACATTCTTGAAGAGTGTTTAAAGCCCTTTAACTAGACCACTCCTAACAGGGTGAAGATCCTAACAAATCTGAGGCAAATCCCCTAAAAGGGTCACATTTAACAATGTGCATTGTAATCTTTAACATGATTGGCTCTTAACTGAGCATACTTCAGAAGAGTATTTTGATTGGTGGGTGACAATTCCCATAGTGGTTTTTCCCAAATTGGGTTTTCACATTAAATACTTTTTTCAAATGTGTTGAATGTTTAGTGTGCATGTCATTTGTTGATTACTTAAAGTTGCTGATTGAAAAAGTTAATTTACTGTTGTTATCAGTTACTACTGAAGTTTATCTTATCGAGTTGAATCAGAGTTAAAGTTTTTAAGGTTTGAAGAATCACTGATTACCAATTCACCCCCTCTCAGTAATCCAACATATATATGTATATGTGTATGTATGTATGTATGTATAAGGGTTGATAGTGGTAAAGGGACAAGACAAATAATTCTCAAATTTTAGAGGGACATCCTATGCTTTTGTATTTCAAACTTTATTATATTAGTATTAATAAAAATCATACATATTATTACAAATAATACACACACACACACACACACACACACACAGATATATATATATATATATATATATATATATATATAATATATTAATTAATTAATATACTAATAAAGAAACACAAAAAATAAAATAGAGGCCCGAGTATGCATGCATGCGAGAACCTAACTAGTTGTTCCCTGGATAATCGATCTATCTTGTCACCACCTAATAAACAACAATGAAAGGTTTATGCTTGAGAGGAAGCTAGCTTTGTTTCCATCAATTGACATAAGCATCATGAATGAGTTACTTTTCTAATTGGAAAATAAAAAATAAATTAAATATCTTTTACTATAATATAACAATAAAATTATATAAATTAGAATATACTTATAAAAAATTTATATCTTTTTCGTAAATAAAATCAAGGTATTAATCAAGCTCCTAAAATGAAACATCTACCTATTTAAAAATCTATGCAATTCTAATAATCTAATTTTTTTCTAATATATAAACTCACCTATATATTCATTAAAATAACTTCCAAATCCAATTTGATAAAATTAAATGAGAGTACTAGGTTTGATTTTAGCTCTAGTTTGAAAAATACATATGGAATGACGTTATAAATTGCAATAAAATAACCTACTAATTTATTATTTGTGCATGCCAAATATTTTATTGTCGGTGACTGTACAGTGCCAGTAAACATGATCAAGAAAAAAAACCATCAAAATCAATTATGAAAATATCAATGGTAGAAATTAGCACAATTGTCCTCCATCATTTCTAGAGGAGGTCATCCATTTCAAATAAGAAATGCCTTAGGTGTAACTAGCAATGACAACCCTTCATTAAATATATGTCACCTTCCTTATTCCAAGCAACAAGAAAATTTATCAATGCCTTTTAAGAAATTAGAACCTCCCAAGCAACAAGAAAATTTATCAATGCCTTTTAAGAAATTAGAGCCCCCATAGTCAGTTGAGTGTAGAATCCACAGTGCACATTTTTCTTAGATGAAGGAATATTTTAATTTCATTGAAGATTTTGAGGATAAATGTTAAGAAATATTTTGACCATTCTAAAAAAAATATTATGATGATCAATCTTTTGTTACAAGACAATTTTCATCAATCAAAGGGAATAGTCCCTAGCATATTTGTTGATGACATGTTGAAATCAACATTACAGTAGTCATATGACCTAACATCAAGCCCCTATGTTCCCTCAAGTAGTTACTTTTTTTTATTTCTACCATAGCTTAGGCATAAAGAGTCAGTATTAAACAAATGAGATATTGTCAGAAAGCTAGTTTCGAGAACTTTCAAGTGGTGCTTGTTTCATTAATATTTTGTTTTTTATTTGAATTATTCTCAATAAAAGTCAAATATTAATTTTTTTCTTTCTAATTCATAATTTTTCACCAGTATATTTAATTTTTATGATTCTTGGGGACTTTCAAAGGTGATTTAAAGCTCTTCAATCCACTCATGCACTTTTCAAAAATCTAACCCAAATGCATCTTATTCAACCTTGTGTTTTTTTACACACTAATCAATTACTTGGATGTTTTGACACCTAGAAAGCATCTATTTGCATGCGATGATTGTTTTGGTGTTTTCTTTTTTTAAAAGGAGTTATCAAGGTTTTTCTATTCATTCTTTCATCGTTATCTTGGATGAGGATAATCGAGTCTTGAAAAAATAACTTTTTGACACATCTCAGATGACTTGATCTTCATCCTTAATTACACAAGCTCATACTTGAACCATACCAAAGGGTAGATCATCTTGGGTATAATCATTGTCCATGTTGTAGATTTGTTTGTTCTAGTTTGATCTTTGATATTGTGTACTATTTAAAACACTCATTGTCCCACACATTTTGGAATAAGATTTTAAAGAAAATTGGGCATCCCAAAAAAAGCAATATGAGATGAGTATGTGCATTTGATACCTAGTGTTTCTTCACAAATAAATGACAATATAATGATCTACAAACATATACTACTATGCCATAAAGAGAAATCAAACACAATTTATTTTCCATAATTAAAATCTTAGAGGAAAGTTCTTGCAATTTTAGATCTTTACCATATTAGACAATTTCAACAACATGAACACATTAAGATTCAATAATATAGAATCATTAACCAAAAAAGGCATGGAAAAAGATTGAAGAACACATAATTTACGTGGGGAATACCCTTTAAGGTTAAAAATCCCACACTCCAAAATTAGAGAGCCATTTTATTATTCAACAACATAATACAATCTTCAAACTCTACACCTTAAAATAGAGATTTACATCCTACTCCATCCTAGAGAAAATCTAGCAGCATAAACCCTGTGAAACAAAATTTTCTCTCATACAACTCCTCTAGAAATTCTTATATTTATAGAGCTTACAATGAAAAAATAACATCTTAAATGCGTCCACATTCAACGTATCTTCAAATGTGTACTTAGAAACTCCTTTTGCATAACTCTTGCATAAATATTAATTTCAAAACTTAAATCTCCAAGTGGTTACCAAATTAGGATGTTATTATGTTGAGAAAACCAAATAACTGAGGGGGGATTTTTTTTTTGGGGGGGGGGGGGGGGGGGTGAATCAATCATTCCCACACACTTTACAAAACTTTTTCTTTGTTGATAAACTATTAAGCAACAAAAATAAAAACTTTTGATTTATCGGTTAAGCTCATAAAACATCCATAGAAAATGTAAACATGTAAAAATATGAACACCGACACAGAGAACACTAAGATTTACGTGGAAAATCCAAACTAGGAAAAACCACGAAGAAGCTAATTCTCATGAAATGAAAACACCTGTCAGGGTGACATTGGTTAAGGTGATTTGTACAAAGGCTCACTTCTAGTTATGCTCACTATACATGTAGGTAGGCTCACTACCAGTCGGGCTAACTACCCTTCAATATGAATGGGCTCACTACCAATATAAAAGGATCACTACCAATATAGAGAGGCTCGCTGCCAAAGTATATGAAAAGAGATTGAATCCACCATTGAGATCACTATTACCAACACTCTACCATGCATGTGATCAACAACACGTAGATCTCCATAAATAGATTCACAATCACTTCACATATGAGAAACATAAGCCAAACAAACAATAAAATCCTTGCTCTTCTTATATTTCTTGATACCATCAACCATGTCAGCCAAAAACATTTTGAAATAGGTCTCACCAATACATTCTCGTGGTGGTAAGGAATGAAATGTAGACCACCTTGACCAATACAACTTGCCTCACCCATACCAACACACAACACAATCTCAAAAGCCATTAGTTCTAATGAGCATGATGAACACATTACATAACAACATCTAGGAGAGAAAAAAAACAAACACGTTCCAAATAGGATCGACACCAAACAACCAATCCACAAAATTTTGCACAAAACATAGAACCAACACCAAAGATAATAAGAATAGATCTGTGAAGTGCATCTTTCAATAAACACTTCTACTGAGACACATACTATCGGTACAAATACCAATACCACCAAGTCTAACGACACACATCAACTAATACAACCAAAACATGGAAATGCATAGGATATATTGACATCAATGACACTCATTAATAACAAAAATATGAATAACATCAAATTAAAATTCTAACAATACCCCCCTTTATCATTGATGGAAACATTCATCAATAACAAAGCAAAAAAATCCAATTTATATCATTGTTCAAAGTTCACATCCCTTCTATTGAGACACATACTATTGGTACAACTACCAACACTACCAAGTCTAACAACTCACATCAACTGATACAACCCAAACATGGAAATGCATATGATATGTTGACATTAATGACACTCATTAATGACAAAAATATGAATAGCATCAAATTCACATTCTAACATTCTCCCCCTTTGTCATTGATGGAAACATTCACCAAAAACAAAGCAAACAACTCCAAATGATATCAGCATCAAAGTTCACATCTCTCCAACTTTCTTTGACTTTCTCCCCCTTTAAGAACAATGACAAATGGCCAAACTCTCCCTTAAAAACTCACTCTGCTCCCCCTAAGAGGAAGCCGCCAAGCACTAATCCAAAAAAGAATAGACATGTAACATGTTGGATAAATGAACACATTGTTGCACTTAGGAAATGCTAGGAAGGGGCATAACACCCAAATTCCCACTCAAATACTCAAAAGTATTCTTGCACAAAGGTTTTGTGAATATCTCTTCTATTTGCTCCTTTGTAGGCACATACTCAAGCTTCACTTTGCCATCCAACACCTTCTCTCTGATAAAATGATATCTGATAGATATATGCTTTATTTTACAATGTTGTACTAGATTCTTGGACATACTTATAGTACTGGTATTATCGCACATGATGGAAATTAGCTCTTCAAAATTGATTCCTATATCCTTCAAAGTCTATTTCATCCATAAAATCTGAGTACAACATAAGGATGTTGCAATATATTATGATTCAATAGTTGATAAAGTTATATAATCCTACTTCTTTCTTGAACAAGAAACTAATTGGGAGCCAAGAAAGTAACCTCCACCATTGGTAGACCTTATGTTATCCAAACATCTTGCCCAATCTACATCAATATAATCTGTCAACGTAAATATGGACCTTTTGGATACCAAAAACAAAACTCTTCTATTCCTTTCAAATATCTAAATATCCTTTTCATTGCCATAACATGTGATTCTTTTAGTTCTTTCTAAAATATGGCTGCTAAGCATACTGCATACATGATATCTAGTCTAGTAGAAGTTAGGTACAACAATCCACCAATCATTGGTTTGCACTTACTTGCATCTTCTTTTGGTGACTCATCTTCCTTACTCAACTTATAGCTGGTAACAATTGGAGTACATATCGGTTAGAATTTTCAAACCCAAATTTCTTCAATAATTCCTTGACATATTTGGACTGAGAAATGAAAATTCCTTTACTGCTTTGATTTAATTGCAATCCAAGAAATAAATTCAACTCTCCTATCATAGGCATCTCAAATTATTTCTACATCTCCTTTGAAAATATATTGCACAAATAATCCTTTCCTCCAAAAATAATATCATCCACATACAAAACAACAATCATGATCTAATATGAATTTTTCTTGTAATATAAATTATTGTTTGCAAAACCTTTCTGAAACTTCTATCCAATTAAATATCTATCTAATCTTCTATACTAGGTTGTCGGTTCCTACTTTAGACCACATAGTGTCTTCTTCAATTTTCATACTGCTTCTGGTTCTTCTTCTTATTTGAATCCTTCTGACTACTCAATGTAAACCTTTTCCTTTAGCTCTCCATTCAAAAATTTTGACTTCACATCCATCTGATAAACTTTAAAATCCTATGTGCTACAAATACCAAAAATATTCTAATTTCTTACATTCGAGCAACAAGAGAATAAGTCTCCTCAAAGTCAATTCCCTCAATCTCAGTATAACCTTTGCAAACTAGCATTTTATTTTTTCTTATCACTTTACCATTCTCATCCAACTTGTTTTGGTACACCCACTTTGTACCAATCACATTCTTATTTGTTGGTCTGGGCACAAGTTGCGAAGTCTGATTCTTCTCAATTTGATCAAGTTCTTCCTCCATTGTGTTTACCCAATCCAAATCATTGCATGCTTCTTTCACAGATTCAGGTTGAATCTATGAAAGTAGACACAACAAAGCATGATCTTGTATTTTTCTACTTATGGTAACAACTCCTCTATTCTTGTCACCAATAATTTAATTCACAAAATGATTTCTCTATACATACCTTGGTTTCTTAGTTTTAGATGTTGGTTCCAATTTATTCTCTTCTTATTCTTTCTTACTATCTTTTCCTTTGTCCTCTATATTATATTCATAATCAATATGTCTCTCGAGAGCCTTCTAAAAATCTTCATCAACCTTCATATTCACATTTTCCATAATTTTGTTCATCCTTTTTTTGTAACATCGGTAAAGCTTGCTTCTTGTAGAGTATCCCAAAAATTAACCTTCATCTTCTCTATTGTAAAATTTCCCAAGATTATCTTCATCTTTCCAAATGTAACATTCACTTCCAAAGGTTTTGAAGTCTAGATTGAAAAAAGAGTGGACTCGAATCAAAATTTGGCATTCACTTTTCCAAAAGAAAACTATTTGATTCATTAAGAAATTGCCATATTTTATGAAAGTTATTCATTTTAGGGTGAAATTAATACTTATTGATCTCAAAATAAGTATGTTCAATATGAAATTTGTTCAGAGCATACACAACAATCTGTACTACCTCTCTCCAGTAGATTTCTTGTAAACTTGCTTCTTTAAACATAGTTCTTGTTGTCTCCTAAATTGTTTGATTCATCCTTTCCACTACGCTATTTTGTTGTGGTGTTCTAGCCACTAAAAACTATCTCTTAATGTCATATTTTTTGCAATAATAATTCTCAAACACATTAGAATTAAACTATCCTCCTTTGTTAGATCTTAAGCATTTAATCCTTCTATCATATTCATTTTCAACTCTAGCCTTGAATACTTTAAACTTCTCAAATACTTATGATTTTTCTCTAAGAAATGCAACCCAAGCCAATCTTGAATAGTCATCAATGAAAAGTATAAAGTATCTCTCACCTTGAAACCTTCCCATTTGGGTAGGACCACAAATATTGAAGTGCACTAACTCTAGTAAATTGATAGATGAATAGTATTTTGCTTTGAATGATTCTTTTCTTTGTTTTCCTTCTTGACATCCTTTACAAATTACATTATATGGTTTGCACAATCTAGGTAAGTCTCTCACTGCTCGAGATGAAATTATTCTTATGAAATTATCAAAGTTGACGTGATACATCCTTCGGTGCCAAAGCAAATTATCATCGATCTATGATAGAAAACCAAATCCTTCTGAAGCACCTTCAAGATGGTACATGTTCCTTCCTGTCCTTTTTCCAACTACAATCACATCTCCAGATCTATTTTAAATTTCACATCCTTCATTCTTTAAAATAACATCATATCCATTTTCACACATCTGTCCAACACTCAACAGATTGTGATATAAACCCTTCACATAATAGACATTGTCAGTGTTATTTTTTCCATCAAAAGTAATAGATCCTCTACCAACAATGTAAGTAACCTTATCATCACCAAATATAATAGCATCACCATCATATTTGTCAAGTGAAACAAACTTACTCTTATCTCCAGTCATATGATGAGAACAACCACCATCATTTAACCATTCATTTTTCATTCTTCTAACATGTAAAGTAGTTTCAACATCATCATCAACCTCAACACAAATGTTATAAATATCAATTTCTTGATTCTTATCTTCTTCAGCATATAACAAACAATATTATTCTTCTGACTCATCATCTAAAATACTAGCATCTTTATTCATATAGTAAGCCTTCTTATTGGACTTCTTAAATTTATGTCTAGGACCCCTCTTTGAACATCTAGTAGTTAAATGACCAATTTTACCACATCTAAAACATTTCAGAGGTAACATACCTTCATACTTGTTGATACCTTTCTTCAGTCTCCTTGAAATGTTCACTTCAAATTCTTCTTCATCATCACTATCATGATCTTCATCTAATTTAGTTGCCTAGAAAGTTGTCTCTGATTTGCTCTTCTCTCTCTCAAACTTCCTTAGCTCAAATACGGACACAGTTCCAAATAAATTCTCTATAGTGAACTTTGAATCATCACCTTCTCAATTATCGAGATCTTATCAATCTAAAAATTTGGTAATGTCATCAAGATCTTTTCCATGAAATCTTGATTGGTAATAGTGCCTCCTTGGTTTTTGACTTCATTCACAACATTATCAACTCTCTAATAATATCTTTTGATATCCTCACCACCTTTCATCCTTAGATTATCATAGTGTCTCTTAGCTATAAGATTCTTAGATAATTTAAACCTTTCATTTCCTTCATAGATCTATTTCATCTTTTCCCCAACTTCATAAGCATTCTTTTTTAAAATAACATTAGCAAATTCAGTCTTTGATAAAGTATTGGTGATAGCACACATCAAAATATGCCTCTATTATATCCTGAGTGTTAATCCATTCTAAGGAAACACATACTTTTTCTCCACATTCTTCTAGGTCTTGTAACCAACATAAACCAAATAGCCTTTCATTCGATCTTTCCATGAACTATAGTCTGATCCATCAAACATGGGAATGTTCAGTTTGTGTGCCATTAGATTTTCCTCAAGTGATTAAGCTCTTCACCAAGGAACCAAACTATGATACAAATTTTTGGACATACCAAATAACTAAGAGGGGGGGTGGGTGAATCAGTTATTCCCACACACTTTACAAAAAAATTTCTATGTCAGTAAAATACTAAGAAACAATAATAACAACTTTTGATCTATCGATTAAGCACATAAAACATCCTCAAAAAATGTAAACATGTAAATACAGGAACACTAACACAAAGAACACCAAGATTTACATGGAAAACAAAAATTGGGAAAAACCACGAAGAAGCTAATTCTCATGAAATGAAAACACCTATTAGGGTGACATTGGTTAAGGTGAATTATACAAAGGCTCACTGTCGCTTATGCTCATTGTAGGTAGGGCCATTGTTAGTCAGGTTAACTACCCTTGAATATGAATAGGCTCACTGCCAATATAGAGAGGATCACTACCAAAGTATATGAAAAGAGATTAAATCCACCACCGAGATCACTATTACCAACACTTTGCCATGCACACGATCAACAATACATAGATCTCCAGAAATAGATTTGCAATCATTTCGCATACAAATAACATAAGCCACACAAATAACATAAATCATTTCTATTCTTATATTGCTTGATGTCATCAACCATGTCGACCAAAAACATTTTGAAATAGGTCGCAGCAAGACACTCTCACAGTGGTAAGGAATGAAATGTGGACCACCTCGACCAATACAACTTGCCTCACTCAACACCATCTCCAAAGCAGTTAGTTCCAATGGACATGATGAACATGTTACATAACAAAAGTTGGGACTAAAACACAAATGAACATGTTCCAAGTAGGATCTACCCCAAACAACCAAACCACCAATTTTTTCACACAACATAGAACCAACACCGAAAATAATAAGGATAGATATTTTAAGCACATGTTTCAATGAACACTTCTATCGAGACACACATACTATTGGTACAGCTATCAATATCACCATGACTATCGATACACATCAACTAGTACAACCAAAAAATAGAAATGCATAGGATATGTTGACATCAATGACAACCTAATGAAAACAACAAATTCACATTCTAACAATTAATATACACCATATTAAAACAAATAATATACAAATAATAAATGTTAGGACTCAAAGGTTGAGACACCTTAATCCTAATAGACTTTAGGAGATCCATGGAGACCCACATATCTCTCCATTCCCAAAGGATCTTGCAACAAATTATCTCATTCTTGTTGCACACACATATTTTATACCATTTGATGATGGTATTTTAGATGAGTTTGTGAACATCACATTTCTTGCATATACCAATGGATCAAAAGGGTAGTCTATCAATTCGTACTCATATTAAGGCCCAATCTTCAACATCTATTGTACTTGATCATATTGGCATCACCATAATTATGGCCCCAAATAATTCAGTGTAGAAAGGCATCCATCATTTTCAAGATATAGCTAAAAGGATTCATGTCTTGTTGTTGGTGTAATTAAGTATTTACTAATTAAGGCATCCATCATTTTCTAGATATAGCTAAAAGGATTCATGTCTTGTTGTTGGTGTAATTAAGTATTTACTAATAACACTTTACTTAAGTTTACTTAGGATAATGCATTTTCATATTAGTTGTCATTGAGACACCTATGAGTTTGTATTTCATTTTAGCACATGGTTAGGAGAAATTCCATTTTAGATGGTGATAGTTGTCATCTCATACCTCTTTGTGCGTGAGATCCACCTTTAGTGTTCTTATCACATTATCATCCTCTCATTGTTGCACATACTTTGATGTACAATGGAGGAAGATCCACCTTTGGTGGACATGTGATTCCACCTAGTGTGGTTGATATCTTATCATCTCCTTATAGTGTAGTCTTATTACATTGCCTATATATTCAGACACTACTCCTTTGTATTCAATTCAATTGGCTATAATTATTTATTTGATCATTTTGCCTATCTCTCTTGTGCTATCTATTGAGCTTCTAGATCTTGGTGGTTTATTCATTGAATTAGGAAAATTCTTACACTTGCAAACATATCATCCTTTCTTGTGCAGTCTCAAATTGTAGATTTTGGAAGATACTTTTAAGGAAATTCATTTATTATTTCATGATATCCACATCATTTTTGTTATCTCATCTCTATTGTACATGTATTTTTTTCTATATCAATCTTTAAAGGTTTCTATATTCACATTATCTCATTTTTTCAAAAGTAATTGAGCAATTTTCAAAGGACCACACACTAGTAAATTTGGCCTCAAATTTCGACCAAGAATTGGTCAAAATTTCAACCAAAATTAGTCAAATTTACGACCAACATTATCGTCGGTCTTTTTTTGTCGAATTTTTGAAGTACTTATAATTAGTCAAAATTTTGACTAAAACATAGGTCAAAAATTTGACTGAGTCCATGCTTCAAAATTGTCGTCATTTTTTTATAATGGTCAAAATTTTGACCAATTGTTGAACAAATTTCCACCTAGTATTGATTGAAATTTCGACCAGTGGCAGCAAAAATTTCCACCAATTGTTGGTCAAAATTTTGATGAAAACATCAAATGTTCGACCGAGATGCTATACGTTCGATGGATGAGATGGTCAAAATTTTGTTGTTTTGGTCAAAATTTTGTTGGTCAAAATTTTGTTATTTTGGTCAAAATTTCGACCATCCTTTGGTGGAGGTTTTTGGTGGCATTGGTCAAAATTTCGACCAATGCTATTTTTTTATTTTTTTTTAAATGTTACATACGTAAGGTACATTTAGAGTTCTTTTCATTAACCTGTGATTCATGAGTAGTGGTTTACATGAACCCATCTCTCATGAGAATGAATGGAACAGTTAGCACTCATTGGCTCTAGGTGATGCTTACGGTGGTGAAGCACCGAGACTTCCCGGGAGGTCATCCATCCCAGTACCACTCCAGCTCGAGCACGCTTAACTACAGAGTTTCCTCCATGGTTAAACCCACTCTACTTGCATCCTCATTTGCAAAACCTTCACCAAGTGTTATGCCTTATGAACCATTCATTAGAAAGCCCCTTAAGCTTGTCAATTAATAAGTAGGAGATATTTTCCACAGCAAGTCAAATTGTGATATTGCTATCAAGATTCAACTGTGTAGTTTTTTGAGTCAAACTCATTGACCCATGATTCATGAGTAGTGGTTCACACGAACCCATCTCTCATGAGAATGAATGGAACACTTAGCACTCATTGGCTCTAGCTGATGCTCACAAAGGTGAAGCATCGGGACTTCCCGAGAGGTCACCCATCCCAGTACTACTCCAACTTGAGTGCACTTAACTACAGAGTTTCCTCCGTGGTTAAACCCACTCTGCTTGCATTCTCATTTGCAAAACCTTCACCAAGTGTTGTGCCTTATGAACCATCGATTAGAAAGCCCCTTAAGCTCATCAACTGGTTCGTAAGGCACAACACTTGGTGAAGGTTTTGCAAATGAGGATGCAAGCAGAGTGGGTTTAACCAGGGAGGAAACTTCATAGTTAAGTGCACTCGAGTTGGAGTAGTACTGGGATGGATGACCTCCCAGGAAGTCCCGGTGCTTCACTTCCATAAGAATCACCTAGAGCCAATGAGTGCTAACTGTTCCATTCATTCTCGTGAGAGATCCATTTGATAAAGCTTGGTGAAAGAACTTCAAACATTTTGAAGCATCTATTGGATTCTGTCACCCAAATGGAAGATGGATTTCCCAATTTAGAAATTCCCAGCCACCATCTTCAATAAATTTATCTGGATCATCTATAATGGTCTTCAAAATTGGCCGCCAGTTCAAGTTCATTCTGCTTTCATAATACTTTATATCCATTGAGTTTAGCCATTCTTTGATGCCATCAAGAGAAGATTGAGGAATAACATCAATGCGGAGTACATCCCACTTGAAGTCTTTGAAAACAATAGCCATATCAAATGCCTTTTTCCCAAGTCCTACTCTCTCAAGGTTAACTATCTCAATCTCACTAATGGTTATTACTAAGAAAGGCAATTCCACCAACTCTACCAAACAGTTTACGGTAGGAACAATAAAAGCAGAGGCTTTGAAAGGAACTCCATGAAAACCTAGCTCTCTAAATGGTATATCAAACTCCAGTTCAAAATCTTTTAGATGAGGCTGCTCCCATAGCTCTGTTACTCATTTAACAAACCCTTCAAACTCTCCATTGATTTTATTTTTCATGTGCCTCTCTTGCTGCTCTTCCTCAATTTCATCGGGATCATACATGGACCTTCTTGCCCCTCCTAAAGTTTGGACCACGTCCATTACTTCCACATAAAACTGGACATCCTTAGTCTTCTTAGTTCCCACCATAATATGGTTATGCAAATGAAAATGAAGCAAAGTAATCATCTCCTTCTCTACTGGCTAGAAGAATGCGTGTTTAATATTTTGATACATGATATCAGCTCTCTCTTCTTCTCTCATGGTTGAATACAGAAATCCATTATAGTGGGCCTCCAGAGTTCTAGTCATCTTTCTTCCTCTTCCACCAAATGCCGGTCCGATCCACAAGTCTGCCAACCTAATTGGCTTTGTTTTTGAAAGCTGAAGTTTCTTCTGAGTCACCAGTGTAGGTCTCTCTACCTTTTCAGACTCTGTCATAGCTACAGACCGTCTGTGGGATTTGATCATTTGTACCACTTGGTTGATGATGCAGGGGCATCCAGCAGGGCACCTGAGCCCAGGAGTGGAATGGCATTCAGAGATGTTCAATTGCAATCTTAGACTCAATATTCAAAGCAAAATTCATAATCAAGTCTAAAGGTCATTGTAATGTAATAAGGAATAATGCTATAAAAGCAATGTAATAAGTGAAAATCCCATGTAATGAGTCAAAATGTCATGTAATGGTCATATAGGGTTAAGGTCTAAGTGGTTTTAGGTTTATAGGCATTAAATGGGTCCTTGACAAAGAATAGTCTCAATGACAGAGACAGAGGATCAATCTTCAAAAAAGGAGCATTGATTGAGGATACATTACCTTGAGACTGAGATCTTCAAAAGGTTGCAGTCAAATGGAAGATTACAGTCTCAAAGGAATATAGGAGAAATGTTTGGAGACAAAACAGTGAGAGAGGCTTTACTCAAAAAATGCATCCAAGAAGGTGAGTACCTGGAAGATGGTTTGCTTCAAGGAAGTTAGAATTCTATTTCCTCAATTTGATTGTTACAGTAGAGGATAGAGAGCAGCTGTTACAGGGTTCTTTGCTCTTGAGTAATTTGAACCTCAAAGGCAGAGCTCTTCTCATCTCTTTAACATTACAAGTGGCTATTTAAAGAAGATTTCTAGGTTTGGATGGTCCATAGTAAAATTTCCCAAAGAGTGTATCGAGTCTTCCCACATAACGTTTTAAGCTTGATGGGAACATAGGCAAAAAAAAAGTTTCTAATTAGATTTTAACAAAATTTTAGCCCTTCCATTATATTCATATTATTTAACATTTTCATAATCAACACTGTAGCTTGCAAGGTCATTCATCAAATTAAAAACAAAGCCTCCATGGCTTCTTACAACCTTTGAGTATTGTAAACTATAAGTAATATTCAGTAGAGAAATATAGCGAGGTAAGTGAGGACATTCTTCATTATAAGAATGAAATGATAGACAAGGGTAACTCTCAGGTTTAGTCTTTAACCTTGCAAACTGTAATTGTAGAGACCGGCCTAGTTATTACTGTTGACATTCAATTATCTATTGAGCTTACGAGCTTGGAGAAGAGAACTACAAAATGCAACACCCTCACCAACTGTAAGAAATAGCCAATTTGGTCACAGAATTTCAGTGAACTTTTCCTTTTGAAGATTCTCCATGAGATCTGACCCAGGGTTGCTCAATGCAAGCTAAAGATCATGTATACTCCTTGTTAGTATAATTCACATTGTTTACAATACAAAATAGATTTTTGTTAAATTTTTTTATAACATAAAGATAGTCACACTTATTTAAAACTTGTAAGCTTGGTGAGCACTTGGATTTTTATTGATTTATATGTAGGTTCTAGGCCAGTAATGAAACATTACGCAATTTAAAAAGGTCAAAGTTTAGAGTTTACTGTTTAAACCAAAATTCTATGAAGTGTTGATATAGTTGACATGTTTTATACAGAGTACATACTGCTGAACACGTTTAAACAACACATTCTAAGCTTTCATTTCTTTGGTTGATTTATTAGGAATGCTTTTACTTAATTCAATAAGACCCACTTATTAAATTTATTAGGAATGCTATTACTTAATTCAATAATACCCACTTATTAAATGATTTTAGATGAATGACATAAACAAATCAAAACTTAAAATAAATTGTTTAAACCAAAATAATATTTTGTTCAAACCAAAATTATGATAATAGTTACCTAAAGGCCTTTCAGTTCAATTATTCTCTTGAGCTCTTTGAGCATTTTGATTCCACTAGTGTCAACAGTGGTTACAGCTGCATAAGCGAAAAAAGAGAATGAAAAGCAGCACCAAAGTACAATACAAACCAAACCTGCTGGAGTTTGACCATATACAGCTGTATATCTAAATCCCAGAATAAAGGAAACAGGAATGGTTGTATATGATAAAATTAGGGTGCATTTATTCCATTTTATTCTGCTCCATAGTTTTGTTACTAGAAAATCGATTACAAGTGAAGGGAAATCCTTTTACAAAAAAGAAATGATGCATCAAATATGTAAGCTTTCAGAACTTATGGCCCATATCTATAATAACATACTACAAAGTGTCTTCCTTCAGCTTGGTAAGATGCTCCTCTTCATCCATTATCCATCTCATTATCCTGCGTACATTGTAAACTTTATTAAGGTCCCCAATAAACAATCCATGTAATGAAGACTGTGGATTAGAGATGTGTCAAAGCAGAAGAGCTCAGAAGAGAAGGGTTATGGTGAATGGGTGCTCATGACATTGCTATTGCTTGGATTACTCAAAACATCAAATAACAAATAATATATAAAGTTATAAACTGTTAAGGGGAGGGAGAACAGTAGTCGTATGGACTATCTTCTTCAATATCAAATACCATCATGCAATTCATTAAAATATTATGCTTAACATAATATATTCTAAAAATGATATTTTTGAAATTCTACCAAAACTTAATCTAAAAATGACTACTATTCAAAAGATGAGTTATTCGAAAGATGGGTTATTTGAAGGACGGGTTATAAATAATTGAATCAAGCATGACTACATTCAGGAAGTTGCATGACTGAATTCAGGAAGCTGACCCTACACATAGGACATTCATTATGTCTATTGAAAAATAAGCTTTTAAAATAAACATAGACAAATCACCTTTCTCTTAAGTAGCTTGAATTGGAAAAATAGATTCAAGCTACAATGCTTTGAATTCAATAAAAACTTAGAATTAAATAATATTTTGTAGCTTAGCAATTTAGGAGTGCTGGAGTGATTACCAGTTGTGATGTAGCAAGATGTGCATGAACCTTCAATGTTCATCGTGTCAATGGAAATCATCTCTTTATTGCCATCAATATTGTAGTTCTTGAACAGTGCAAAAGTTCTGCCAACTACTATTCCTTCCTGTATGGGAATAATTCAAATCAACTAGAGCTAATAAATTACTAGCCAATGAACATAATTATAAATCTTTGATGAGCTGATCTTTTAAACTTTTTTCTTGCAAATTCCACCTTTTAAGGAAAAACACAAAATTGTTAGATATAGCCACTAAAAGAAAAGATCGGAATGAAAGGAAAAATACTGTACCAATTAATGATATGAAAAAAAAATAGTGGGATAAACTTAGCTCACTTATGATGTTCCACCTTTTACGTATGGTGGGCCCGAATATATGCAATGTTAGGTCATAAAGTTTCTTATAAAACATATCATTTCCTGCAAAAAATGTCATGGGATAATCAATCCAAAACTTGTTATGAATAGGTAAATGCATATTACAATATAAAAAATAATTATTTAAAGTACCTGGAATCTGAGGACATTTTATAGGCATTGATTCATTATTGTCAATCAATAATGACATCTGCGTCGCACCTGTGCTAGTAACACAGGTAGATCCAAGAAATGGTGGTGAATTATCACCAATACATGTAGATTGATCAGTATCTGGTGTACCAAGCGGTGCCACCGGGGTATCTCCTACTCCAAAAAAATAATCCACTATGTGATGCACCCAAGATTAAAGTACACCAGATACTGATCAATCTACATGCATTGGTGATACCCACTTGATGTCGCCTTTGGTCTCATCATCATAAGAACATGACCCCCCATTAGCAAGGAAATATTGCATGCATTTGTCAAAAAAATTTCTAATCTTTTGCCACATCAACCTGCATTGAGTGGTCAACAACAAGATCCGTAGGTACCTGCAATCATAAAGTTGATAAATACCAATAGTTGGTGTAAAGAAGAAAAATACCATAAACAATAGCATTTCAAAAATGACTAAGAAATATATATCTGATCTAGAATTTAAAGTAATAAAGACAGAAAGAGTAGAGATAAAGCAATCGTGATTAAATAGTAATCTTCAAAAACCTATGTTGTTAATCTTTCCATCATACATTGTATTAGGATTTATTGAAGAATATAAACACACAAAAAAATTGACAAGAAAATAATGTAGCACATAGACTTAGAGTCCCTAAATCTTCAACAAAATATGGAATGCAAAGCCAACACAATGAATTTCCATTTCTCAAGCATAAGAAATTCAAGCTTATTTCTCATGGAACAGCACAAGACAGAAACAAAGATGTATAGGAAAACACAGTGTGGTATCAATGTACTAATCTACCCCATAGGCACAAAAGAGACATACTAAAATACACCCATAGTTCAATTATTAAGTGTTATTTTTATCTTTTCAAATATTTGAAAAATGTATGGCTATCAAATACAAAGCTTTGTGCTCAATAAATAAAAGGTAAGGTTTTGAACATGTAGATCCACTTGTTATCTGAGGTTTGAATACATCATAAACTGAAGCGAATTAAACTGGAACTCCTGGAGGGGAATTGGATTTCTATTTCAGCACAAAATAGAAACATGATGAGAAATGATGAAAATGTTTTATTTTTCACTAAGCATAAGATATAGAAACTAAAGAAAAAGTGCCACCATTTTATACTAAAATGAACTAAAATAGTCTTTCAAAATATGAAGGCAACAACAATACTTACGGATAGGGACCATAAATTTTTACTTGACGAATATGGGTATCCCGTCCATTTTGATGATTAGACAATACAGCAAGCTGCAACATAAATGTTTGCACAAATACATCCTTGAAATGAATTAACAAAGGAAAATCTGTAAGTCTAAGAAGAATGGAAAATGTTTAATTAAACAAGATCACCATCACGAAAATCTGTAAGTCTAAGAAGGATGGAAAATGTTTAATTAAACTAGAGATGTTACCAATCTCTCTTGGAATTTGACCAATGAAAATAGAGTCGTACAAGCTTAAATGCCTTAAATTGTTGAGCTTGTGAAAGTGTGATGGGATGGCAAGAGGAGGGAAGAAGGCATTGTGACTGAGGTCCAAGTGCTCTAGATAGTGTAGCTGGAATAGTCTCCCACGAAGTTGCCTCCATGTCATGAATGGATAGATTATCTGATCTTGTGCGGTACCTCTTGTCTTGGCTCTAGCAATGGCTGTGCTGGTTTCAAAAATTCTAATTTAGAAATGTATAATTCTATTAAAATAAAAGCATTAAAAATTTGACTATTTCCAAGAAAACATAGATTGAAATGAATGTTGAAAACCATACCAGAAATATGAAGTATGTTTCTGCCGTACTTCTTTGCCGTATGAGGTGAGTTTAAAACTCATATCAAGCTGAAGAATCTCAAGCATAGAGTAACAAAAAGGAATGATAATAAGACACCTGATTGTGAATCTAGATCACAAAATCCTCCATATGCACCACCGCTAACATGTACACAATCCCACAACCATGTATTTCTTTGTATCATAATGATCTAATGCAGGAGAATAGAGAAGCTTGGTGAAGGAGCAGTGTTGGATGATAATTTGTTGATGGAGGTTAAGCCTGAACAGACACCAGTCATGTTGAAAGTTGGTTGCTTCATGATTGAAGAGGTTTGGTGATGGATTACCTATAAGGGGGTCTGTAGTGAGGTGTTTACACAGTTAGTTTGGCCTGGAGTTGATGGGAGGGGTCCTTTTGATCAAACCCTCATGGTATGTCCCTAAAAGCAAGGGTTTGGTGGAAAACAAGTTAAGTGAAGGGTGGAGACTTGGTGAGTTGGAAATGTGTCATTTCTCAACCTCTAGAATGACTGTTTCATCCTTTTGAGTCTTGGGAGCAAGTGGAGTTAGGGGTTACTATGTAAAAGTGGAGAATTAGGCCTGGTGAGGATAGGCTAGGGGTATTGGATCTTGGGTATGGTCCAAAGGAGTATAGGTTGAATCTTTCAGAGGATTTAAAGAGCCCAAATTGGTATTTAGATAATATTTGAGTTTACTTAGTTGTTTGGGGAAAGTAAGAGGAAAAGTCAATTTAATGACTGGTGAGGGCTACAAGCTTCAAGGACTGATTGTGTGTGTTGGATAGAAGATGGGTTGTCCAAATCAAATGGGTTGGGGGAATATGGTGGATAGGTCATAAAAATATGTTTTGTGAATTTAAAATGAAGGTTGGATTCTTGTGTGAAGGTTTGGTGTTTGAGAGAAACTAGGTACACTTGGGAGTCAAGGCATTGAGGGATATTGAGGTAAAGAAGCAATTGCAAAGTGGAGTGGATTTGTTGTCTGAGGTAATCAATATGGATGCCACACACTATCTCTACATTAGGTTGCAAGAAAAGTGGGCTTAACATTGGAGGAACCTTTGTAGTAAAGAGCACTTGAACTAGAATAATATTGGGATGAGTGACCTGCTGGGAAGTAGCGTTGTCTAAAATGAATCAAGGCAGTGAACCTGTTGTAGAGGAGTGTTTGGTTGATATCCTAAAGTCAAGAACTTCTTATTTATCCTTGAGTTGAGCTCTAGTTCCTTGAGTGGATTCCAAGATGTTGTTGAATCCTCGAGTTGAACAGGGTTCCTTAAGGGGATATTAGAAGGCTCTGCATCAAAAACTCTAAGCTTGTCTTTAAAATTTGAGCTTCACTTGGTTTCGAGAATAGTTTAATATTCTCTACTAAACAAGGCCAACCACATGAAGGTGGAAGCTCATTTGGCCCCTCCCCCCCCCCTAACATCACTCTAAATTCCCCATTAACATTTAATAACATTCATTCATTCATTCATTCATTCATTCATCCGACATTTTTGAAATATAACATTCAATTATTATAATCACATGATAACATTCATTAACACACAACATTCATAAATAATTCATTAACACATAATTCATTAACACACAACATTCATGAATAATTCATTAACACATATTAACACACATCATTCATCAACATTACTAGTACAAAATTACATCCATTAAGACAAAGTTCTTTCATTAGCAATAAATGTTAATTACAATCATTTCTTTTTGGGTTTCTTGCTATTTTTTTTAATCATATAATTTCTAAGAGGAAGATCAATGTCCTCATCATTCCCCTCCTCTATTGAGTCTAATCCCAACATGTGTCTCCTCCTCATCTGTTCAAGAATAGGAGGCCGCTGCGCTGAAGGGGGGTCTGCTGCAATAACTACTTCATGAGTTAAATTCACACTTTTATATTATTGAATTACAAGTATTTATGTAAGTAAAAGAACTATAAATCAAAAAATTAATTTAAAAGAACAAAACATAAATTTTCTTTACCTGAATGTGCCACATGATCTACATGGTGATCAGTCTGAACATCCTCTGGCACTCGTTCAGCATGACCTGATTCTGTATCCTCTAAAATATACACAAAAATGTTACACCAAGTTCAATTTAAGATGTTAAATTATATTAATAATTACATAATTAGTTTTAAATAGCAAATGAGCACCTCCTTGGACAGTATGATCCACATCAGCGGCTTCATGATGCGGCGTTGTAGGCTGCATTGCAATGTAATGGACATTATTATCAAATTGATTCTTGCTCAAGTATTCAATTTCTAATATATTTTTTGGCATATTTACCTGTGCACATGATGCAGGAGACTCTTCGGTTGGGCCAGTGGAAGCTTGCCGTAGGCGTTTAGCCACGCCTTGATAGCCTTCCTTGAAGGCAATTTTTCTGTGTTCTTCCGTGGCCTCTAAATTAAAATCAGAGCCCTGCATTTTTTGATTAAACAAAATTATTTGCATTTTATAAATAATTTTTCTCTGCAATTCATTTACTGCTACTTACAATGCGAGCTTTAATTTTTGAATATCCGCCAGCGCCAAGTCTGTGTTGCCCAATCTTTTCTAGCCTGGCCTTTGTTGCCTTTGAAGTGTCCTGCAACCTATGAAAAGTTTGAAAAAATGGTATAAAAACATGTATATGGAATAACAAATGAAACTTTGAAATGCTGAACACATTGCCTTCAATGGTGAAAATGTCTAAAACATCATACCAAGATATTATATTGAAAAATGATGATTGCATTCAAAATTTAATTATCATCTCAAAAGTCCATGCCAAACACCTTATCACTCATAGTTAATACTATTGCATACCTTCTCGCATTTGTTGGCGAAACTCCTTTTTGAGCGTCCGCTTTCTCCTTTGCATCTAAAATAAATTCACTCCAATCCCTCGCTGAAATAAAGGGAGGACGCTCATGCTTTGGGTTCTGGACGAGACTCTTTCTATATTGGTCCCTCACAGTCTTAAGATGTTTGCAAGCTCTTTCCAAAATTTTCTTCTCATCAAAAATATTATTGCCAAACTCATGCTGTAAATCTTTGATGAGCTGATCTTTTAAACTCTTTTCTTGCAAATTCCACCTTTTAAGGAAAAACACAAAATTGTTAGATATAGCCACTAAAAGAAAAGACCAGAATGAAAGGAAAAATACTGTACCAATTAATGATATGAAAAAAAAATAGTGGGATAAACTTAGTTCACTTATGATGTTCCACCTTTTACGTATGGTGGGCCCGAATATATGCAATGTTAGGTCATAAAGTTTCTTATAAAACATATCATTTCCTGCAAAAAATGTCATGGGATAATCAATCCAAAACTTGTTATGAATAGGTAAATGCATATTACAATATAAAAAATAATTATTTAAAGTACCTAGAATCTGAGGACATTTTATAGGCATTGATTCATTATTGTCAATCAATAATGATGTCTGCGTCGCACCCATGCTAGTAACATGGGTAGATCCAAGAAATGGTGGTGAATTTTCACCAATACATGCAGATTGATCGGTAGCAGGTGTACCAAGTGGTGCCACCGGGGTATCTCCTGCTCCAAAAAAATAATCCACTATGTTATGCACCCAAGATTAAAGTACAAATTATGAAATCATAATTAGCACAAAACCAAATATAGTAAAACAATGATTTACCAGATGCCATAGCCATTGAAGGCATTGATGTTTGCATGGCCCTTGTGGCTGACATTGCACTCGACAATCTTCTATGGGCAACCTAGCTAGTAGGAGTCTCTTGCAATTGAGGACCTGAACAATACATTGTTAGCAAAGACATTTTCAAATAATAAAAGTAAGAGTTAACTTGAGAAGTTTTTGAATGTTCCAAAGAAAAAATTCCTTGTAACTTGTCAACTAAAGGATTATTTTACCTGAGGCAGCCGGAGGTCTACTAGTACCAGCCTCATCCGCACATTGTCCTTGACCAGGTACTAGAGATTCTATAAAATCCTACAACAAGAACACATATTACATATATTTTACTTCACAACATAAAAGAGTATAAAATATTAACCTTTATTGTAATTTTGTTATAACTAAAGATTCATTACTGCTTACTTGATACCGATGTCCGAGTGCTTTCAATTCAGTTAGCCTCCTGAGCATCTCCTCACTTGGATTTCTTTCATACAAAATGTTAATTATATCTTTATTGATTTGTTTCATTTTTTTCTTTACCATGATTATAACATTAGGTGAATCTGCAAAAAGATCATCATCATCAGGGGTAGCTATTGCCTCTACTATCGAGGGTGCTTTTCCCTTATCCTGAACATCAAATTGTGAAAGGAATATCAGTAAAACTATCATAAAAACTCCAAAACCATAAATAAAATAACGTAATAATATAACATTTTTCAACTATCTAATTTGTACAATTTTAATAAGGTTTACCTTTGCTAAAGAACAAGTGGGAGGAGCATCCTCATGGCCTCTATCATGTGCGGGATCCATATCATCCTGTGACAAAGATTAAATATAAAAACTTTAGCGAACTAAAAGCAATAGACTTAGCAAAAAAAAACTTATTAATAAAATAGTATATAGTACTTACCACCCTCATGATAGTAACTTTGTTTGTATCTATGCGATTTAAATGATAATCTATTAGCAGTTCTTCCCCTGCACTTATTGATTTTATTGCACATACAAAAATTTGATTCCCCTCGCGCGCCTCAAATATGCAATTGGGTTGCTTATTAGTTGATGAAGGTCGCGTACTATTTATAAAACCCGTAATATTACCTATTGCTTTTGGTCTCCCATCAATGTACATTGCAAATATTTTACTTTGATCATTTTCTTTCCTTTGTATATAATTAGCTGATAGTGCATACCTACACATACTTTTTTTATATTGAACAATCCGTATCCAATCATTGTAATTGTAACACGGACCGACATACTCGAATAATTCAACAACTCTATTGTAATATACCTTTATCCCATCCATGGAAAATAGGCCCAAACCATGTAATGAGGATGGAGCAATGCGATATATCCTCTCATTAACACAAAAATCAGTATTAATTGGAGGTAGCTCATTGGGTACCCATTCTTTCTCAATGTGTGTGTACCGAAAGGGCACCTTGATGTCGCCTTTGGTCTCATCATCATAAGAACATGACCCCCCATTAGCAAGAAAATATTGCATGCGTTTGTCAAATTTTTTTCTAATCTTTTGACCTCTAGTTGATCTCCCTGTTTTAGCCGTACTACATGTAGAACTTTCATCTAGCATTCCCTCATTTCCCTCATTCGATGTAGATAGATCTGACAAGTACCTATTTGGTGGGTGCTACAATCCATCAAATGAGATATTGCCACATCAATATATATAGAATAATCAAGTCGTGACCCATACGTACAGTTCTTCTTTGTCTATACATGAGAGATATAAAATGTACTAGGTTGAAAGTGATTATATATTATATTTCTATACGGTTCTTTGTCTATATATACATTATATGATTATATAATATGTCTATTTATAACATACGTGCTCAGTGATAAACAAGAAGAATATAAGAAAATTATGTCTATTTATTGACTTATACCTACCAATCCATGTCACTGTGCACGATCCACGCCAAAGGGGTCAAATTTACTGCATATGTTAATCATTTATCTTAAGTTAGCTAAATATTACATGATACGTATGCTACAAATAACTTAGAAGATAACATGAACAATATGCAACATCGTAAACATGAACAAATTTACCTTATGTATGGAATGCAAGATCGTCAACAGAAGGCCGGAGTGACAATGTCTATAGTCAATTGCCTGTTTGCAAAAAGGGTGATAATCAAACACAAATATACATGTATCAATAGCAATTAATTGAGCATCGTAAACAAAAAATTGGTAATTATAAATCACATATGTCGTAATCATTAGAATTGAATAGAATAAATATGTAACCATTACAATTTAAAGCAAAACATAAATATGTAATCATTAGAATTGAACACAATAAATATGTAACCATTTCAATTATGTCATTGATCATCATCATCATCATCATCATCATCGCCATTGCCATCGCCATCATCACCATCATCGCCATCATCAACAGCATCACCGCAATCATCATCGCCATGATCACCATCACCATCGTCATCACCATCATCATCATCACCATCATCATCATCATCATCATCATCATCATCATCATCATCATCATCATCATCATCATCATCATCATCATCATCACCACCATCAGCATCATCATCATCATCATCATCATCTGCTTCTTCATCATCTTCAGTATCTTCTTCTTCCATAACATTATACTTTATCGGCCTTCCTCTTGGATCATGTCTAACAACAAATGACCAACCCTGTTTATGTGGAACCTCTGAGTAAAACACTTGCTCACACTGGCTTGGAAGAACATAGGGCTCATCTCCAACTGGCTCAAATGACCTTGTATTAATCATTGTAAATCCATTATCATGTTGAATAACAGTTCTATCTGGATCATTTTGATTCAGTCGTAGCCTGTACCATTCGATGACAAATAGAACTACTTTGAAGGAGTTAAAGTCGCACTCAATTATATCATCTAAGATGCCATAGTATTGATTTTGAGATTGTTGAGGATGTAGGTCATTTCTAGATGATATATTGGTGACCTCGAAAACTACACTTATCCCAGAATCACAAGTTTTCTTTGTATCATCCAACTTTTTTATACAAAATTTGTGGCCATGATAGTACATAGCTTTGTGGTGCTTGACCTGCAATTTTTAAAGTGTGTAAATTATTTGTATCATGAGTTGATATGAAACATACGAGTCATGATCATTAATAAATTTGTATGTACCTGTCCACCTCTTAAACCATGTGCTAGATCAATTACCATTGGAGTAACATTGGGATCTCCATTACGATGAGCTTCTCTAACCAATGAAGCAACACCTTCCCATGTTAATGAACAACCATTTTGTTGACATCATTCAATCCATACCGTCATCCAATCAAGATTGTTTGCAATATACAAATGTATTGCATCCCATTCTCGACCAGCTGTATCAAAAACATCTTAGATTTATTGCATCTGACTCTCGACCAGATTTATAAGAATTAATTAACTACAATAACATCTTAGATTCACCTCTCACTTTCCTCAATCTACCTTTGCCATCAAGTGCTCCCCTTCAAATTTGTTAATGGAGTTGGGATCCCAAATACGATCTACATGGATCTTTGCTGCAAACTTAGGAAGATATTCACTAATGTACACCATGGTCTGGTATACCATATATCCCTCTACCATAGAACCCTCAGGATGCACTCTCTGTCGAACCAATTCTTTCAAAAATTTCAAGTGCCTCTCAACCATCCACATTGACCTAGTTGGTACAGGTCCGCACAATTCAATCTCCTCAACTTGATGTAAGAGGTAATGTTCTTGTGCATTGAAAAAAGTTGAAGGTAGACACTTTTGCATTTCACACATAAGAAGAGGAATTTTTCTCTTCCAGTATTTTATATCTTCTTTATTGATTTCTTTAGATGACAACCACCTCATGTATTTTCCAAGATCATATATAACTTGTTTGACACCGTTGGAAAAGTGGTGTGGGAGAGATAGAGGTAGAACATACTGCAATAT
Organism: Chamaecyparis obtusa; assembly: GCA_027943335.1. NCBI lineage: Eukaryota > Viridiplantae > Streptophyta > Pinopsida > Cupressales > Cupressaceae > Chamaecyparis > Chamaecyparis obtusa. Next base: position 713,400 of record BSBK01004130.1, read on the forward strand.
TTGTAAAATGATCTCGTCAATATTTTATAAAAGAATGCAATGAAAACCACATGCAGTATACAAATATATAGTGAATACAAAGTAATATGAATTACCTTAATAAATATATGCCAATTGTGTATTTTCATCCCTGGCCCAAATTCACTTTTCTTTGATATGAGATCATTTATGTTCGCAGCAAATCCTGTAGGAAATCGTATTTTCTTTATAATTTCTTTTATAGCATTGCTCTGCTGCTTCGACAATAACCATGGAAGAGCACTTGTATCAATCTGGTCTCCATTTTGATTGGATTGAATAAAAATTTTCATTGCATGGTTGGATTCTTCAATGTCACTACAAATTTTGATGATTTGGTCTTTGTCACGCCTTCCATCCAATATTTTCCATAATGTCTCTGTTACATTCTTTCCAATATGCATAGGATCAAACAAATGCACGATTGGGAGTTGCTCGTAGTACGGCAACCTAGTAAATTGTGTAGGATAACTTTTGAGTCCTTTTGGAAGTTGGTCATTGATGCCTTGATGACCTTCACAAGCATCAATTACATCATCAGTAAACAAAACACAATATCAAAAGATAAATTTGAAACAAAACCCATCAGATGGAATGACATTACCTCGACGATTTATTTTATTGTATGCCAACTTCCATAGGCGAGGTGTCATTCTCCATGGCTTTGATGTAGTCTCTTCTTTCCCATTGAAAAGATGTTTTTCAGTAATTCGGTACTTATGATTTCTGTGGAGAAAGTGTTTATTCTCATCGAACACCTGCTTTCTCAAACTTTTTGAATGATGAGATTTTATCTTTGGACCACAAACTGGACATGCAAATTTTCCCTTTATCTGAAGACCTACAAGATCATGTCTAATTGGATTAAATGTGTTAACTTTGTGTTAGCACTATAACATACCAAAAAAGAGGCATTATGAAGAGAACATACTACAAAAATGTGTTAGCCCAGGGGCATCATGTATTGTCCATACAAGCATTGCATGGAATTGAAATTGTCTTTGTCCTATTGGTCTAGAGATGTCATACATAGTGATCCCATTCCATAACACCATCAACTCGTCGATAAGGGGCTCAATATATACATTGATATCTTTAACTTGGTACTTACCTAGTTGAATGAACAAAAACATTACATAATTATTATGACCATTTTGATGGATTATTAATAATAAATTAATTTAGATGACCATTAAATCAAAAAATACCTGGAACAATCAGTGACAACATTATGTGCTCCCTCTTTATGGACAACCAAGGAGGAATGTTATTGTTGATAACAAAAACAGGCCACACCGAGTAAGTAAATCTCATCTCTCCAAACAGATTGACACCGTCTACTGCTAATGAAAGCTTGAGATTATGAGGTTCTTTTTTAAAGTGTGGCTATTTTTTTTCTATTTCCTTAAATGTCAAGCCATCTACAGACATTCGCATAATGCCATCTTGACTTCTATTGCGTGCATGGCAATCCATAAATTGTGCCAAGCTATTGCACTTGAATAATCGTTGCAGACGTGGAATAATGGGAATATGTCGAAGAACCTTGCGAGGCACCTTTTTTGTTATTTGATCTGATTGATATCTACTAATATGACAAATAGGGCATTCTTTTGCAAATTCATGTTGTTTATAATATATAATATGATCATTCGGACATGCATGTATTGTTTGATATTCCATTCCAATATCTTTCATAATGGCAGATAATTCTCGGTACGAGCGAGGTAGGATGTTTGATGGTGGTAACAAACACTCACCTACCAACCTACGACCAAAAATATAATTTGTTAATTTAAAGAATATTAATTGCTACACGATTCATCCAATATTAATTGCAAGGGAATTACGACTAAAATAATGAAAAAAGATGACATACCTTAACATACGTGTCATTGCTACGTTGGATAAACCATTCATAACCTTTAGGTTCACCAACAACAATACAGCGGAAAGAAGAGTTGTTTCGGAGCCTTCATATAGGGGCTCGTGTGCCTTCTCAAGTAAAGGTACATCAAGCTCTGCATCAACATCATCATCATCTTGATCATCGTGATCATATTGATCTTCTTCATCATCGTGGTCTTCTTCCATGATATCATTACCTTCTACTTCTATGTTCACACCTCCATGTTCCCTCGTTTGGAAATCCACATTCTCCAGATTGTCATGGTCCATAACATGAAATTGAGGGACGTTGACCTATATGAAAATGATGACCTTATATTAACCATGATCATGTTGTCATCATCAAATCATGTCTTATGTATTTTATAAAATATTAAAATACATACCAATGGATGAAATTTGTTTCCCCCTTCAATGTGACCATGTTGCCTACAATGTTCCTCAGTTGTTTTGATTAGATATCTTTGAGTCTTTAAGCCCTTACAAAGTTTGCAAGGACAATAACATTTTCCATCACCTTTTCTTTTTAAGTTAGACCATAGTCTAGCAATTGTCTCCCTATTTGTTTGTGCGTTGATATCGTCAGACATGGTCTTTCTTGAATGGAATGACTCATTGGTGGAAGAAGGATGATTTGTTTGCAACCTGCTAATAAAAATCGTTAGTGAACAACCATTTTCTCAACCATTTTAATATCGAAAACATCATATGAAATATCTTTATCATTTAGATTTTAATGCTATATTTTAACTTTTAATCAAAATTATGTGTAATATAAGGACCCTATATCACCATTTTACTGAGAGTCAAGCATCAAGTCATCGGTAAGTTAACACAACTTGATATGAAGATCTGAAGATATTTGATACTTCCATCATCACCCATGACATAACTCTCAAGCCTAACATAAAGTCATTCATACAAAAGTAGCAACCTATTAATTTGTTGATAGAACCCTTAATCTTCAAGGAAGTTCAAAAGTTACTTGCTGCAACGAGAATTTTTCCTATCCACCACTCCACTTGGGTGGAAAATTTGGTGCATGTACAGAAGAAGCAAGAGGAGATCTATGTTAATTTTTTTAAGCTTAAAAAGGTGTTAGATTGGACACCCTAAGCCTCTGCATCAATTTTATGAGTTCACCTTTCAATAATGTTGAAGTGAGGTATTGGGCCCTCGAGAAATAAGCTTTCAACTTGGTTAGATAATTCAAGAAGTTTAGACAATATATCTTGAGAAGCAATATATATGCCATTATGCCTGACCAAGTGGTCAAGAGATTGGTTATGTAGTCAGATTTGGGAGAGCGTCACGAGAAATAGATGGCTATTTTGCAAGAGTTTGATTTAGAGATGCATCCTATGGGATTGGTTTAGAGATGCATCCTATTTGATTTTTGAATTTAGCCACTAGCAGTTCAAAATTTGAAATGTATGGGTCTTTGACCACTTGCATTCTTCAAAGGTGGCCACGACCTTCCGAATGTAACAAACTAATCAAATAGCGTTAAGGTTTTCTTTTAAACCTTTGTATATAAAGCGACGATGTCGAGTTTTCTTCCTGGTTCTTTCCTGATTGAGCTCTTTTTGAATCAATTTTTATAAATATAAATATATATAGTGGTTCTTCCACTTTTGTCTAAACAAAATAAAATAAAACAAGATACCCTATAAGAAAAGATAATCATCTCCATCTTATCTACATTGATTCTTAGAAAATAACATACTACACAATAAAAAATAACCAATAAATGATAATCATCTCCTTCTTATCTATGTTGATTCTTATCTCTTTTATATATAATCAATTTTAGAGAATGAAATAGTATGCAATAAACGATAATCACCCCCCTTATGAAAAATAAGATAATCATCTAAGTTCAATATTCTAAAAAATAAGATGCCACTTGCAATAAAGTGACCATCTCCCTTCTATGTACGATGATTCTATAATTGAGTAAACTCTAATTCACAAGTAAAAAAATTCATACTATAATTTAGAAGGTCTAATTCACAAGTAAATAAATTCTTGGCAGCTCCTACATAACAAATTTTTAAAAATATATTGCACATTGAATCAATTTAAACCCAAGATGTATTTAAATTAAATTAAAAAATATATTCAAATTTAGATAAATCAACATGATAGATCATCAATATATCACTAAGTCTACAATAAGCAACATTTTGTTACTTAATTCTTCCTTTGTTAACCCCATCTTCTCTTCTATGAAACATAATAAACAATCACTAACAAGCTTCTAACATATTGTATGTTTCCATCTTCTGCAATGACTACAAAATATCTCCTACAAAAAATTCACACAAAAAAATCAAGTATAAAAATTAGAAGCACTTTGAACCTAGATATATATTAAATACTTTTGGAGGAGTTGTTTAAAGCTAACTACACATGTAAATGTGTGCACGATAAAAATGTGATATAAATAAACATACCTATTTTAGTGGATGTTGACATATAGTCATAATAATTAGAAATATTGAAAATGAATGTCTTCAAAGATTTTATCTTTGTCGTATACCTATGCAAAGATGGATGCAAAATATTGAAGCATATCGAGTATGCAATCTATTTGTCAAATGTTAAAAAAAATAATAGATCTTTTAATCTCAAATCTATAAAACATCACATATCCCAAATAATAACCAAATACAAATTATAATTTTTTTTCAAATATGGGACAATTTACTCTTAGCTTTTTTGGATAAGTATCTTGTTGATTTTTTGGTTCCTCATGCCTCTCTTCTTTTTAAATCCAAAGACCAAGAAGGTAAAAAAAAAGAGAAGAAAAACCTACATCATCTCCATTTTTATTTTCTCATTTAAATGAAAATGAGGACTTTAGCATTCTCACCCCACAATTTGGAAATTTCTAAGTAGGGAGTAAGTGACTACTCCACTAGACTAAGCAAGATAAATGGATGCAAACACATGAATCCTTCCATCAATTCATAGATACATTAATTGTTACAATATTTTCAACTTGAAACTAATTAAATAATTTAATATTTTATCTTTCATTTGTAATAGAGCTCTAGTCACCTCCATCAATATTAATAATTAGAAATAAATTTTCACACATATACTTTGTGCTAGCTCTTCAAATGAGGACATTGATATGCCTGCAAAGATCATAAATATAGTCATTGCACATATGCTAACAAATACTAAGCAAGGTTTTTATAAATATGTCTGTAATCAAAGATTCTTGCCTCTATTATTTGATAGGTATATCTGCCTTTCTCATCATGCCCAATGAAATGAGGAAAGTCTCTCTAAAGACAACATGATAATGTACACTCACTGTAAGGATAGTCACAAATGAGGACAGTCACTGTAAAGACAACATGATAATGTACACCACTGTAAGGACAATCACAAATGAGGATAGTCACTCTAAAGACAACATGATAATGTACACTCACTGTAAGGACAGTCACAAATGAGGACAATCACTCTAAAGACAACATGATAATGTACACTCACTTTAAGGACAGTCACAAATGAGGACATCTTATAGTGAGTGTACATTATCATGTTGTCTTCATAGTGACTGTCCTCATGTGTCATAATATTAGAAGTTCACAAAATTATTTTTGTGAACTGTAATATTATTTTTGTTTTGTAATTTTTGTGACCTTGTGTAATTTCACAAAATGAGTTCTCACATTGACTGTCCCTTGTGTAATTGCCACTTGAATGAGGACAGTCACTGTAAAGACAACATGATAATGTACACTTACAGTGAGTGTACATTATCATGTTGTCTTTAGAGTGACTATCCTCATTTGTTGAAGAAGAAAAGCATTAATGTGGTTCAATAGCAATACATTCAAGTGGCAATTACACAAGGGAAAATCACTGTGAGATGTCCTCATGTGTGACTGTCCTTGTCACAAATGAGGACATCTCACAGTGACTGTCCCTTGTGTAATTTCACAAAATGAGAAGTTCTCATAGTGACTATCCCTTGTGTAATTGTCACTTGAATGAGGACTGTCACTATAAAGACAACATGATAATGTACACTTATAGTGAGTGTACATTATCATGACAACATGATAATGTACACTTACAGTGAGTTTACATTATCATGTTGTCTTTAGAGTGACTATCCTCATTTGTTGAAGAAGAAAAGCATTAATGTGGCTGAATAGCAATACATTCAAGTGGCAATTACACAAGGGACAGTCACTGTGAGATGTCCTCATTTGTGACTATCCTTATAGTGAGTGTACATTATCATGTTGTCTTTACAGTGACTGTCCTCATTTGTTGAAGGAAAAAAGCATTAATGTGGTTCAATAGCAATGCATTCAAGCGGCAATTACACAAGGGACAGTCACTGTGAGATGTCCTCATTTGTGACTGTCCTTACAGTGAGTGTACATTATCATGTTGTCTTTACAGTGACTATCCTCATTTGTTGAAGGAAAAAAGCATTAATGTGGTTCAATAGCAATGCATTCAAGTGGAAATTACACAAGGGATAGTCACTGTGAGATGTCCTCATTTGTGACTATCCTTATAGTGAGTGTACATTATCATGTTGTCTTTAGAGTGACTGTCCTCATTTGTTGAAGAAGAAAAGCATTAATGTGGTTCAATAGCAATACATTCAAGTGGCAATTACACAAGGGAGAATCACTGTGAGATGTCCTCATTTGTGACTGTCCTTGTCACAAATGAGGACATCTCACAGTGATTGTCCCTTGTGTAATTTCACAAAATGAGAAGTTCTCACAGTGACTATCCCTTGTGTAATTGCCACTTGAATGAGGACTGTCACTATAAAGACAACATGATAATGTATACTTATAGTGAGTGTACATTATCATGACAACATGATAATGTACACTTACTAGTGTAGAGCACCTGAATTCCATTAACAATTCCATCAGATGTTATCAGACTTTTCACATTCTATCCAACTTGGACTCCTTGCTTGGCAAGAACACACACTGTTTGCAGGTTCCTTGTATGGGATAGCAGAATCTTTGAATGGTTTTAATAAAGTAACATAAGATGTTTTTTTTGTAATAAAGGTTAAAGGATTGATTTTATAATCTCCTTATAACCCATCGAAATGTATGGACACAAGACCCCTTGGTGCACTTATAAACCTTGGGTATCGATTGGTCCCTTGGATGAAATTTTGTTATCTAGGTGTCTTTAGGTGTTTTAAGAGTGTTTGAAAGTCTAAAACATCAAATAAGGTCTTTTAGTCTTCCAAAACAAACTTTTTGTCTTACCCGACAAAAGTTGTTTTAAAGTTGTAATGCAACTTTTAAAGTTGCTAAGCAATTTTGAGTTTGAATTGGTTAAACGGCTACAACCATAAAAATGGTTAAGCCAACGGTGGGGAGAGCCTATTTAGGCTTCCAAATGACTAAGGAAATTGAAGAGATCCTCATTGTATTCAAATTGCTTTCAAATCAATAAAATTACCTGTTTCAGAGCAATTTTCTGTGCAAATCACGGTGACAGTACGGTGTACGGATGTGAAGGGGTGATCAAAACCTGTCTGAAAGTTGGAGCATCTCCATTTTATGCTTTTAGAATTGGTTTGATAACTTCAAGTCATTTTATATCAGATTTATTCAATTTTCTTGTCTGCTGGTCTAAGAAACCCTTGTTTTCAGGGTTTAGCCATTCAAATGGCCCTAACTTGAATTTTGACCATTGGAAATTCTTCTTCCTCAGTACAATACAAGTTAGGGAGGTCCTTTTTCATATTCCAAAAGCTTTGAACCAGGAGGTTGAGGTTACACCATTTGGTAGCAAGCCCTAGGTCAAAAGCTTCTATGTTTTTTACTAGGAAAATGATATATAGTGAAAAATCAGAAGGTTACGGTGTGTGAAGGACCTTAAAACTTGGTTTTTTTGGACACCTAGGGTGAGGAGAACAACCTAAAACTTAGTGTTTGATCCCAGGTACCCATTCCTCATACTTTGTTTGGAAACCCAATCCTAAACTGCATGCATTAGGCTTGTGGACCTAACAAAGGAAGTGGACTATTGGAGTGGAGTCAGAAACTGAGATTTCGAGGTTTCATGGTGGAACTGGGGTTTTCTTGGCCTAATTTAACTTCTTGACAATTTGAGTATTGTTTTATGGCTCGATCAGAGTTTGAATAATGAGACTGAATGCTGGGATTAACTCTCTGTTCTATATGTTGTTTCTCTTCGTATCGATGTAAAATGTGGCATCAGATTTTGGTGTATATTGTAGCCTCTTGTTAGGGGTGGTTGTAGATTATGGTGTTGTAGTGACATTGTAAATAATTACACCCTAGTTGAAACGGTTTGGGTTGTAAATTGGTTTTGTTTGCAATGAAGGGTGAAGAGAAGCATTTGTGTCAGCTTGGTAGAAATTTTTTGGAGAGAGCTCAAATGAAATGAAAACAAGGAAATAAATATGGTTTCCTATCCTCAGGAAGGAGATTATCTAAGTGGGTATGGAAGAATAGGATTAACTGTGGCAAGAAAGACAGAAGCATGAAATGTAGTTGTCTGTATAAGTGTTGTTCGGGCAAGGCAGCATTGCATAACTATGAGAATTTTCGTAAGAGTTCAGTTCCCACGAGGGTGATGTTTTTTTGGAATGGCTCATGGAATGATTTTTCTGTCCAAGTTTTGGATTCACTTAGAGATGAGTTTTTGGCTGGCATGCCCACTGTAGAGTTGGCAATAGATGGCTCTCCATATCTTGTTGATTTTTTGTGAATGCTGCAAATAGATTTGAGGGCCGGCTGTCAAAGGTCCATTGCTTGGATTGATGAGAATGGTTCGTGCTTTTTCCCCAAAGTTATCATTGAGGGTAATGCCGATGAAGAAGTTTCCTCTAAAGTTGAGGTCGAGATTGAAATTTGAATAAGTCCAACCGAGGCCTCAAATGCTAAGAATTGTGATAGAGTTGTTGCTAGTATGGAGGTTTCCAAAACTAAGCAAGTTTGTATTCCTAGTAATTTGAAGCCTGTGGCTGATGTGGTATCCATGAATGTTCCTAAATTAGATGAATTGATCAAGAAATATTCAACCGAGGGCCCCACTGGTGCAAATGAATTGTATAGAGATTTAAGAGATTCAAACTTGTTTAAGGATACAAAGCCACAGCCTATAACCGAGTTACCTATAAAGACTTTCCAAGCAAAGCAGTTGCTTCATAAAACATCAGCTAAGGTTCAAACAGGTACAGATGCAACTCAGTTGGAGAATGGTCAGATATTGCATGATGAGGTTAGGGATGGTGTCATTAATCACAATTTGCTTTCTGAATCCCAACAATGTTCTAGTTTTGTGGCTCATGAATTTGAACAGGTGGGGGACAAATTGATCAAATTAGTGGATTGCGATACAGAGTATGTAGCTATGAAAAATTATTTCCTTACTGGCCTAAATAAAATTGGACTTGCAACCAATGTTACTGGTATTTATCAAAATTCACATACAGATAGGCTGGGACAGGCTCGGCTGCAGGTTTTCAACAAACAGGTTGAGATAACAAGAAATTCTCGTGGTAATGCAAATGTTAAATATGCATGGCATGGAGCATCCGATACAAGCATATAATCAATTATACTACATGGTTTTAGCAATAATAGATTAATGAATGGTGGTCCGGCATATGGTGTTGGTGTTTATCTTGCTCCAGAAGATTGCTCGTACCTGAGGTAGGAAAGATTATATTCAAAGATAATCTCTTTGGTGGGGATTTCTTTTAAATGTTTGAGTTCTAGAATGTTCTTTTCTTTAATACACTTTTTTTTTTCTAAGAAGGAATGTTTGACTAACTATTATTTGCTTATTCTTTACAGTGTTCCATTTTTAGACTTGGACATTAATGGGGAATAGTATGTTGTGTTGTGCCGAGTTATTTTGGGGAATGTCGAGGAAGTTCCTCTTGGCTCTCATCAGTTCCATCCGAGCTATGAGAACTTTGATTCTGGCATTAATGATATCACCAATCCAAAGCATTACATTATTTGGAGCACTCACATGAATACACACATTCTGCCAGAATATGTTGTCAGTTTTAAGGCTCCTCACCAGTCGCCTGGTATTGTTGAATTGTGCTTTTTAATATCATCTCATACATGCTAATAAGCAATCTGCAATGTGGACAATTGTATTTGTTGTATGCCCAGAGTAAAAATGCTGCCTAAATAATGTTTTTTGAATGTTATAGCATGTTCAGATGGATTGGAAGCAAATGAAGCGTCTGAGTCAGAGACATATTTTTTAAACTTTTCTTAGATCATCATTAAAACATTCAGAAAATCTGCATAGTTCTTCTTGTTCCCACTAATCAAGACTCAGAATTTTCTCCAGGGAATAACAATAACTATTTCTTTAATTGATCAAACATTCATCTCATATGGGTATCTATAGAAGCATCATAGATTTTTATCAGATGATGTGTAGACATGTGTGTGAAGTGTGAAGTACAGACAATGCATTTGAGTTGTTTGACAAAATACCTTGAATGGTATAAGTGTTGTATTAAAGATCAGTTGAAACTAGGGCTTCAGAAACTTTCAAACAAATGCGATTGGCAGGTATGGAAATAAATCTTTTGCCAATTTTTTCCCTGCCTATGTGAGCAAACAGTGTTGGAATCGAAAATGAACGTATATCAGAGTATGTTGGTAGGAAGATTTTTGGTAGTTACTACCAATGACTTAAATGTAAAATGTGGAAGCCTGAACTTGGCACACGAAGTGTTTGTTAGAATGCCTCGAAGAGAAATTGCCTTATGGAAGGAAGTGAGACAATTTCAGAATGTGAGCTAATATGCAAAGTTTTGGTAAAGAACATCCATTGAGGCATAACGTGCTAGAAGCTAGGCATTCAGAGTATGAAATAATGGATGAACATCACTATGCCAGTATAGCAGTGTTGTAACAATGTTTGTGTGCTTGATAAAGTGAGATGAAAGGATGTGTTTTTTTTCTGATTTTGTAGTTTCAATTTCCTCTGATAGACATAGTGAGGATACATTGACAGGGCACGACACTTTCAATGAGTGTAACTGGCTGAGTATGTGATTCGTTGGTGCCATTTTGTTTTCTTCCTCTCATACAAAGGATTATTACTGTGCAATCATAGGAAAAGAGTGTGAATTGTTGATGTGTCATTTGGGGGAGATAAAATGCAGAAATTGTGCATATATCTATACAATAGTTTTGCAAACTGGGTTTTGCAAGGAAACTCTCAAGGCCTTTGAAGTTTTGAGATGGTGAAAAAGTAATGGTAGGAGAATTTTTGTTAGATATTATATGGTTTGGATTGCTCTATTCAATGTGCTTACAAAATGTGTAATCATGGAGAGTGTAAATAGTTTGCTTGATAGCATACTCTAAAGAAACACCGTCACATGGATTGTCATAATTGTGGAGATGCACAATTCTAGGGTATTGGATTGTGTATGAACACCCATTAGAAAATGTACAGTATAGAAGACTTTTATCTAATGATGAGGTTCCAAGTATATTGCTAAACGTAAATGTTTGAGGGTAGCTCAAAGGGGATGCTATCTCATGGACTATAGTGTTTGTAAGTTGCACAGAAATAGGAAACCTAAAGGGCAGTGATCTTCAAATCATGACAAGGTTATGGAAAGGGCATGAAAGGATATTGTTTCCCTGATTATTTTATGAAGAACATTTACAAGTGTGAGACAATGTACATGTATACTATAATGTGATGCCAAAGGTTAATGAACAAAGTATGCTGGATATAGTGAAGGAGTAATGTATGGAATGTTATCATAAGAATGTTTTTAATAAGAAATATTAAGCGGGAATTTCTACAGGCACTTTACCTTCTGTCTGCTATCAATGAAATACCAATGTAGTAATGTTGCTCACAGTTTTGGTTGACTGTCGCAAAGATCGATTTCACACTTAAACATTTAACATCTTCAACAAAACTTGATACATAAGTCACCGTAAATAGAATCTTTCCTTCATTAACTCAACCGTGGATACAATGAATTAAATCACATTTGATAAAAACAATGAATTAAATCACGTTTGATAAAAACAATGAATTTAACATCTTTCCTTCATTAACTCGACCGTGGATACAATGAATTAAATTACGTTCAATAAAAACAAAGATCTTCAAATGGAGCGTCTGAGTCAGAAAATTCATACACAGTTGTCCCCGCCTTCTCACCCACTCCCACCCGCTGTCACCCCGCACCGAAAAAGAAAGGGGAAAACTTAAAATGAAATGCATCTTTCTTTTTTTTTTATACCTTTTATCCCTGTATTGGTCAAAATTTTGACCAACATGGGGATAAAAGGAAAAAAAAAAGAAAATTTTAAGACCATTTGCACTTTGGTCGATAAATTTGGTCAAAATTTGACCTCAAATCTACTAGTGACATCATTTTGGTTTGGATTCTTGATTCTTCGAATTTATGAAAATGGCTTCTATAATCACCAATGAGTTTGTTTCTTCCTAAGGGGAGAAATGTTGTTTGCAAACAATAGACCTTGGTTTAGTTTCAACCTTTCATCATTGGCATAAGAGCTACTTCTTTATAAGGATAATTATATCCAAATTATCTCTCTTATGGGGAGACAACTATTGTAAGTGTGTGACAAAAGCAGTTCTTGGGAGGCCACATCAAGTACACATATCCATTCACTCTTGCAATGGATTTTTTCTCTCTTTAGAGTTATTTCCCACATGATTTCCTTTTCTCCAATTTTGAAAGATTGCATTGTGATGGGAAAGTAAATCATAATCCTAACAAAGGCCAACCAATTTTTTCTTCCAAGAAACAAGAACTAAAACAACATATTATTTATCTATGTAGCAATACATCCTCAATGCAAAAATCAAGAAATACAACAAATAGCATATCAACATAATGATATTGTCATGATCAACTTAAATGTTCTCTATTATGCAATACCAACTTACAAATATAACACTATTATACAAGTAGAGACTCTCTACAACAACAAAAAAATTCACCAACTCTAGAGCACAAGATACATATACTAGCATTTCATAGGCCTTTCTACAACCTCCCATACATCCTCCATAGGTGGATTTTCCTTATCCATACTCTACATAGCCCCCCCTTGTTCCTTGCACAACCCTTCACCTCTCTTTTCAAATACCTTCTTTATGTTGGCCCCTCCTTGGAATCTCTCTTCATTACCCAACTTCCTCCTTTACAACTATTTCCTCTCCTACATTTGGTGTTACACAATAGTTGCAAGACTGAACTATTCTAATTTCCATGTAGATATGCAATGTGGATGCTAACAAAAGGTTGTGGAATCTAGTTTAGATTGTCTAAAACAATTTTCAACAAAGTCATTTGTGTAAAGGTTGTAATCATCACATTCTTTGGGACAATATCTCTTTATAAATATCAACATGTAGAAGGGTACACCCCACAAGTTCTATATGGGTGCACTGGCATTGTAAGGAATATCACAAAAGAGTTAGCCATTAGAGTCACAAAAAAGAGACTTGACAAAATAAACCTAAATTGATGCAAACATCATGGAAAATATTTTTGGTTGATGTCAATTGCTAATTCACCCAGGATGCTCTTGCATTGAACTCCTTGGGTAGGAAAGATTTTTAAATATGGCTCACAAATGGAGTTAGATAGAAGGATTACCCTTTTAGGTTGCAATGAATTACAACGAACTCCATTAGTGATGTAGACAAAGATAGTTTCTTCTTTCAACTCTTCCAATACTTAGTTGGGATTCTTGTTGTCCTCCACCAAGTTTATCTCCTTCTCCTCTTCCTCCTTGTGGACACATGCTCACCTCAATTTGACATCCTCCTCCAATATCTTTCTCTTCTACTCCTCCAAATATTCTTGGCTCCAATTCTTCATGGCATCTTGTCCACTGTGAATCAACCACCTCCACCAATGCCCTTCAACATCCTCCATATGCTCTATATGAAACCAACTAACTCCTACAAGGAAAATTGCAGCTATATATTTTTCTACCTTAAACAAAGGTAAAATTAACTCAACATCATAAAACTCATCCGAACTTACCCCATGCTCTTTTTCTGCCCCAACATCCTCTTCATTCTCATCTTCATTATTTGTGACCTTCATCTTTGCTTGTTTCATCATCTCATCCGTCTTCATGCCTTTGAGATTTTCCATCCACTCTTTTCACAAATCTCTCCCTAGATCTATTTGCTACTCCAACATCCACATCTTTATTTTCTATTTATCCTTTTCCTTTCTCATTCAATTTTTTAGTTAGCACTACTACAACCTCATCCACTACTATACTACATAATGCTTAATCTTCTCAATCTTTTTCTCAGGCAACTCTTTCTCTTCAACGTGTTCATTATTGAACACTTGTCCATTTTGCATCACCTTACACTCTTCCTCAAACTGATGGTCATCCTCTACATCTATGTCCTCCAAAGTACATTGTCCTATTGTTGTAAATCTTTCCATTCTCATCTCTCATTTTATCTTCTTCAAGGCATATTGTGCCTCTTGCCCCATTTTATGCACTTCCCTCACAAACACATCCATCCATCTATTATTTCTCCCTTTCTCCAATACAAGGATTTTTTGGCAATTTGGCTGAGTAGGATATCATGGTGTTTTCATTATGGAAACATATATTTAGTGTTAAGACAACATGATCCAAGGAGGAAGTATTGGATGAGAACTTAAGAAAATTGTCTAAGTATAACTGTATTTATCTGTCTACACAGAGACTATTTTGATCAGCGAAGTTCACAGAAGTACTAGTGCATGTGCACTTGAGCATAGATTATATAAGGTATGTTGAAGGTACATCTAAGAGCACAAGACTGTGCGACATGTATGGACATTGATATTAATGTTTTATAGAAACAGTGTTGAGCCGACTAGAACAGAGAAGCGATTAGTAATTGATTATTTTGAGTTAAGGGATTATTTTGTTTATCAAAATAATGACTTAACTAATTAGGGATGACATCCTAGATGTTAAATCTAATGCAAAAAGAGTTAATGTTATGATTTGATAACATGGAAGCCGACTGATAAGCTATATTTGAGATAGCTGGTATAAAGCAGAATATTATGTAATGCAAATTAGTTATGCATAAGGCTAGTGCAAAGTTGTAAAAAGATTTTGTATTGATGTTGTATCATATGAAATCTAATACATGATCAGATCAATGTGAACTGATAGCAAGTTTTGTGAAAAGCCTGCAAGCTAGATTAGAATATTGAAGATATTCAGTAGCAGTAAAAGGTTTTTGTATTCTATCTTTTGTATTGAAGATTATTATTGTCTATTGCATGTTTGGGTAGTGGGCTCATCTTGCATACATTCACATTTTGTAATACCAACTCCTAAGAGGGCTAAGGCTTCTAACAAGGCCTGAAGTCCTCTAACAAGGACAAAGACACTATACAGATGTAATAGACTCCTAATAGGGTCAATATCTTTAGCTAGATACTTTTGATTAGTGGATCATTTGTGGGTATCGTAACAAACATGGTGTTACGAGTTCCTTTATTTTATGGTTGTGTTTATTATTCAGTTTAGTTTCTTATGCAAGTTACAAATTAATTACATATATCCATAAGTGGGCAAAAGTAAAAGTTTGTGAAATACCGATTCACCCCCCTCTCAGTATTTCCTATTTCTAACAATTGGTATCAGAGAAAAGTTACTCAGAGAAGGTCTAATAGATTGAGTAAGATCTCTATGGATATGGATCAATTGCAAAAAAACCTAGAAGAAGCTCTTGAGCAAATTGATATTCTCACTTAAGAAAGAGATACACTGAAGAACAAATATGAAAGTGAAAAAGAGTACATTGAGAAACTAAAAGACAAGATAAAAGATCTTAAATCAAAGAAAGAACCTACAAATCAGATCAAGGATAATGATGAAGTTTCAAAACTAAAAAGGGAAAATGAGATCCTAAAGCATGAACTAAATATTGTAGATCTAAAGTTAAGCTTGAAAGATGATAACAACAAAGTTGAGTCAGATCTAAAGTCTGAAAATGCAAATCTAAGATCTAAACTTACCAAAGTAACATCTGAATTTGAGACTACAAAGTTGCAGTATGCTGAACTTGAAAAATACAATACAATTGTGAAAGGATAACTAACTCAATCCAAGAAACATCTTAAGAAACTGTATTCCAACAATGAAAAGATTGATGAATAGATCTCTTATCAGAAAGCTTCTTATGATAAAATTGGTCTTGGATATTTCAGAGAAAAATTCTCAAAGAAGATTGAAGAATGTAAAGAACCAAATTCGGAAATCCAACAACCTGAGAACAAAGAAGAAGAAAAACAAAACAAAGTTGAGTCTAACCAATCTGAAGATGTACCTAGACAACCTAAGCAAGATGGATCACCTAAATAAATGCGAAGTGAATTCAAAGGTAGATGTTTTACATGCAATTCATTTGGACACATGAAAATAGATTGTACAAGTAAGCAATTCAAACCTATCTCTGGTTATTGTTATAATTGTCATGGAATAATTATAAATAATAACCCTACAAATAAAAGACCTACTAGAGCAACAAACAATATAAGAAATGGAGTTGTGTTATAGATGCAACAATTTTGGACATATTGCTAGAAATTGCAGATCACAAATTAGTCAGTCAAGACAGAGATATAGAAACAATGTCATAGTTTTTCAGATTTGTAATGACATGGATCACACAATGATATATTGCATAATGAACAACATGAGGAATCCTAATCCTAGAAGAAATGTGAACTACACCAGAAGAAATATGGATATCAATAATAGTCAAAAGGGGAACAATAGTAACATGGAAGAAGTTATATTTTTCAAAACTATAGATCAAGCAAGTGCATCCACAATATCAGGAAGTCAGCCAGGTGAAGCATTTGAGAGTAAGTTGGACTCAATTCTAAACCCATTTCAAATTGATTAAGCATCAAAATTCAATGAATTTAGCATCAAATTAAGCACCAGAATAGCATAGAGTTTAGCATAATTTGAATCAAGCGTTGTGAAGTTAATATGTGATAGAAAGTGATATAAGAAACCTATGGTTAAGAGCGCATATAATTTTGAGCATGTATGCGAGCACACGAACGGAAAGAAGTTTGTAGTTAACCAAGAGCAGCTTTTTGGCGTGAATACACTTATGCAATTAATGTGATGAAAATGTCTTGAAGGATTTGTTAGATAAAAGAAGATTATTGACATCATTTGATCATTCAAGAGTTTACAAGAGTTTTAGAGATCTAATCAGTGCAGATTGAAAGCGGTTTGAAATATTTGGAGACAGATTCTTGCAAGATCTACATGGAAGCCCTAAATCATGATTTCAAGGTATTTTATTAAGTGTTTACTGTTAGAGAAATTAATTTTCAGTGCAGTCATGGATGTATCTCTAGTTCATAACATTAAGGACACACCTAGACCTAAGGTGAGAAAGGAACCAATAGAACTCTCTGGAGAAGACCCTAGATTAGCATTATTATCCATTCCAGACGGTGTATTGCATTTGGAAGATGTAAGAGGATACCTGAAGTGCAAATTTGAGACAACAGTATGACTGAGGAGTATGACAAAATATACAACCAGGACATGACCTATAAGGAAGGGTATGAACATTTAGGTCAACTAGACATTATCAAGTACATGTTTCACTACGAATTTCAGAATGATGAATGGACTAAGATCATTTTAAGTAGAATTCATGATGGAAAGTTTTGGTTGGATGATAGAGTGATAGATATCACAGCTGATTTGATACATGAAGTAACAAGATTATCTAAAAAAGGTGCAATCCCTCTCAATGAGAAGAATGTGAATAAAATAGTTTTAGACAACACTAAGTCTTCATATAATGGAAGAGGTATTGTACTAATTAAAATTGAGCATAATGATGTTAGGTATGTGTGTAAGATAATGACTACCAAGTTATGTGCCAACTCTAGAGAAGATGATATAGCAGTAGGTATGGTACAAGAAGCTTATCTTATGTGTGTTGATAAGGTTGATGTTGACATGAGTGAAATTCTGAGGATCCAATTGATTGAGAATCTTGAGAAGATTAAGAAGACAAAGAATTCCCAATTTAGATTTTCATCATTAATCACCTATATGTTTTCCACCTTTTGAGAAGATTTCCTTACACTATAGGAGTTCATTGGAATGATGAGAGGAGTTCAATGGAGAGAATTAACCAGGTGTATCTTAGACACCCAATTGATAAAGTAAATAAGAGTGCCACACTTGTAATTAAAACTTTTCAGAATGAGATGAAGAAAAGGTCAAGAATTCCACCTTCAATAGTTGAGAAATACAAAAGTGAGATATGCTTTTTGGTTGATACAGAATTCACATATATTGAAGCTATAGAACTGAGAACTGAATTCATAGACCCTCTAGATTATGAAGTATCTGAAGAATCAATTAAAGGATACTTAAGCAGAATTCTAAAATGTAGACTAGATTTCAAAAGTCCTAGATTTGGAACATTTTAAGAAATTTTTAGCACAACACAACAATCACATTGCAGAAGTCAGCTAAGAAAAGGGTTGGCACACCAACTAAGAAGATATTAAAGGAAACAGGTATGACTGAAGATGAATTTAACATTGCGAAGCAGACAACAACTATGAGAGATATTGGACAAAAGGAAGTGTTAATTGTACCACCTTTGGCATCCAAAGCAATCCTTGTTCCAAATATTCAAAATGTTGATGAAGATGTCATTGAGCCTAGTGAGATGAGCATATCATTGGACAAGCCACCAGTAGTAGCCACAAGAAAATCTACTAGATCCACCTCCACTACACCGGCTAAAAGAGTAAAAGAAATGGCTAGTGGACCAAGAAAAGGAAGAAGACTATCTTTTCTCCTGTGGAAAGAAAAAGGACACAAGAAGAAGAATCCACACCCATCAAGAAAATGAGATGTCAAGTTCCAATTCAACCTCAAGGAGGAGAATAGGCAGACAACAGTAAAAAGAAACAGTGTAAACCTAAGATTGACAAACTGAATCCTTTGATCATAAATGAAGTAGACTTCACAAAATTAAATAAATACTATCATATGTACAATAATTTTGAGAAATTGAATCTTGAGAATGCAGTTGTTAGGCACATGATTCTTGCTGACAAGAAATTTGAGAATATTAAAGATAAGATACCAAGTGATCTTTATGAGAAACTGATTAAAAGGGACAAGAGAGCAATAGAAGAGGATAAAGGTATATGAGAAAGATTTGTGAGAAAAATATGTGTAATCAAAGATGAAGAATATTTCAAAGAAATAATGAAGAGTCTCAGCACCCACCTGAGAAGGAAAATAAGAATAGTTTTAATTATGGGAAGTAACTATGAGGAAGTTAAAAAGGAAACCAAGGAAGCAGTTGTGAAAGTGACGACTTCAGTACCAGGAGAAGCATTAAGTGAATATGAACAAGACACTCAAACAACAGAAGCAGTTTCACATATGAAGGAGACACCACCTCAAAAAGATACCATAGTTCCACCACCTACCATACGTATTGATGATGAAACCATGCATGTAGAAGGCACTAGCATCACCATTGACAAAGAAGAAGACCCTTTCAAAGATCAAGGAGAGGATGTTGGCAATTTGGGAGAGATGGTGAATGAGAAAGAAGATGAGGAAGAAAATGAGAAAGAAGATGATGAAGAAGACACATAAGAAGAAAAGGGAGAGGATAAGCAAGAGGAAATAAAGGTATCAGAGGAGACACAAACATAAGTCACCAAACAAACAGGGCAAGAATAACAAGGTAAAGGTAAAGATGTAAAGCCTACTGAGATTATACCTCAACACATTCAAATAGTCACACCACAGAAGGTCACTGCAACAAGTTCATCAAAGTCACCCATTGAGTCACTATTAGCAAATTTGGGAGCTGAAGTTGAAGATGATGATCAAATAGAGTTGATCTCATCCCTGAATAAGATTATTGGAAAGAACAAGAAAGTAAAGAGCCTAGAAGGATCACTACTTGAGGTAACAAATAAGCTTCAAGGTTTTATATCTACTCAAGTTAGTGGAGTTGATTCGCAGGTTAAAGCAAGAGAGGTAATTAAAGCTTTTAACAGTGAATTGACTACTTTATCTGACATTGCATCAATGAAAGATCAAACTCTTCATGATGCACAATTATTTCAATCCACTTGTTAAAACATTAAGAATGATATAGACAACCTTGATGTTTGCATCAAGGAGTTGAGGAAATGAATGGAGAGAGGAAGAGCATTGTATATTCAGTGTGTCCTGTTACAACATCATATCTTAGATATTTTAGAAAATTTGAAGAATAAAGAAGCAGAACTACAAGTCACAGTGAATGAGCTACAAAATCCTAGCATGAAGATTACTAATACTGAGAAGAAAGTTAGCAAAATACATGATGAGATAAGACTATTAGAAAATGAAAAGGAAAGAAAGTTAAAGAGGTTTGCATTAGTCAGAGAGCACCTAACTTTGAAAATCGGTAATTTGTAGAATCAAGTGGAAGAATGTCTTTCATCAAGACATAAGGTATATCAAAAATTTTGACCGGTATATATACATACATACATATATACATATATACATATATATATATATATACACACATATATATATATATATACATATATATATATACATATATATATATATACATATATATATATATATATCTATGTATGTATGTGTGTGTGTGTGTGTGTGTGTATGTGTGTGTGTGTGTGTGTGTGTGTATCTATATATGTATATGTATATATATGTGTATGTATATGTATATATATGTGTATGTATATGTATATGTATGTATGTATATATATATATATACATATATATATATATATATACATATATATATATATATATATACATATATATATATACATATATATATATACATATATATATATACATATATATATATATACATATATATATATACACAGATATATATATATATACATATACATGTATAGATATATATATATATATGTATATATATATATATATATATATATATATATATATATATATATATATGTATATATATATATATATGTATGTATATAAATATATATATATATGTGTGTGTGTGTGTGTATGTGTGTGTATATGTATATACATATCTATATGTATATGTATATGTATATGTATATATATATATATATATATATATCTATATGTATATGTATATGTATATGTATATGTATATGTATATGTATATATATATATATATATGTATGTATATGTATATCATTTCCTATATGTATCAAAGAAAACAAAATTGGTATTATTAGACTGAAATTTTCATTTATTTTATTTGTCAATTGAAGCGATTCTTCAGGTCAAGAGTTCAAAATTAGTACAGATCTAAGCGATTTTCAAGGATTGATCCTTTCTTGTCTCCTCTTTTTGGGTTCACTGGGATTTTTTGTGGTTGGAATTTCTAGTTGCCTTGGTAGGAACCTAATACCCTTATTGTCATCTCAGCAAATACGTTTTGTTCCACAAGGAATTGCGATGTGCTTTTATGGGATTGCAGGTCTGTTCATTAGCTCTTATTTGTGGTGCACTATTTTGTGCAATGTGGGTAGTGGTTATAATAAGTTTGATGAAAAAGAAGGATTTGTATGCCTTTTTCGCTTGGGACTTCCCGAAAGAAATCATCGTATTTTCCTCCAATTTCTTATGAAGGATATTCATGTGATCAAAATGGAAGTTCAAGAAGGTATATTTCCTCATCGTGTTATTTATATGGAAATAAAGGGCCAACAAGACATCCCCTTAACTCATACTGAAGAAAATTTGACCCTGCATGAAATGGAACAAAAAGCTACTGAATTAGCCCATTTTTTGCGTGTATCCATTGAAGGATTTTAGAATAAATAAATTCATAGATCTCGTATCAGTAGATACCAAAAAAAATTTTGACATAACATTTGTCTGGGGGAGGGGGGGAAGACCATATAGTCACTTTTATTATTCTTTATCTATTAGAAAGGGGCAAAAGGTTCTAATAAACACGAATATAATATATCAAAAGAATACAATGAAGTAAATGACTGTAGTTTTTTACACTTTTTTGACATATTCGAAAAAATCATTTCCTATATGTATCAAAGAAAACAAAATAGGTATTATTAGACTGAAATTTTCATTTATTTTATTTGTCAATTGAAGCGATTCTTCGGGTCAAGAGTTCAAAATTAGTCCAGATCTAAGCGATTTTCAAGGATTGATCCTTTCTTTACCTGTATCAAGAATATTTTGTAGTATCTTAATAGTTTCCTTTGAATTCAAATTCAAATATTTTATGAATTTCTTTCCTAATACAACCTTAATGATATTAACAAGAGTAATATTGTATCTTACTAATGTTTTCAGTCCATTTTTTTCGTGAAAAAACTCAAAGTCAAAATATTTGTCATAAATTACTTTGTACAATAAAGTTGAGACCCTTTGAACCATTTTGATGTCAAACATCGTATGTTGTTTTTCTAAAACATCTATACTAGAAAAATTCATGTCCATAGGCCACCAAGTGCCATTATCAATTAATAATTCAATTTGTTTTGAACTAGTCATATGTAGCGTTGCCCCGCATTCCTCACAAACACCCTTTTGTTCTCAAAAAAATTTCTTATATATAAAGGTCTCACAATTCTCGCACATAAACCACAAATGTTTAAAACATTTCATTTTCAATCTGTGTTCTACAGGTTTTGTTTCGTTGATATGTTCAGAACCTTTGTCTTCTTCACACATTTTCTCAGAATCTTTGTCTTCTTCACACATTTTCCTATATTTTTTCTATATATTATTAATGTACAACTTTTAACAAACACAAATACAAACCATCATACTTTAGCTCACTTTGGGTGTGAGCTAGAATAGCCCTTGCCCCCCCGGGCTTGGATCTATCGATCCGCCGACCCCATCGAGTAATCCAGAAAATAGATTTCTATATTAGAGAATAGGTCAATACCTTACCTCTAGCCAAATTATCTATTCCCATCCATTCGATATTCGGTTCAATCTTAAAAGAAAATATTGGGCCGAGTTCACTTCAATTAAGGGACCAAACAGACGAAAGTCACTCGATTACAAGTGATCAATCATATCAAATTTAAATTTGATTTCCTTCCATACTTCACAAGTGGCACCTAGTTCAGGACTCCATTTAGTATCTTCACAGATCACTTCAGTACCTTCACGTGCAAGATCATGTCCTTCATTACGAGCTTGTACACAAGCTTCTAAAGCGATCCTATGAGCCACCAAACTAGGTGCATTTCTCCAAGGGTGCCCCAAAGTCCCCTAGATTTAATAAAAAAACTCCAAAAAAGCCCTAATTTGAAACAGATGAATTTCATCTCTTTAAATCCTTCAAACACAAACAAGTTGTAGCAGATTAGGCTCTGATACCATGTAGGATTTGAGCAATACAAATCCACAGAACGCCAAGATCACCTGCATACAAAAAACCTGTTACAAGGAAGTAGAGAGAAGAAGAGGCCAAGGGTTTGACTCAGAATATGAAGAAGAAAATATCCTCAATAATGAATGAATAATAATGTACAATGGATCATCCTTATAAAGGAGATCGAAAGCCTTGAAAGGCAAAGTCAAGTGCATGCAATAATCAGTTTGACTATTACATGACTAATGCATGAGTTTAGACCAACTAATGCATGTGTTTTTAACTAAAGCAAAAGGAAGTTGACATCTTAAGAAGGGAGTAAAGATTAATTAACATAATTAATACTTTACTCTAACACCCTCCCTTAAGATGAGCAACGATGCATCTACAAACAATACAAAAAGAAAGCAAATGGGTCCCGACAACAAAGGCCTGATCAGGTACCCAACACAACCAAATCACTAAAAAATGGAGAAATAGAGAAAACCCAGTGGGAAAAAACCCTACTCCAAAAAGAGATAGAAGACTAGTCTAAAGGACTGAAGAAGCCTCCAAAACTAGGAATGTTCCAGAAAATAGGAACAAAGATGAACATGTACAACATCACTGAAGCATGAAACTGCAAACTCTGTCAATATGACCAGGTAGAGAAGACTGTAATCTGCATGAGTGCCCTCAAATAACACTACTTGAATCAGGAGGCAAACAAAGGCAAACACCTGAACTCGAAGATACAAATGGCATAAACACCAAAAGCCTGAAGAGCTGATCAATCAAAGCTGGAAGAATGCATCCAAAATAGGAAAGAAAAGAGTGTCCATATGGTAAATGATCCATCTCACTGGAATGCATAGGTACCCAGCCACTGCAACCGCCTAGTACATAGGATCAAATACTAAATACATGGCTCACACAATCAAACCAAGGAAGCAACAAAACCAATAGTAGAAACCCCCCCATACTGCTGACAAGGGAGTAATGATAGGTACACTGAGAAGATCGTCCAATATGAACTGCATGATGAAGAAGAATCTGGAACATCGAATGTGCAGAAAGAGTACAAACACATATAGAGATACCTGAGGCTAATGTCATGGAAGGAACACTCACTTGACAAAAGAAGATGGAAAACATCAAACCCCCCTAGCACTTTATAATGGAGTGCGAGTATAAATAGCACGAACATGTGCCAGATCCCATCAAAGCAATAGAATGGCACTTTATCTCAATGTGTGTGCATAAAAGAATGCTACAAAAGTGAAGTATGCACTGCTCAAAGAAGATCAAAGGTTGCTAAACCAAAAGAGCAACCTAAGATGACCCATCCCTCAAAGGGAAGAGATCCCAGGACCTGAAACAACTAAGATATCCACTAGACTGCAAAAAAGAAAGAATCTGAATAAAATAAACTTGGAGCAGAATCTGGAAAAATAAATCATAGCACTAAAAATCTCTCTGAACAAGCTTTACAATGATATATTGCTTTCCAAAAACAGAGTCCGGATGTGCAAGATAGAGCTCCTAGAGTGCAAACTTGAAGATCTGGCTTTGATAGAGAAAAATAGCATCAAAAAAATAAAACCAAAAAATATAACCTCCAAATATGAAAAGATCTCAAAATCATATTTCCGACGATATCTCATTTGCCAAATTTTGACACCGTATGCTCAAGATATGAGCTAAAAAACAACCGTGCTAGAGGGCCCAAAGAAGGTGTCTGCAAGGATCTGAGGATGGGTGACATCAGCAAAAGGACACAAAACCCCATAAAACTATCAGATCTAATAAAAGCTCTGAAAGAGCTTTTCAGAAATATCTTGTTTGTCGAAAATGGAGTCCGGATGCAAGAGAAACGGATCCCAAAATGCAGGAGGTCTGAAAATGTCACGATCACAGAGAACATCTGACTTTGACAGCAAAAAAGAGCATCAAAATGGAAAATTCACAAAACTATACCAGAAAATTCAAATCGGGCTGAAAAATAGCTTTTCGACGATATATCGCACGCCCAATTATGATCCTGTATGCCTGAGATATCGCGAAAAAATGCCCAATTACCCCTAAAAACAAAGCCCTTTTTTTAAAAAAAATCATGCAAATAAAACAATTGCATGCGCTGATGTCATGCTGATGTCAGCGGGGGCCTGGGGGCAAAAAAACATGGGCCTCTGGTCATGTGGGGGACCAAGGGGTTGGTGTTAGGCGCTGGGGGCCAGCGGAGCAGTCGGAGGGCGGGGCCACCAAAGGGCAGAGCGGCAGGGGCTCCGCTGAGCGGAGCGGAGGCAGCGCGGGCGGAGATCTCGGCGGGCAACGGGCCGCAGGCTGTGGTGGGACCGCTGGGTGCGGCCACGCAGGCGACGGGTGCCGCGAGTGGAGCGTGGCGCAAACGGCAGTTGTTCCGACGGAGGCTGCAAAGACTACGGCAAAGGCGGTGGCCTGAAGGCTGGGCAGCGCCCGGGTGGCGGCTCGGCCCAAAAAAAATTTATTTTTATTTTTAAAAGAAATCATCGTACGCCTTTGCCTCGGAGTGCGTGCCAAGGCCGTATGGCCTTGGTACACAAAAAAATTTACCTCAGAGGTCAACTTGTCAAAATTTGACAAATTTTATATGGATCTTGACTAGACTATTTGGAAGTTGACAAATTTTATAGGTCAACTTGGCAGAGGCCCGCACTGACATGTGCTTTTGGGCGGCCATCGGGCGGCCACCCGCGCGCCTCCCAGCGACCACCGGTGGGCCTCTGCCGCTCAGTGCGGGTTCTCCGGTCACCCAGTGTCGTCGCCGCCCAGTCCGCCGCCCCGCCGGTGACCCGCTGGGGCCCCCACCATCAGCTCCGCTGCCGCCGGCAACCCCCACTCCACCTAAGCGGCCTCCGCCAACCCCTGGTCACCCACATGACTAGGGCTAAAGTTTTTTAGCCCCAGGAGCTTTTTTGTGGTGACGGCCATTTGGCCATCATTTTTATCTCCGCAGTCTGCTGACGTCAGCACTATATGCCCTTTCTCTACATTTTTTGGTTTTTTAAGGGTACCTAGGCATTTTTTTACAATCGGCCCTAGCATGGATCCCGAGGTGATCAGTATTTTTTGGAGCACTTTTGGCCCAAACGGACCTCACGGTTGCGTCTGGAAGGCCCGAGATAGTCAAGATCCATATAAGGCTTGTCGATTTTAGACAAGTTGCCCTCTGAGATAAATTTTATATGAATCTTGACTATCTCGAGCCTTTCGGACGCAACCGTGAGGTCCGTTTGGGCCAAAAGTGCTCCAAAAAATACTGATCACCTCGGGATCCGTGCCAAGGCCGATTGCAAAAAAAATTTCTCACAGATTCCAACTGTGTCCAAATTAGACAAATTTTATATGGATCTTGGGGTTCTTAAATGCTTTGAATGCAACTGTGAGGTCCGTTTGAAGCCAAGATGACCAGAAAAATAGGTCCCCCTAGATTCAATAAAAAACTCCAAAAAAGCCATCATCTAAAATAGATGAATTTCATCTCTTTGAATCCTTCAAACACGAACAAGTTGTAGCAGATTAGGCTCTGATACCATGTAGGATTTGAGCAATACAAATCCACAGAACGCCAAGATCACCTACATACAAAAAACCTGTTACAAGGAAGTAGAGAGAAGAAGAGGCCAAGGGTTTGACTCAGAATATGAAGAAGAAAATATCCTCAATAATGAATGAATAATAATGTACAATGGATCATCCTTATAAAGGAGATCGAAAGCCTTGAAAGGCAAAGTCAAGTGCATGCAATAATCAGTTTGACTATTACATGACTAATGCATGAGTTTAGACCAACTAATGCATGTGCTTTTAACTAAAGCAAAAGGAAGTTGACATCTTAAGAAGGGAGTAAAGATTAATTAACATAATTAATACTTTACTCTAACAATATCATGTTATGTATGTATGATGCAACTCAATTTCATAGGTTGATTGACCTAAGGACCTTTCTACAATTCCAATTTCTATTATATTAATAGTGAAATATAAAATAGATTTATTTAGGCGAAGAAGAAAATGAAAAAGAAAAAATTGCAATAGCAAGCGGCATGGGCATAGGTGGAAATGTGCCTAGTTATTGGCTCAGACAGTTAAAGACTTTTTAACATAAGAATATTATATTGAATACGAATATCATTGCAGTACGTTAGATTCATATTCTTATGGTTGGTTAAGAATCACCTAAACCACTCATTCAATTTCAAATCTAATTCAAAGTGTCGACTATTCAACATTTGAACGTGAGACAACCAATAGAAAATAGAACAAAATCTTTCTTTATCTCAACAAAATTGCATCAGCAGCCTCTAGTCATGTTCTAGCTCTTTTGAGATCCACATCAGCCTCGATTGCTTGTCTCTTGCCTTCAGCTCACGCACGATCGGCTTTCGCTAATCTAAAATTTTCCTGAGCCTCTTGAAGATCAATATCAATACCTCTTTCTGCATTATTTACCAATAATGTGATTTCATTATTGTCTATCTTGGCAAAACCACCCATCAAAGCCATAGTGGACCACTAGGCATTGAGTCATATTTTCATGACTCCTATATCCAAAGATGTTACCATTGCAATATGGTTGGGTAATACACCCATTTGACCACTATTGGTAGTGAGTATTATTTCTTGAACTTCTGAATCCCAAACAACTCAATTGGGAGTGAGTACATGAAGATTTAGGTTCTTTTTTTTTTTTTAAAGTTCATAGGCTTTGCGGTAGCTTCATCAATGTTACCCACCAAATAAAAAGACTGTTCGGGTAGACCATCTAATTCTCCGGAAAGGATCATTTGAAAACCTCTAATTGTCTCTATTAGACTAACATATTTACCAGGGGAACCAGTTAATACCTCTGCTACAAAAAAGGGTTGTGACAAAAACCGTTCAATTTTTCTTGCTCTTGCTACGAGTAAACGATCATCTTCTGACAATTCGTCTAATCCAAGAATAGCTATAATATCTTGAAGTTCCTTATAACGTTGCAAAGTTTGTTTAACTCCTTGCGCAGTTTCATAATGTTGTTCACCTACGATCAAAGGTTGGAGCATAGTTGACGTGGAATCCGGTGGATCTACCACTGGATAGATGCCCTTGGCAGCTAATCCTCTCGATAGTACAATAGTAGCATCTAAATGTGCAAATGTTGTAGTAGCAGCGGGATCAATCAAGTCATCTGCAGGTACATAAACTGTTTGAATGGAGGTTATAGATCCTTCTTTCGTAGAAGTTATCCTCTCTTGTAAAGAACCCATTTCCGTGCTAAGAGTGGGTTGATAACCCACTGCGGAAGGCATTCAGCCTAATAATGTGGATACCTCTGATCCTACTTGGACAAAGCGGAAGATATTGTCAATAAATAGAAGTACGTCTTGTTTATTGACATCTCAAAAATATTCAGCCATAGTTAAAGCAGTTAAACCTACTCTCATATGAGCTCTTGGTGGTTCATTCATCTGACCATAGACTAGTGCTACTTTGGATTCAGATATATTTTGTTCATTAATGACTCCCGATTCTTTCATTTCCTTGTAAAGATCATTTCCTTCACGGGTACATTCTCCTACTCCACCAAACACAGAAACCCCTCCATGAACCTTAAAAATGTTGTTGATTAATTCCATAATCAACATTGTTTTACCCACTCCAGCTCCCCCGAATAATATAATTTTTCCCCCACAGCGATAAGGAGCTAAAAGATCCAACACTTTAATGCATGTTTCAAAGATTGAAAATTTGGTATCCAACTGTGTAAAGGCGGGAGCAGATGTATGAATAGGAGATCTTGTGAGAGCATCTACAGGACCTAAGTTATAAATGAGTTCCCCAAGAACATTAAAAATTCTCCCGAGAGTAGTTTCACCAACTGGAACACTAAGTGGCCCTCCTGTATCAATTACTTTCATTCCTCTCATCAAACCATCTGTAGAACTCATAGCGACAGCTCTAACTTTATTATTTCCTAATAATTGTTGTACCTCACAAGTCACACTTATTGGTTGACCAGTTGTATCGTTATCCTTAACTATCAAGGAATTGTAAATTCTAGGCATATTACCTAGAGGGAAAGATACATCTAGTACTAGGCCGATGATCTGAGCAATACGTCCTGCCTCCTTTTCTACAAGTGTGAAAACCCCAAAAATAAAAGGATTGGTTCTCATAAAAATAAATAGGATATTGATTCCAATTGCTAATACTAGCAAAAAACCTAAAAAAGCACAAATGCTCTGTAATGAGTTGATCAATCAATAATAATTTAGAGTTATAACTTCAATTTACTTAGTAATCTCTTTCTTTGTAAAGTTCAACTTCGAGAATGATCTAAAAATGGATTCATTATCATTATTTAAATGGAAAGAATTTATTTCTTTTTTTTTTCAAAATGGAGTAAAACTTATTTGCTGCGATTGAGTAATAAATCATAGCAAATAAGTTTTACCTACTATTGGATTTGAACTAATGACTCGCCGTATGAAAGCGATACTCTAACCACTGAGTTAAGTAGGTTATTTATTATCCTAGATAGAGTCGTACCTAGATTTTAGGCATAATTAGACATATAAACAATATGCCCTTAACTAGGATTCGAATAATTAAATCAAATATCATCCGTCTTAACAGAAAGTGATCTATTTTATTAGTATATCTTCAAGACTAAACTGTGAAGGGCTATAGCTCAACTAGGTAGAGCACCTCGTTTACAAGTGCGCCAATGGTTTTCACAAGAGTTTTTTGGTTCATAAAATAGATTTGAGTCTTACTCTATGAATGAGGAGAACAATAGCATGACAAAGATGAAGTTCGTTCTGATTCGAACTATAGATCTAGTTGATATGGTCAATCTTGGGGACATTCAATGTCAAACATAATGAGTACAATACGAGGATCTCAAAAAAAAATTATTTTCGCTCTATGAACTTTGAGGTGTATGAAGTCTCATATTATTCTTTTTGGGTGAGAGAGACTCCATTTGGAGAATCTATGTCTAAGCATATATATATATATATATATATATATATATATATATATATATATATATATATATATATATATATATATATATATATATATATATATATATATATGACACCTTTGTCATTGTTGTCAAAGGGGGAGTAATATAGTATGAGAAAATTACTTGTATGTATAAGGTATAGAAAGATGCAGAATAGTATATAGTATAATCAAAGGGGGAGTATCCCTATGACGGAATAAGTAGACATGTATGATCCATAGACTTTTGCAAATCTTGTAATGGCCATGAAACACAATGTTGCAGAATGCTGCAAGTTTGTTTTTAAAATTTTGTTGTAAGTTTTTGGGACTCAATCAATTTTCCCATATGTTTCCACCAATGACAAAGGGGGAGATTGTTGGTAATTTGGCTAAGTAGGATATCATGGTGTTGTCATTATGGAAACATATATTCAGTGTTAAGACAACATGATGCAAGAAGGAAGTTATGGATAAGAACTTAAGAAAATTGTGTAAGTATAACTGTGTTTATCTATCTACACAAAGACTATTTTGATCAACGAAGTTCACATAAGTACTTTCAGTGCATGCACACTTGAGCATAGATTATATAAGGTATGTTGAAGTTACACCTAAGAGCGCAAGACTGTACGACATGTACAGACAAATATATTAATGTTTTACGGAAACAATATTGAGCTGACCAGAACAGAGCAACGATTAGTAAATAATTATTGAGTTAAGGGATTATTTTGTTTGTCAAAATAATGACTTAACTAATTAGGGATGACATCCTATATGTTAATCCTAAGGCAACAAGAGTTAATGTGATGATTTGATTGTTAATTATAAGTAATCAGATCTAATCTAATAACATAACAATAAATTTAGACAAAATCAGAATAAGGCACAACACAATTTTTACCCTGGGAAACCTCTATGAGCAAAAACCCAAGATTTAGATCCAATTGATTATCGTTTCCCAAATCACTTACAACAATATCGCTGAGAATTTGTTGAGGATGCTTGGTCCACAAAGCAAATTAAGCATGAAGAGTAGCTATCCAACAACGGTCCAGATCTAACTTCAATAGTCTCTAATTTGTGGATGAGGCCCGAATGACAGTTGATGTAATATGTGACCAGATAGGGGCTTGATCTTCAAGATAGATTCATCATGAATCAGACCTCCGCAATCTTCAGCTAGATGATGTGAAGGCAGGGAAAAATTGATATCACATATGATAGAGTATAATTCGTTGTCAAGGATTATATCATCATCAACCTTCAGCCGGAAACTAAGTGCAATCAAGATGTTGTTGGAGCTTGTTCGCATGTGTGATCACATGAGAAAGGAGACTTCACGCTGTAGATATCATTCACATGTTGTTGAAGTTGTCTGCATGTATAGAGGATTGCATGTAGCAAGGAGACTTCATGTTGTAGATATCATTCACATCACAAGGAATTCACACATACTTATGGAGAATTCACGCTTACAGAGAACAGACAATTCACTTGTATATATCTGCTAGATAGCCACCGAAAATCTTCCTTAAATATGAGGAAAGGAGAAAAGCATGTGTAAGGTCGGCCATTAAGGCCGACTTGGCCAACCTTAATTCTTTTATTTTGGCGCCAAGAATTATTATTTGAATGGGCCCAATGATGAGTTAAATTAAACCTTAATTTAATTTAGATTTGCATTTATTTAAATTAAATTAAAGATATAATTTAAATGTTTTAGATTCTGAAATAGCTAAAACATTAACATTCATAACATGGAAGCCGACTGATAAGCTATATTTGAGATAGCTGGTATAATGAAGAATATTATGTAATGTGAAGTTATGCATGAGGCTAATGCGAAGTTGTAAAAAGATTTTGTATTGATGTTTTATCATGCGAAATCTAATATATGATCAAATCAGTGCGAACTGATAGCAAGTTTTGTGAAGCGCCTACAAGCTAGATCAAAATATTAAAGATATTCAACAACAATAAAAGGTTTTTGTATTCTATCTTTTGTATTGAAGATTATTATCGCATACTGCATGTTTGGATAGTGGGCTCATCTTGCATACATTCACATTTTGTAATACCAACTCCTAACAGGTTTGAGGCTTCTAACAAGGCCTGAAGTCCTCTAACAAAGACAAAGACACTATACAGATGTAATAGACTCCTAACATGGTCAATATCTTTAACCAGAAACTTTTGATTAGTGGATCATTTGTGTGTATCATCCCCACCGGGGTTTTCCCTTGGTCAAGGTTTTCTCAAGAACAAACATGGTGTTATGAGTTCCTTTATTTAATGGTTGTGTTTATTATTCAGTTTATTCAGTTTAGTTTCTTATGCAAGTTACAAGTTAATTACATATATCCATAAGTGGACGAAAGTAAAAGTTTGTGAAATACTGATTCACCTCCCCTCTCAGTATTTCTTTTTTTCTAACAGGATTGCCAAGACCCAACCAATCACAAATCCACACTTCTTTCTTTTTCTCCATCAATATCTTTGACTCTTTCCAGCTCTCACCATAAGACACCTTCACACCTATTCTCATCTCTTGAGCTCTTCTCAAACTCTTATTGATTCACCTTCATCAATCATATGTTCATCTTGCAACAACACTTTCACTACCATCCTCTACTCAATATGATTCTGAAAGACACCTCCAAGACCCCTTCTACCCAACTTCATCTCTACTAAAGGACAACCAACATGATATTCATAGAACAAAATGTTTCTCGCCACTTCACTTCCTTCCCACCTAGAAGTCTCGATGCCAAACTGCCTCATGTCCACAATGAGTCTACACGCTTAGGAACATTGGCTCTGTTACTGATTGATGGGAACATAAACTATAATCCTAACAAATATCAAACAATTTTATCTTCCAAAGCGACAAGAACTAAAACAACATATTAGTTATCTTTGTAGCAATACATCCTTAGCGACATAAACATCAAGAAATATAACAAATAGCACATCAACACAATGATGCATCCCTTATCAACTCAAATGTTCTCTATTCTACAATACTGCCTTACAAACATAACACTTTGATGCAAGCAAAGACTCTTTGCAACAATAAAACTATTCACCAATTCTAGAACACAAGGTACATATACTAGCCTTTTATAGGCCTCTGCATAGCCTCGCATGCATCCTCCTTGGGCGGATTTCCCTTCTCCATACTCTACGTAGCCTCCCCCTTGTTTCTTTGTGCAACCCTTCACCTCTCTTGTCAGACGCCTTCTGTACATTGGCCCTTACTCAGAATTCCCCTCTTCCTTGTTCGGGCTCACTTCCAACCCCCCTTTTGCTCTGTGCAAAAACCCCTTTAAACCTAGTGATCCCTCTTCCTTTATTACCTAACTTCCTCCTTTCTAACCGTTTCATCTCCTATGTTCGGCGTTACATAACAGTAGCAAGATTGAACTATTCTAATTTCCGCATACATAGGTCATGTGGATGCTAACAAAAGCTTGTGGAATTTGGCTTGCAACGTCTAAAACCATTTCAATAGTCATTTGTGTAAAGGCTGTAATCATCGAATTCTTTGGAAGATGTCTTTATAAATGTCAACATGTAGAAGAGTACACCCACAAGTTCTATGTGGTTTATTGGCATTGTAACAAATATCATAGAAGAGTCATCCATTAGAGTCGTTAAAACAAAGACTCCCAACAAAATAAACCAAACTTAACGCAAACATAATAGATTTTTTTTGTATTGCCAATTGCCAATGCACCCGAGATGCTATTGTATCACATTGGTTTGTACATAGATACCCTATTAAACCTTATAGTCAAAACCCATCCGGACACTAATCTATTCCCTCATCCATATATGCATTTATTATTGAAATCTAGACTTTTCTCTAAGTTGATCTGACATCATCTTAATAATTAATTAATAAGTCCCATACAACTTTATTACGCATACACTAATGCTCCAATTCAGTCCTTACATAGGTTTAAAGCTAGAGTTTTATATTTAGATTTTAAACACTTATTGTATTCATTATAATCTAATCTAGTTTGCAAATTAATCTTACAATCAATTTGAAGGCTAGCACTTTCTTTTCAAAAATATTTTCACTAAATTGAATTGATCAACAATCTTTAAATAAGTTATACATTATTACCTAAACAAATACAATTGCTTTCATTAAATTATTTTTCTTTAAATGATATTATTACAAATGCTATTGACATTTCTATTATAGATAAATCTACATATGTTAAACAATTTTTTGTAGAATTGTTTTTTTTTTAATAATTTATATATAAAAGAAATGTAATACGTACCTCAAAAGATTTTATATCTTTTACATAAATCCATTTCATATAAATAAACCTTATATATATTCAATAGATCTCTTATTTTCATACTTAAATCCATTGGATACAATGCTCCATACAAAATGGTATCTTCATGTTTGAGTGCAGGAACAATGTATGTAAAATACATCAAAAGACAACTACACTATTCTACATGTATATTCATAAATTAATGAAAAATAAATACCTAAAAAATCTTTTAACATCTTTTTATATAGATTTATTCAAGGTAGGCTAATTTTTAAAATTTCAACTCAAAGCTTCTCACATTTTCTCACAATATTCAAGATATACTTCCAGCTTTTTTCCATCACATTCAAACAAACAAAATAAAAAATCAATGAAACAAATTGGTTTAAAAAAAAACCTTAAAAATTATAACTAAAAATCAGCCTTTAATTCTTTCCCCTTGAAATTAAAATAGAAAAAAAAGGGGTCAATTGGCCCTTATTCTACTGGTGAAGTTGAAACGTTCTTAATGAGCCCACTAGAGATCCAAGTCTTACTGAGTGTAAAGCTCCAATGTCATAAAGAATGACAATTGAACTGTGGCCTAGGTGGATTTGGTGGAATAAATACCTGGTCCCTGACTTTTAGCTGTAGAGATCCAGGCCAAAGTTCATGCTCACGTATCAAGAAGCTAAAATGACTTTGTAGATGAAAAATCCTCCAAAAATAAAATAAAATAAAAATACCAAAAAATTGCAGAAAATCAGCCTTATTTGACAATCTCGATACTAAACCACAACTTACAACAATTTACTTTGTAGATAATAAATTCTTCAGTCTCAATGAAATACATACTCATAATTAGCTCAGGAATTCATCCCAGAAATAAGAAAGCACATCACCAAAATTTTAACGATCTTTAAGTGAATTTTCATTTCACTGCTATAATAATAAACATCAAATTAAAGATTAGCCATGTTACCCAGATTTAGATCTCTGTAGTTGCAAAATATATTTCTACAATTCAATAAATTGGGACCCAAAATAGCATGCATCTAATCGAACAACACAATGAGACATGCAGTGTAAATAGTACTAATGGGCAGACCACCAAATGATATTCTCTCTACAGTTTTCCAACCTTAAAGAATGCCCAGCAGTCTAATGCCAGAATATAATGAGTAAATTTTCATGCATACAAATGGAGCAGGGGAAAAGATTAATTCCACTAAGCTAAATGGATGAGACAATCAGTGCATGCTTGGAAAGGAAATTAAGGATTGAAAAACAAAAAAAATACACCACGTTAACATGCACTCAACAATGCCCCATAGAAATTATTGCTGTTGTGCAATTAATTTTGATACCATAGTACATTTGCTCCAAATAGCAGAAAATTAAGTGCCACAAAGTAAACATCTTACCTAAGTATCAGTCAACAAAACTAATCATTTGCATAAGTTGCTACGTACTGGATACAGTTTGTTAATTAAAAGGAACTCATCTTCCAGAGTTCAAAATCAGTGATTTAACTACTGCCATTGAAGAGAAAATTACATGTACCGTAAACACTATGATACAATACATTTGTCAGCATTGAGGAAAAGTTGACTCCTCTGTCAGAAAGAAGTGATCATGTAATTTACATGCAATAAGAAGCTCCGATTTAAGCTGCTTTACAGCTTTTCATTTGCCTAATCTAGTTAGGCAACTGTTCTGAAAGAAATAATTGTACACGAGTATGACGCATGGAATAATCTCAGAATATACATGCCATCGTGCAAGGGTCATTTCTTACTCTTGCTGGTGACTCTGATCACGCTCAATGAAGTACAGTGCATCTTCTCTTGTTATCACATCAACGCGGCTTACCCTGTTTTTATGTGTGACACCATAAATCTTATCTGCAACTTTGACAAGCTCGGGCCTGAACGTAGTAGTTATGAATTGTGTGCTTGCAGTGTCTGCCTGCCGTTTTATCATATCTTTCCAGATAATTAAGGTAAACATTATTTGAATCTTGCATTAAAATAATTCAATTAAAACGGAAGTGATTTAAAAGCAAGCAAAGAACCTAATATAGATCTGGAAAATGCAACCAACTCTCAACCAGAACAGACGACAGTATGCAAGCACCAAGAAAAAAGAAGTGGATTAGAAATAGGATACTACCAACTGCAGTTCTGTACTGAGGATCCAGTGCTGCATCGATTTCATCAAAAAGATAAAATGGAGCGGGATCACACCGCTGGATTGCAAAGATCAATGTCAAGGCTACAACTGTTTTCTGGCCACCAGATAATTGTTTCATTAATTGGGTCTCACCTTTCCCAGTAAAAGATACCTGCAAGCATTGAGCGTCAAGGAAATGTGCATATGTTCAAGAGAAAATATAACTGAAATGGCATATGCATGTTTTCTCTTAAGGCAGAGTGGATCATAACTTCACCTTCACTTTGACTCCAATGTACTTCTCTACCCTTGCATCAGAGTCCATATCTCGATTTCCATCATCATCAGGATCATCTTCATCAACTTCACCAGCCTGCAGCCAGATTGGATATTTCCTTTTAGATCTTGTTTTAAACTAATAAAATTTAAACCCACAAATTTTCACTCACCAATTTTAAAATTATTTCTAAAATGGACCACATTCAATTTAACAAAATTTCCTAAACAGAGGACTTCTCTACAGATTTAATTAATAGCAATAATCCCCAGAAGCAAAGCATAAGGATCCTCAATGCAACACAAAAAAGTTGTATGAATTACTAAAATGGATCAATGCAACTATAACTTACTATTTCTATAGCACATTTTCCTAAAAATAAAATGAATGTACCTTCTTTTTCTTCATTACTAGGGAACCATGACCACCTGGAACAAGCTCAGAAAAAGCTTCGCGAAAGTTTTTGGCCACTCCTTTGAATGTCCTCTCAATAGATTCATCTTTACGTTGGTCCAGCACTGAAATTAATTCCCTAATTTTCTGATACAATTTCACAAGTTAATCTACTGAATACTGAATAGCCATCTAGCTTCTCTCTGCTGCCGTACATATAATCATGTATTACAAGCACAATTCTCTAAGTCGTGTATCTAAACAAAAGAAAAAATAAATAAGTGACCTCAAACTAAGCACATTTTCATACCTCATCACCAGCATCAAGCTCAGCCTGTCTCTTATGCAGCTCTTCTCTTTGTTCTGTGAAATTGACATACTGATCCAATGCTTTCTTGTTGACATGACTGAACTTTTTAAGTGACTCATTGCATTTGTGAAGCAGTTTGTGCAATTCTTTTAGATTTTTGCGCTTGTTCCTGCATAATTAACAAACAGGAATACTTATATAAAGCAAAAAATGACTAAGAGTATAATTGTACTTGTCCTGGACAAAGAGAAATGAAACATTTAAGTGCGTGAGTAATTGCATTGCAACTAAAAACCCTCAGAGCCATGAAAAACTGCATAACAATACATCCCTGTAATCAATGGGTAAGTGTCTATTTGGTGGCAGTGACTGTCATAAAACTGATTGAAGATTCCTTTTACAATGAGTACCGAGTAGGCACTTCAAATAAACGAAAATCAATCAGATGTTTTCTATGATCCATGGCATTTCAGGGATGGGGTGTGGAACACAGATTTGCTACTGGGGAGGGGGCGAATTAGTAGAAAATAAAACTTTGAATCAATTAAAACTTTATTGACTTGCTTTTAACTGAAAATTGAAATGATTTGTCTGAAAGAGAACACCATATAATGAAGATAGTGCACAAGAATTGACATGGAAGCCCAAAATGGGAAAAACCACAGTGAGAAACGCTGCTAGAATCTACTGTCCGAATCCAGCCTCACTGCTTGAAACAAATTACAATCTTTAGGGCACCAACCCAGGGCATCACCAAATACCCTTATGTGAGCACCAACTCACCAATGACTTGAGCACCAATTCAGAATGTACAAAATTGAGAAATGCAATTTCTGTGATTTCACTTCTACAAGTTGGAATGAACTAAGGGTCTGATACAGCAAAACAATTCTGATTTTTACTCTGAAAAAAATGACTTCAAGTAAATACAATCAGAATATTAACTTATGTAAATTGAATCCAGTCGAAAACAAAAAAATTATAATTGCTCTGCAAATTGTAAATGCTCAGGAAGAAAATATCTGCACGTATATCTTTTCTGTCATTCATATATTCTGAAACACACTTATGATTTAAATCATATCAAATCCAAATTGAGAATTTGAACACTGTTTCAAGACATTTAAACAAAAATCATATACCTGATGCTCATAAAGAACTGTCTTTCTTTTACCTCAGAATTTGGCACTTCACTGTATATAGATCAATTAAAATCATCATCAATCTGCTGCAATTACTTCAATACCACACATTACTCTTCACATCAGAGAGTCTGTGTTAAACCTTTTTAAGCATAATGTTTCTATTTCTCACATACTTTCCATCGGACACTCACCTACACTCATTCAAATGAACTTGCTTTTATTGAGGTCTTCACATAGATCAACCAAAGACATGTAGTTAAGAAGTTGTTAGAGAAGTTATAACTAATTGCCAATGCAACTGCCTACTGTCCTTTAACAGCTAACTAATCCTTAGCCTCATTTCTATCGTGGCATGTTTCTGTTTCTTAAACAATCGACTTTCTTTTACACCCTCATAAAAGCCTCGCACCATTAAAGTATTGCACTGCATAAGACAGTTTCTCCATGAACGTTGCTTCAGATATGTGACCATAAAAAGACAGACTTCAGAAATACTTCGAATTTCAGGAATGGAAGTATGAACATATTTATTTGCCCATTTCTATGCTCGTATCAATCAAATAAGATATTAATTATTACAAAACAAATAATGAACACATCAGATTTTGTTTAAATTAATACATTATAAATATTAATTAATAATGTTTATATGTTATTTAGTAATAATCATTGGTTATAAATCTTTAATTAATATACGATGGTTAATGGTGAAGTTGATTATTTAATTTTATTCACAATATTTTCATATATGATAGTCAGTTTGACATTGATTTATATATATATAGGAAATTATTAACCTACATATATAAGAATGCTATATTCGTTTACCCTTGAAGATCTATATGACAAATAGATTAACGTTGATTTTGTTCATAAATTCGAATTAACAAAACCTCTTAAACTTTGAAATAACTTAGTATCTTAATTAAACTAAGTTATGTTATTAAGACCTTCCTTGATCAAATTCTTGGTGGGAAATGGTTAACCTAAGTATAGAACTACACTAACGATTAACGTTCCATTCCACTTAGTTAACCTTTTAGCCTAATAGATTGTCGATCGACGATGTTGATCGACGAACTTCTTTTGATCATGTTCCAACTAGCATCTTTTAGAAATTACCATGTTGAGGTGTGACCACCTGTCTCTTGAGACGTTGACATATTCACTCTTATCCCGCATCATCGATCATGACAAACTTATTCACCTTTAAAAAAAAAAAAAATTTGTTGGTTGTGTTTTGACCCGAACTTTTGGGCATCACATTTTGGTATCAGCGCCAGGTTCATAAAACATCATATAATAATATAAGCTAACACGATCAAATCCAAATCCACTCATCATGGATTCCATATACAGAGTCAACAAAATAAATAGTCTAATGAGTCCATCATAATATAACAGTAGTCGACTGAGTTCAAGTATCTCCAAAAAAACATAATAAAAAAGAAAGGCTAAATCTATAAATCAGGATCACTATGTGGGCCAAAGGTGGGCCTCACATCCACCCCCTCTAGGCATGAACATCCTAGAAATCAATTTGGCATTAATATATAAATATAGAAAATGATTAATCTATATATATATAAGTATATTATTTAATGAATATTCTAGGTAACATTCTTATACTTTTTGATAATCTATACGATTAATAGATTAACGTTCAACAATTGTTCGTAATTTTGATTAACGAACCTTTTATTATTGAATATTCCACTTAGTATCTTAATTAAAGTAATTAATTATGCTAATTGGACCTTTCTTGAATAAATTCTAGTTGTAACTAGTAGGGTGATCTATCATGATTGATCATCCTAACCCTTTTAAAAACAACGGTTACAACTCCTCATCCTAGTTTGGATTTCTCACTAGAACTTCACAGCTAGTAACCTTGGAGAACAACTTAGTAGAGGTGTTGTCCTCCTAACTCTTTTGAACCTTGTCTTAGACACCGTTTAACCCGCATCACAAAACTTGGAAACTATTATCCCTTTAAAAAAAAAATTTGTTGGTTGTGTTTTGGCCTAAACTTTTGGGCATTACATTTTGTAAGTTTTGAACCGAACATATCTTCATGAGTTTCAAACCAAGTGTTATATTCAAGGTGAGGGTGATTGCTAATAATTCATATCGTTTGCGATTAGATATTGCACACATTCCAAATAATCATCACAGCTGGCATGTTACTTGCTCAATTTTGTCTTTCTTGGGGAATTTCAATATACATAAGCCACATGTCACTGCTAGAGACAACATTTGAACTCACTATCTCACCTGTTATTCATAGCTTTGGGAAGTGTTAGATATAATAATATTTTATTGGTTACCGAGTGCACTGTCTCAGGCCCTGGAAGCGAGTTCTGGTGCGAACAGGCACAGATCCTGGTGCGTATGGGCGTGCCAAGGGAGTGCTTTTGCTCACTGTGGATGTGCTATGATGCACAGGGATGCACACCCACAGCAAGCAAAAGTGCTCCCTAGGCTCACCCGTGCGCATCCGGGCACATCCAGATGCACCCAGACGCACATAACCAGAAAAAAATTGCAAAAGCTTTTTAAAAGTGAAAATTTTCACTTAATACATGTGCTAATAAGAATTTTTTCTTATTTTTTTCCCACTAAACTCAAACGGCCCTAAAAGACGCCATTCATTGTTTTAACATATCATTTTGTTTGCTATTTTGCTCTATTCTCATTTGGGCTCCATTTTGGCATTTCAAAGGGCAAGTGGTTGTTTTGGAAGAGGATCGCTCATGGGTTGCCAGATAGCTTCCACAAAGGATATCTAAGCATCTAAGGTAAGCATTTGACCCTATTCTTGAGTAATTTAATTACTTTTTTTGAGACTTCGATTAATTTTTTCAAGTTTGAGATGAAAATTTTCAAACTTTTTTCCAATAAATATATATATATAAGAAATAATGAAACAAGTTTAGCTCTTTGTTTTAATATTTTTGTATCTTTTTTTCCACTTGTATGCTTGTATTTCTTAGTTTTTTTCTAATTTAAATTTATTTAATTTTTTATAATAGCAAGAAATCAGATCGTAAGAATGGCCCGTAGTGGAAGTTCAATGGATGGGGAAGGAACCAATAAATTCAAAATTGATATAGCATCTCCTTTATGGAGACATAACACGAGAATTTCACAGGTTGCAGGACATGGGGCATATATTTGTAACAGTCATTATTGTGATGATAAACCAAAAAACAGCTCATAATCTCAAGTTAAACTTCACTTTATGGGCCTTGCTGGTAAAGGGATAGGAATGTGAAAAGGCAAAGATAAGAAGGGGTTGTCACCTACATAAATAGCAAGATTTATAAGAGAACAAGAAGAGGCTAATAGATTGGTTCAAAGATCAAAACAAACGTCTTATGTTGGTCCATCCAGAAAGGAAAAAATGCATTTACCCACTGAATCAGTTGCAGCCTTTAAACATCCATTTTCACCTATATCGGAAGTGGAATATGAAGTACAAATTACAACCCGCATAAGTGGTCCATTGGACAAGGAATTTAAAATGGAGGCAACAAACATTGCTGAAGAAAAAATTGGACATTGCCAATGGTCTTCCTTTCAACTTGGTGAGATCACCATATTGGAAGGAAATGGTGACAACAATCAATAGTGCACTAGTCGGTTTCACAAGTCTTGGGTATGAAAAGGTGCATACCACCTTATTGCAAATAGAGAGGAATGTTGTCGAGACCTCCCTTCAACTAATTAGAGATTCTTGAATTGATTCAGGTGTTTCTATTGTTTCTGATGTATGGAAAGATACCAGAAACTGTCCATTGATTAATGTGATTGCAAGGTCCCCCAAAGGGACAATGTTTTTAAAGGCAATTGATTGTGAAAGGGAAGTGAAAAATGCACAGTTCATTTCCAGAATTCTCATCGAATCTATAGAGATGGTGGGTAGTGAGAATGTGGTCCAAGTAATTACAGGCAATGCAAAAAATTGTAAAAGTGCAGGTGCTTTGGTTGAGGGCCAATATGAGCACATTTTTTGAACACCATGCACCATACACTCCCTCAACTTGGTGATGCAACAAATTGGCACTCAAATAGAGTGGGTGAAACAAATATACGAAGAGGGAGAGGAAATCCAGATGTTTGTGACAAACCAGCAAATGTCACAATCAATATTCAGAACTTTCTCGAAATTGGAGTTGTCGAAGGTAATTGCTAAATTTTATTTATTTAATTTTAATAAATTTTATGTCGTATTCAATCATCAAATTGTAAATTTGCTTAATATTTATTGACACATTGATATTAACTTACTTAGGTTGTTGAGACCCGATTTGCATCTTATACTATTGTTATGAGACAACTTCTCAAGGTGCAGAAGGCATTGAGGCAAATGGTTATTTCCAACCAATGCGGTGTATGGAAGGCTTCACATTCAAAAAGGGCCCAAAAGGTCAAGACATTGGTCTTGGAAGACAATTGGTGGGCTCGTATGCTATATGTATTGGAATTCGCTGAGTCTATCATGACTATGCTCCGATTTGCCGATACAAATGCACCTTGTTTGGGGGATGTTTGTGATGGTATGGACAAAATGGTAGAGAAGGTGAAAATTGCAATACAAAAACATGAGAATGATTGCATAGAATGTGATACCTTATGCAATAAGGTGGAATCAATAATTCATCGTCATTGGGAAAAGATGACCACCCCATTGCACCTCCTTGCATATGCCCTATCTTTGAGGTACTACAACAAGAATTTACTTTCTATGTCAGGGAGATTAGCACTATATAAAGATGAAGAAGTTGCTAATGGGTATAGGCGAGCATTTGATAGACTCTTCCCAGATGAAGAAGTGCAGAAACAAGTTAGGACAGAGTTTGGCTTGTTTGCCTCACAAAGAAATCATAGTCCAACAGCTATTAATGAACAATACGAAATGGAAGCTAATCACAGGGTGGTACCTCTATGGTCAACATTTTCATTCCTCCAACCTCTTGCAATAAAGATCCTCTCATAGGTAAAAATAAAAAATTTACCACTTGTATTCTACAATTTAGTACTTAACATTCTTTAATTTACTTCGCATTTTTATTTTTAATTTTGTCAAAACTATCCAGGTTGCAAGTTCTTCTGCAGCTGAATGGAATTGGAGTTTATACTCTTTTATCCACTCAGTAAAGCGTAACCG
This sequence comes from Chamaecyparis obtusa, assembly GCA_027943335.1. Classification (NCBI taxonomy): domain Eukaryota; kingdom Viridiplantae; phylum Streptophyta; class Pinopsida; order Cupressales; family Cupressaceae; genus Chamaecyparis; species Chamaecyparis obtusa. Next base: position 757,537 of record BSBK01004130.1, read on the forward strand.
GTTGAGTTCAAAAAAAAGGTGAAGACTTGGTTTATATTCATACCAACTTATGTCTTTTATCACACAACTCTCCAAACTACAAGGATGGGGCAATGAAGTTTTGGGATGTAGCCCCTAAGTGTGCCAAATTAAATGCAGCTGTTGAGGATCTTACTAGACTCACTATGGCTTATGATGATGATGATTACATCCCGACATATGGTGCATCTAGTGCAAGTGGAACCACCTTGGGTTCAAATTATGTATTTCTTGCATTTTTTTGTATATATATATATATATATATATATATATATAAACATACCCAAACGCACCCAAACCCCCCAAAAAAGAATTCATGTATCTGTGTATCGGGTTCTTGTACCCGCCTCCACATCCGGATTTGAACCGGTAACTTAGTTGAAAGATGTTAAACAGGTAAAATGAAACCCCGATAAATTATGATTCTGAAACATTATATTCAATCAATCCATCGTTTATTGAAAACTAACGCCCGTTAATGCTGAAAAGATTTGCTTCATAGTCAGTTTAATGAAATCAACCAAAAGAATGAAGTTGATATTTTTTCTTGCAGATTGCCATATGATTGCTGGCTACAGATTGATATTTGCTTCATAGTCCATATATTGTCTGGCATAATTAGTAACTCTTTTGTTTGGTATAGTTAAGCAATATTTAGTGTTTCCCTTCTTTGTTTGACATCAATGACAATAATGGCTAACACATGGATGGGGGGATGACAGGGAACGCGTTTCTGAAACGTTTCCTAAAGGGCCAAAAATAGGTAACGGTAGGGAGTGGCGGCATATATATAAAGGGGAAGAGTGAGAAATATGTCAATTGACAATAACTGATAAGAACAATATCAATATGTAAAAGAATCATGAGAGCCCTAGTATAACAGCACAATAAAACTTCAATAAAGCATTATAATAGTAGTCTCAAACATCAAAATACAATAGTCTGTGAAACAAAGCTTCAATCGGGCTATCAATATCCAACACCTCAGAGCCAATCTCAGTCACTATCACCCTCTGGCAGAAGTGGATCATCCAATGGCAGCCACTATGGTTAGTGCCAAATGGTAAACATTTTCAGAGCAAATAAAGTACAATCATACAAAGAAATAAAATAGTGCACTTTTTTAATTTCAAAAGTCAAGAATGAAACTTTTCAAGCATAGTATGAGACTCGGACTTGGCATGCCTTGGAAAATTAAACAATTGTAACTTTTAATGTGTATTTCATTGAATATATTTGATTCTCATACATTTGAAATTAGATAGCTGTTTTGATTCCCGTATATCTGATTCTCATACATTTGAAATTTGAATGCACAGTTTTGATTCTCATACGAAGTTATAGAAGCAAACAAAAAAAATTTATTTATTTTTTTTTTTTTTTGGTTTTTCAAGGCAGGAAACATCCCCTGCCGTTTTGGGATGGCTGGCTGTCCCCAAATAGCAGGGGACGTTTCCTGCCATTTCGGTCAATTTCTGCTTATCGGAGACAGGGGGTTTAGGGACAGTTTTTGTAGGTGTAGTAACTACTGTAAAAATTAGTCTTCCTCAAATGACAGCATAATGTATGCCATATATGGTTTAATTAATATACATATTACATATATTTATTTTATGCTTTTAGGTTTCAACTATAACTTAAGTGCTATTTGAAGTGTAGTAAGTACTGTAAATATTAGTCTTCCTCAAATGACAGCATAATGTATGCCATATATGGTTTTATTAATATACATATTACATATATTTATTTTATGCTTTTAGGTTTCAACCATAACTTTAGTGCTATTTGAAGTTAAAGCAACTAAACAAACACATTTGATCTTATATCATTTATGTGGTGAGTCCCATCATTAATATATTATATGCATGTCATGAGGTAATCCCAACTTATTTTCTGTTTTTAGGCAGCAAATATGCTTTTGTATGGATGCACCCAAAGCAACTCCAAACCCCCTGCCCCTGCCAAAAAAACAAATGACATACCAGCATTTCAAAACCCGTGACTTGGATTTGCTTCTATTAGAGCCTAGGTAGATTCCATATCATTTTGCATAAACACAAAAGGTTACTCAAGAATAGAGATCATGAAATCCAGAGAGTGCAATGCTTAGCTTGGTTCCTTTTCCAATCTAATAATCGTCCCAAAGAATTTGGGGACCCCCCAATTTTTGAGCGGGCCTTGGCAATTTTTCTAGATCCGGGTATTCGGATGCCTTAGCGAGTTTTGGAGTAACCTTGGGGTTTTGAGACAATAAATTTGCAATACTTTTTAGATTTAGATGAATTTTGGAAAATTGATATAATTGCATAACTTGAACATTTTCCAAAATTTAATTGTGAATTTGGATATTTTTGGAAAAACCTTGTAAATTTTTGTGTGGTGAAAATGGAGATTAAATGAAAAAATTAAATGGCCAAATTTGAAATTAATTGCCAAATGGAGATTAAAAAAAGAAAAAATTAATTGCCAAAAGGAAATTAAATTGCTAAGTAATTTTTGGATTGCAAAATAATAAAAATTTAAATTGCCAAGTGGGATTTTCGAAATTTTAAATGGGGAAAAAGAGTAAATGAAAGTTGGAAATGGAATTGAAATTTATTTGAATTTTAATTCGCTGGCAGATTTTGATTTTGGTATGGTGTTGTTATGACTTAAATGGGCTAAAATCAATTTTTCTTGGAAAAAATTCTAAATTTATAAAATGAAAAAAGCTACAGCTGGCAGCCCCTTCTCATTTTTTTTATTTTTGCTTGGTATTGAGCACAACAAACATAAATTTTTCATCACCCAAGGCAGTCATCAATTTCAGCCCCACTTGCGATTTTTATGCATTAATTTGGCAATTTTAAAATAAATAAATCATATTTTTGGACTGAGTGTTTGTAATTTAAAAATTTAATTTGGGCCCCTTTGTATGTTAAATTCAATGTATTTTAAGGCCTAAGAGGTGTGAGATTCAAGGTAAGTTATTGGGTCCACAATGGGTAAGGTTTAAAGCTATATTAGAGGCCTTAATGACCTTTTTTGAAAATTTCAATTTTAGGGCCTATGATAATTTCGGATTTGGCTAATTTAAACCCATAATTTTGCACAATTCAATGCAAGTGGCTCTCTTAATTTAAATCTGCCCTTTCCTTAAATTAATTTAATTTTTTTGGGGCCATGGCTTGGTTAATTTCAATGTTTAGGGGCCCCATATGGATCGTTTTTTGGAGTGGCTCAATTTCATTATTTTTAAAAAGAAAATTAACATGCTATTGCACAAATTTTTGTTTTTGCAATAGGCTGGCCCAATTTTAAATTAAAATTAAATACCCAAGGCTATGTGATTTAATGCATTTAATTTGGGTTATATGTTTGACAATTTAATTAATTTTATTTTCCCTCCAATGCAGGTCGACCCTATTTGAAGAGGCAAAAATGGATATAAAAGAAGGGCTTGTCTCCTCATTTTCTCATTCATTTCCCACTTGTCTCTTGGCAGCCAAGGAGGAGCTCTTGGAGCAGCAAAAGAGCGAAATTTTGCAAGGAGGAGTGCATTTAGCAAGGGGTGATTTTCTTCTTTTGGTGGAGGAGTGCATTTTTGGTGTGTCTTCTTCTTTAGAGGAGAATTTGTTCGTGTGGAGGAGGATCTTCATGCTTGAGGGTGAAGGCTGGTCTAAAAGGCAGATTTTCTCCTTGTTCTTGATTGATACATTTTCCCTATTTTCTTGCTTGCGTCATCCATCCATCACTTCATCATTTCATCTAGGGCATGAAGTTGGGAGATATAAGTGTAGTTTTCATCTACGATTTGGAAAAAAGAGATATAAGTGGTAATCTCACCCCTAGGAACGAAGTTGGGAGATATAAGTGTAATCCATCTCATAAGTTTTCGAAAAGGCAGAAATAAGTGGTAGTCCCATCCCTAGGCGGAAAGGCAGAGATAAGTGTAGTGTGATAAGAATTGGCGAGGCAAAAATATGTTAGTCCATCCCTAGGATTGGAGGGGTAGAGATAAGTGTAGTCCCACCTCACTATAGAAAGAAGGGGTAGAAATAAGGGCTAGGATGGTGGATGCTAGTGCAAGCAAGAGCCAAAGAGGAATGAATACCAAGAAAGACAAGGAAGACATGATGCCAAGACCACCTTCTTCTCAAAATTAAAGCAAGTGAGGGACACCAGCATTGGCACAGTGAACATGATACAGTTGAGAGACAAATTGATGGAGAGCTCCTACCCCTTGGCCAAGAAGGATAAGAAGACAGGTTGCCACCACATTTTCATAGCTTCATCCTCCATCTCCATCTTTCACTTACATCCGCTTCACCCCCACCCTCCATTCCATATTTTCATTGCAAGTGCAAGCGAGGAAGCGGATTTCATTGCAAGTTGGAACAGATTTGAAGATATTTGAGGCTAGGCAAGGCTTGGCTATTTGTGCAAGCTAGCTTGGTTAGGTTTGAAAAGGTTCTAGCACCCAAGAGGGTCATGCATTTTGTTGTAATAAGCTAAGTAGGCAAGTTCTAAAGGTCAAGAGGTAAGTGTTGGAACATTACACCAATGTAATAGGAACTAGGACTTGGACTTTTTTATGTGGTTGGCCCTCCATGTTTAGGAGCCTACCCTCGGTGGTGAGCTTCGTGGAGTGGAGTTATGTGTTTTCTTTCCTTGGCTAGTTTTTTTCTTTCATTGCAAACCAAACAAAGACAACTAGTAATTAGATTCAATCGCATTAAGAGGAAAGATAAGAATGGACTACAAATTGATACAAACAAAGCAATCATAACTTGGATGATAAGATTGATCAACACACAAACTAAGTTGTAATTATCTATTAGAAATGGACTTAATGAACAATTCACATAATTTCGAATGTAAGATGAACTCCACATAGCTTAATTAGGCGGTGAAGGAACCAACTCACTAACTAGCTAGGCGGCAATTGATGAACTTAAGGATTATTTCAAATCAAGTAATGGGTGCATTGTGGGCCTTGTAGGAGGTATGGCCAAGGCAGGTGCCCCCAGAACCCAAGAGTATTGAAGCATAGGGGGGTGCATGCAAACCAAATTCGAGTGGGAAGGTTAGGGAAGACCAGGAAGGTTAAGGAAGGCAAGGATAATGAAGGAGGAAAGCGAGACGAAAGGTTGAAAGAAGTCAAGTTTGATTTCAAGGCGGTGGCCAAGAGCAAGGTTCTCAAATTGCAAGAAAGTTCACATCCAGGCAAGCCACCGAGGCCAAGGCAAGATTACCCCAAGTGCATAGAGACCTCACCCTTTCAAGGTCAGGACATCAAGTACAAACAAGTTCAAGTGGTGATGAGAAAGTTTCTAAGGATGAGCTCAAGCATCCAAGGCTTCACCTCATCTCAAGGATTAAATAAATTTATAAGATAAAGTTGATGAGGTGGCAATTTCATGTCCATGCAATCAAATCATACCAAGTGTCCTATGTTCTCATTGGTTGACAGATTATTGCAATTTTCTCATTGGCCCACAAAGTTGGTGCCCTCATGTAATTGGTTGAAAGATGGTAACCCTAATTAGGGTTTGTAGGGTTTAGTCTTGGCCCTTGATTTTGCCCCTTAATCTTGGCCACTCGTAATTTTGAGCCTCTATATAAGGCCATTTGTTCTCATTTGTAAAGAGAGTTATGTTGGAGAATTGTTGCCAAAATACTATCAAAATTGTTCTCTATTCATTGTTGTGGTTTGCATGGTGGATATACATGATCATTTTGGTGTATTGCATGGTTCTTCTCATCTCTCAAATTAAAGTAGGATTTCATTTCATGTTGTTAGAGTAGAAGTAGATGGCTACTTGTATTGTGATGTTAGTGAATGTTTGATAGGGATCTATATACTAGGCCACTAGCATCCTAGCGGCTTGTTAGGAAGCCCTGTGTGGTAATCTAGTCCAATCGCTCCCAAGTTCTACTTGCATTTCATTTTCCGCTTGTACTTCAAGTTGGGTTGGAAGATAGGTGTTAGTGTGAAAATTCTAAGAGTATCCCTTTGAATCATTGCACCAATGGTGGTCGCGCTGCAGGCAAGCTTTCATTTGGTTGGATCCCTGTCCATTTGCTAATTTCTTCATTCATAGGAGTAGTAGTAGAGCAGTAAGCAGTTAGTGGTAGTAGTTGAAAGTGAAAGTGATCAAGGAGAAAAGAACAAGTCAAGCAAGAGAAGTACTACCAAGTTATCTTTGAATGAACAACGTAAGCCCGCCTACGTGATTAACCAGCAAATCACATTAATATAACTGAGTTAGTATCCACAAGTGTAAGGAACCTTGGAGTTTTCTCATGTTCTTCATGAGTATTTACTTTTCAAGAGAGGGTTGAGTGTTTGGTATTCTATATCAAGTATTCAATTGCTATATGTTATGTAGTGGTACAAAACTGACATCAACATGAACCAATAGACTAAACAAGAAAGCGGGTTACTTTAACCGATAACGCTTATACCGGTCCAGGTTTTTCCAACCGGTCATAGGATACACATAGGGAACAGATGACTAACCGGATACAAGCACTTCACCGGTTAAGTGCATGATAATCCGAACCGGATTATGCAGAACGTTTTCAGTTAAACAGAAGTTAGCTTTTCAGTGGAACTGAAGCTTACGTTGTTTTATCTATGAGCATTATGAGGTAAATTTAGGATCAATTTGCAAGTTTTTTTTGCATGCATGATTTATGGGAGAGTTTATAGCTTGGCCAACCTATGAGATGTATTTGTAATAAGATAATCTCTTATAAATACAGGTCAAAGGACATGAGAGAAGTGTTGTTGAATATTAGGAGCATAGAGCGAAGAAGAGTAGGAGAGCCTAATCTTCTGAGAGGAATCACGGTCACAAGAGGTGAAAGGCAGAGAAAGATTTAACAGCCAAGAAGAGGAAAGGGTAACAGGTATGATCTGATTTGACAAATAGTGTCACAATAAGATCATTGCTTTAAATTGAAAAGCATATTTAAATCCCTCACTCAAGGTGAACCCTAATAGGTTCTTTGTATAAATCCATTTACCGGATAACATCTTTATTGGTGTTCTAAGTCCTCTTACAAAGCAACTCCTAATAGGGTCAAGATCCTAACAAGTCTTCTATCAAATCCCTTAACTGGGTAGCACTCTTACTAGTGCTTTGTAAGCCTCTAACAAGGCAGCTTTATTACTGCAGTAGTGGAGTTTGTGGGTTCTGTCCCACCATGGTTTTTTCCTTCTAATCGAGGGCTTCCACGTATATATGTTGTGTTGACCTGTGTATTCAATTTTTGTTTATGGGTATTGTAATATTCTTTTAATTTATGTATTAGCAAGAATATCTATTTGAAAAGAAGTATTAGAAATTGAATTTACTAATTCACCCCCCTCTCAGCAACCGATTAGGATTAACAATTGATATTAGAGCTTACGTTCTCACAGATATAAAGCTTAACCACTTGAGTAAAGATCATGGAGGGTTACAGGTATTACAAGCAGCTTGCGGAAGCCAATGACATGATAGCCTCTCTTGAGAATAGACTGAGGAGGTCTCTTGCAAAGAGGAAAGAGCTGGCTCTACAACTAAGTGAGAGTAATGAAACCATCGAGGAACTTTCTGGGCAGAGTGGATCTGATGAAGCAGAAGAGGCAGTCTCTAATCTCATGGAGAAAAATCAGAATCTAACCAATCAAATCTCCAATCTAAAAAGGGAGTAGGAAAGTCATGCTCTGAGGATGACTAAAATCATCAAAGACAAAAGAAAAGATTTAGATGAAAAGAACAGTGCCTTAGAAGCACTATTGACTGCTGAAAGAGCAAGACAACTGGCGAAAGATGCAGTAAGAGTAAGTGATGCTCTCGTATTACAACTTCAAGAAGATATGCAGAGCACAACTCAAGAAAATGCAATTATGCATGAGCACTTGCATAACAAAGATGATGCATGCAAAAGGTTGGCTATTGAATTGTATCAACTAAAGGCACAACTGAAAGCTCTTGAAGAGAGAAATGGAAAACGTAGAAGGTACAATGAAAGCTCCGAGAAGCTTGAGCAATTGAGGGCTCAAAGAAAGCACAAGGATCCCACAAGACTTGGGTACATCGGTCAAAGCAACCAAGAAACCAGTGAGTCCTCTGAAGACAAGCAAGGCAAGATGGAGAAGAAGAAACCTAAAAAAGACAAAGGTAAGAAGACCTTAAAACCCTCTTGCAAACATTGTGGCAAACAGGGTCATAAATCTAATGACTGTAGAAATGCACCGGTAAAACCATTTACTTCTAACAGCTACTGCAGCAACTGTTATAAGTATGGTCACAGGACCTTTGAATGTAGATCACACTGCAACAATGTGTCCAATGGAAGCAAGGGAAGCTTCAAGGGCTATAACTATGCATGCGGCAAGTTTGGACACAAAGCTGAAGAATGCAGGTCCAAAACCATGGCATTCAAATCCCCACCGAGACCAGTATTCCATAATAGGAATGTAAACCAGAGCACATCCAACTATGCTACCTATGGGCCATCAGGCCATACGAACTCTGGATGTCACTCTCTCATGAACAAAAAAAGAAGGGTCAATCCATGGAGAGGAACCGGAATGGCTTGTTAGAACTGTAACAAGATTGGGCATCTAGCCAAGGAATGCAGGAGTCGGCCGATGAATAAAGAAAAAGCACCATCCAAACCAGTCAAGAAGAATTTGTCCCCTAACCAAAAGGATAACTTGAGTAAAGAGACCAAAAGTGAAGTAAAGAAGACTTGGTCAGTAAAAGGGACAAAGAGTTCCGCTGAGGAGAAATCTGAGGTAAGGTCATCATCTACTGATGGTGATATCTCTTCAGCAAATTAAGCCTAAGGGCTTAAGGGGAACAAGTAGTCAGCCTACTGTTCCCAGAGGAACTGGTGAGTTGTGATCTCTCTCAGTCAAGAAGTGCAACCGGGAAGGAGTCACCGGTCTAACATGAAAACCGGACAGGTAAGTGTTGTTGAAGTAGCAAGGTGGATATTGCAATTGAGGATATGCGAACAAGTAACGAGTCTGCGGACCAGTTGTCAAAGAAAGGTTAGGTAAGGGTAATTAATACAGTAACCGTTGACAAATGAAACCGTTTGCTAATTACCGTTGCGAGCTAAGTCTATAAAAAGGGAAAGCTGATTACTCATTTCACTTTACCTTGCGAACTGTGATTATTGATTTCATAAGCTTGAGTAATCTTTTTTTGCTGCGATTTACGTTCTTTGCTTAGCGAATTCTGTGAATCTTATCAAGAACTTTCTGTTAAAACTGGTCTAGTATTATGACATCTTCATCTTCTGTAGTAAGCCTAATCAATGCTAATCAACTGGATAGACCAATTTACGAAATTATGGCAGAGCATAAATGAGAGAATGATATGGCGGGAGCTCTCATTCGTGCTTGCAGGTGTTTTGTTGGCTGAAGATGTAACGGCATTCATCCATAGCAAACAAGAGGAACTGGGTGAAACATTCATCCAAAGTGAATACCTTTCACTTTGTGAAGACGGAAAGCTTCAAACCAAATACGTGAAGCTTGAATCATCGAGATTGATCAATGGAGTGAAATATCCAACCGAGTTTCAACCGGATTGGATTAGACTGGTTTAGAGCAAGGTTCACGAACGAGGAATGTGGCTAGCGAAAGGCGTGGTCACACTGATAACAAAGGAAGACCCACGTAGGGTGACTAGTTATAATGTCATAGGGGAAGCTCTTACCCTAAGGATGACAGCCAATGCAAAAGTCACATGGTTGACAAAGTCTAAGTATGACAGTCGGATGATGACTATGAACGACATTGAAGATGACGGCATTCGATTTGCAGCAATAGTTATCGAATATAAGGTTTACCCGTAAAAACCTAAATAGTGTAGCACGAGGAGTGATACACGCCGCGCACAGGATTATGCAGGACAATGCACGTTACGACATATGTGCCATGCTAAGGGGGCAGATCTTTGAAAACCTGAAGAAACTTGGCTTGGTCAAGAAGAAGTTTCTGAAGTATGGGACATTACTGGTATGTTTGTTCTTTTATTACCAAAACTTCTTTCCAAGCATAGCGAAGGTCACATGGCAACAAGATAAACCGGTAATGGTTCAGATAGGTGAGTTAGTAAATAACCTGGGGAACCGGTTTAATAAGGTCATGATTGACTACTTTGAGGCCTTTCAGCTAAGAATGCACAATAGGGAAAGAATTCCCTCTACTATTGTTGACGAATACAAGGAAGAGATGTGTTTTCTGGTAAACACCGATCATTGTATTATTCAGGCTGTGGAGCCAAGGTCTAAGTATGCGTTGGAGCTCGGTTATGAGACAACTTCTAAGATTGCAAAGGCATATGTTGCTCCACTTCAAGAAAGCAACCTAGATCTGTCAGCATACCAGTTTGGGACCTATGAGGAGATTCTGGCAAACCTGAAGAAAAAGACATTGTAAAGGAACCGAAGAAGGTATATGTAAAAAAAGAAGCCAAGATTCAAAGAAAGAGGACTCAGCAGGCGTCCAGTGCACAAGGTGAGGAACTAGAAACAAAAATTGAAGAAACAATTACTCTTCACAAAATGAGAAAGACCGGGAAACCGGTAAAAGAGAATGCACCTAGAGGAAGGAAACCAACCATAGACGAAGTGGTTGAAGGAATAAAGGAAACAGGTAGATTGGGTGGAGTCACAAGAAGATATGAGCTTGGTGATGAGGACGATAAGAGAAAGCTGGAAGAAGCAGTGGTTTTTGTTCTTCACAAGCAGAATTTAACACCTGTTGTACTTCATAAAACAATTCCTAAGGATTTAGTAGGAATAATTTAAGGAAGATGGAAATCTTCCTCAAATAAGAAGGGAGAGCTGAGGATTAGGGCTCTGCTAGAAGTACAGAATCACCTGAGCCTAGAATAGGCAACCAATCAAGTTGACCTATACAAACAGAGTTTCAACATCAGAAAGAGAATCGATCAGGTCCTAGTTGGTAAAGTGGCCAAAGTACACGACGAAGGAGTTGCTACTTGGACGAATGTTCTGAAGCAACAACATCAAGTAGAACCAAAATGCCATAAGACCACGGAGCCACCACTAATGGACACTGGAAAGGGAAAAGGCATACTGGCAGATGAGACTCCAGTCAAGGCAAAGATTGCAACTGAACCAGTCATCGTTGATATCACTAGAGACAAAGGTGGTGATCTCACTCCACCAACCCTACTTGCTTCCCAATTTAAAGGTAAAGGTCAAACTTTAATTGTAGATAATATAGTTGATGAAATCATGGATTTCAGTGAAGTGTCAAATGCTGCGAAGTTGTTCTGTTAGAAACCTTCTTAGATTTCAACAGAAGTCCTTGGGACTACAGACCTCTATTTCCGCCTGAATTGAATCAAAGGCTAATGACCAAATGGAGAACCGGTCTAGCCCAAAACAATAAGATGATAAGGGAAACCTTAACATAAGTAAGACCATGTCTCAGTGATGAGACTGTTGTTGGGTAATCTGGGTAGTTAGACGGTTGGTCCGTCCAGAGGAGTTACACGTGTGCGACAGTTCACCTCGCACCCCTTCGGACGTTATATATATGTACTTCTCCCTTTGATAAGGACACAATGGTGATGTACGGAAAACTCTTATGAATATATGAATACAATGCTCTTTTATATTCTGTGCTGAGTACTTAGTTGTCTGTATGCAATTACTGCCTATTACCCCACGAGGGTAAACATTTGGCATCGTTGCCTTTTGGATCTAGACGAAGGCAAATGGAGTATTGCCCATAAATGGGAATACCGGTTGATGACAATAGGCGAATAGATGAGAATGGCGAACTCTTTGAAGGAGAAGACCGCCTGACGATCGACTTCCGGGTCACACTCACCACGGCCATTGAAACTTTTGTGCGGAGTGAGGCCACAAGGGCCACCATACCAGAAGATATTGTGTGGGACGCACTTAATGTGGGCTAGGCGGCTAATCATCTTATGCATCAACTCCCCAAGCTTCTGGCACAGGGGACGCTCGCACAACATGCTCGCCAAGAGGAGATTGCCCGAGAGGAGCATCGTCAGGAAATCCTCTACGCATACCACACTTGGGAGAACCTCCGTCGTCAGGAAGAAGGCGATGGCAACCAGAGGGGACTTTGAAATATGAAGTCGGACAGAAGGGAGAAAGGAACACAGAAACAATTGTAATGCAATTGAAAATGTTGTAAACCAACATGATTAAACAAAATAAGTGTTTTTTTTGTTTGAAAGTGATGTTTCGTGTTCAGTTTTGATGCCCAATTTGTTAAACAAAGATAGAAATAAGAAAGCACAAGATGATGAAGGCGAGGCCGCACAGAAGGCTTTGATTTCCGCACAGCAACGTGAACGCCGATATAGACTGAGGCAACTTGCCCAGGACCAGCTTGCCAGAGGGTTGCCCGAAGGGGACCTCAGAAGTGGTACGGAAGGTGCACAGGCGGACCAAGAGTAGTTAACTTCGCCGGAGCATCGGAGAGTGCGGAGCAGGGAGGAACTACTTGAGGAAACACGGTTGAGAAAATTCTTCCTTCAGGAAGAGAGAGATCGGTTTAAGGAGGGTCTAACCCGTACAACAGGTGCGGAGAACCAAACCCACAGAGAGAACAGTACGGCCGAGGGTGCTACTAACGCAAAGGCGAACCCTCCATTGGAGCCAAGAACTCCACATAGTACGGTCCCACCAATTACCCAAGTGCCACTGGTTACTGCACACAATAATCAAGGAAGTGCGGGTGCGAGTGCTGGCACAGGCGGTGACGGAGCACCGAATCCACCGTGGAGACAACAAGCCACCATGGCTGCGAGTAAACAGAAACTCCCCAAGTTCACGGGCCAAGCTAAGGAGGATCGTGTTCGGCATTGCTGAACCTGTGAAACTATATGGGCTACCAACGGGGTTATGGACAAGGATGAATGGATCCGACAGTTCCATGCAACATTAAGGGAAGGAGTCATCGACTGGTATTCGGATGTAGATAAAACAGGCCTAACGACATGGGACAATGTGAAAAAGGCTTTCTAAACGGAATTTCAGTTGTTAAGGGATGACAATGAGATTCTGGTTGAGATTTATAATACAAAGAAAACGAAGAGCGAGTTTGTTCATGCCTATGGACGGCGACTCAAGGAACTCATAGAGAAGATGGAGTCAACCCCGACGGACGAACTCAAGAAAAGGTGGTTCGTGGAGGGACTAAGAACTTCCCTTCGGAAGTAAATGAAAATTGTCCCGCCCACGTCATACAGCAACGCCTACAACCAAGCAATGGATTTAGAGAGCGAATGTAAGACCTCTAAGAAGACTAAGTCTTCGAATGATGAATCGGAGGCGGAAAGCAATAATGGAGAATCCAGCAAGAAAGTGCTTGCCCTAGAGAAAGATCTGGAGAGAATGATGAGAGAATTGAAGGCCACCAAGGGAAGCTCAAACAAAACAGAGGAAGACACTATGTGGTGCACAAATTGCAAAGAAGTCGGACACACGAAAGGTTCTTGCCCCAAGAAAGCCTTTTGTGACATCTACCAGATTACGAGACATTCCACTAAAGAATGTACCTACAACATGCGGGCCAAGAATCAATAAGTGCTCTTCACCCAAGAGCAACCCTCCACATCTAGATCCGGCGGTAAAAAAATACTGCATCATCTGGCGGTTACAGAAACAACCGACGAGGTAGAGGAAATAATGAGAACAACAATAACCGGCAACAGATCCAGTATGATGCGAAGGGGAGACCTATGATACGGTGTAGAAACTATAATCAATGGGGACATTTTGCCTGTGACTGCCAGAAAGAGGCTCCCGCTACACAAAAACTGTGTCGATGGTGCAGACTAGGGGACCACGAGGAAGCTAACTGCCCAAAGCCCGGCTGCAACATCTTGGACATGGAACGAGGAGGCACGGAGAAGATCTTGGCAATTACACGCGGGCAAACCAAGAAGGCCACATATCCTAACCCTCGGACGGAGAAACAAAGGGTGCTCGAGGAGAAGGCCGAGATTGAGAAGGGAATGGAGAACTCCACAAATACAGGCACTTCTACCCAAGCCATGGTGGAGCAAAATATTTTAAGGCAGATGATGCAATTGGAGATACCCGTAAAGGTCAAGGACCTACTGGAAACTATGCCACATTTGAAAACGGCCCTATTCCTAGGACAAAACGTTCCAGCAAGCACAATTGAACGGACGGAGGTTCCTGGTGGCTACGCAGCCGACCCCATGACGTTGTCAATAAATAGTGGGCAGAACCCTACATTGGTGGAGATGGGTATCTTGGGTACCATCCTCACTAACACGATTGTTGACAGTGGATCTGGGGTGAACATCCTACCAAAGGAAACTTGGAAGAGCTTGGGAAAACCAACACTGTGGCCGCCGACCTTCAACCTACTAGGCACCAATCAACACGGCATCAAGCCCCTCGAAACCCTGATGACACAACAGGTAACCATTGAGACCCAACCATTCATCCTGGACTTTGTAGTGATTCCCATGAAGCAGAAAGGGTATGACGCCATCCTAGGGAGGGGGTGGCTGGTGACAGCCAAAGCCAATCATAACTGGAAAAGGAACATTTTGTCATTTGAGAAAGGGGGAGGATGTTTGTGATAGACCACACAACGCAGATGATCAGAGAAGAAATGGCATCCTCCTCCGATTCGGAGTCAGACGACGGAATAGACGGAGGGGAAGGAAGTATGGAGCACAAAGGGATACTGAAATTGGAGGATGATACAAATTCCCATGGACGGCCTATTCCACTAGCAAATGGGCGATTATGAATTATTTCCGTCATCCTGTAATATACTAGAGATCGAAGAAAACCGGAATGAGTTCCCTCCAGAATATACAGAATACAGAGAAGGAGAAGCCCGGATGAGACAGAGCTCAGCCCATGAGTTTCGGAAAGAGGAACCAATTCAGTAGAAAGAAGCAAAGTTGAAAGGAATAAACTTTGGGGACAAGCAAAATCTGAAAACCATCCTCATGGGAGATGACTGGAGCCCTGTGCTGAAAACGACAGCCTTCAAGATTTTTACGGAATACAAGGATGTGTTTGCCTGGACCTACAAAGATCTCAAGGGCATACCTCTCGAACTATGCGTGCACCGCATTCCCCTGGTTCATGGAGCCCAACAGGTTCGGAAGAGGCCGTACAGAATGAATAAGAATTACGCTACAAGGGTGGAGACCAAAATCGAGTGGATGTTAGAAGCTAGGATCATCTTCCGAGTTAACACAAGTGAGTCGGTTTCACCAATCGTGATCTTCCAAAAGAAGGAAGCCAACCAGATCCGTATCTGCGTGGATTTCAAGTGCCTCAATGCAGTAACAATCAAGGACCCATTCCCGATCCTCTTCACGAATAGCATATTGGAAGAGGTGGCCGGCCATGAGATTTTTCTTTTATGGATGGGTTCTCGGGATATAACCAGATATCCATTGCAAAGGAAGATAAGTTGAAAACAACCTTTATAGTGGAGGATGGTGTGTACGCGTACAATCGGATGCCCTTCAGTCTGTGCAATGCACCGGCGACCTTCCAGAGGATTATCCTCCATATCTTTGATAAGATGTCCAAGGGGAACTTTAAAGCATTTCTGGATAACTGGTCCATATTCAGTGGATAGGACAAACACATTGCAGCCTTGGGGGAATGCATGGAGCTGTATCGGCGAGCACGGCTAGCGCTCAACCCAAAGAAATGTCGATTTATGGTGCTGCAAGGGAAGTTGCTTGGGCACATAGTCTGCAAAGAAGGATTAAAGACGGACCCTAACAAGGTCCGGGTGATAGTCGAGATGGAGGCCCCCACGGACGTAACCGGCGTCAAATCCTTCCTCGGCCATATTAGATACTACCGACCATTCATAAAAAACTTTGCCCTAGTTTCATACCCGATGGATAAGCTAATGACGAAGGGGGAGTCGTACGCTTGGGTGAAGGAGCAAGAGGAAGCCTTCGAGGATCTAAAACAAGACTATTGGCGGCTCCTATTCTCGCATTTCTAAACTGGGACAGGGAATTCCACATACACATGGATGCATCGAATTACGCCATCGAAGCCACTCTAGCTTAGTAAGGCAGACATGGACTTGATCATCCTATCTATTTTGCAAGCCAGTTACTTTCAAACACGGAGAAAAATTATAGTACCACGAAGCGGGAGGCTCTCGGCATGATTTACTCTGTCCAAAAGTTCAAACATTATCTACTGGCGACGCTGTTCACCTTCTATGAAACCTATTATCCAAGGGAGGGTAAGCCGGTGGCTCCTCCTACATCAAGAATTCACGTACAACATTATAGTACGGCCAAGACGCAACCATGCGATCTCCGACCAGTTGTCACGAATCAAGTCAGGCGAGCCACTTGTGGGAATAAATGACGACTTCCCAAACGCACACTTGTTCCATATTGTTGTACTCCCGAAGTGGTACACGAGTATCAGGGAGTATTTATCCACTCTTGATTTCCGGAGGGCATGCCTCCAGGAGAACGGAGGAAGTTTGTTCTGACAAGCAGGACCTTTCAACTAATCAATGGATTGTTGTACAAAATGGGTCCAGATAGGTGTTGAGGTGATGTGTGATGGAAGAAGAGGTATCAAGGGTGCTAAGGGAAGTTCACGAAGGACCTGCCGGAGGACACATGGGTCCAGATACCACTGCCAGGAAGGTGTTGTTGGCTAGCTTATGGTGGCCAACATTATACAATGATGCCAGAGAATGGGTAGTGGGATGCGACACTTGTCAGCGCACAGGGAGACCCCTCAAACGAGACTTTATGCCACTCAATCCCTCCCACGCACAAGAATTATTCGAAAGATGGGGATTGGACTTCGTTGGGCCTCTGAAGGCCAGTCGTGCCAAGCGTTGCTGATACATTGTGCTGGCCACGGAATATTTGACCAATGGGTCGAAGCGCATGCATTGACCAATAACTCTACCATAAACACTGCAAAGTTCATTTACGAACAAATAATAACAAGATATGGCATTCTGATTCAGTTGACAAGCGACAAGGGCGGTCATTTTGTGAACCACGTGATTAAACTCCTGACTACAAAATTTAAGATTTTTCATACGCTGTCAAGTCCCTACTACCTTCGAGCGAATGGCCAGGCGGAGGCGACGAACAAAACCTTGGTAGGAGTCATCTATAAGTCATCTGGCGTGGAAGGTGAAGATTGGGAAGAAAATTTGCCCTCTATGTTATGGGCCTACTGAACCTCGTACAAGGTAACCACCAGGCAGACACCATTCCAGCTGATGTGCGGGCAGGAGGCAGTGGTACTTGATAAATTCATTGTGCCTAGGCTGCAGATAGCTATAGAGAACAAACTCGGTGACATGGAGAGTTTGAGGGAAAGACTTCATATCTTGAATAAACTGGACGAGAAAAGAGCACTGGCACAGTGGGCCACGGAAGCAACACAGCAATGGAGGAAACTATGGCACGACAAGCACCTCCATCGAATGCAATTCACACCAAGCCAATTAGTCTTAAAGTATAATAGGCGAAACGAGGTTAAGCCTGGGAAATTCAAAGTTAAGTGGCTAGGCCCCTAAAAGGTTCGGGAGGTAGCAGCCAACGGGGCGGTCAAGTTGTGGACCCTAGATGGACGAGAAATCCCCGATGTCGTGAACGGCTCGAAATTGAAAGCTTACCATCAGAGGTCAGAGAGCTCAGGCCGACGGCAAATGCGCAATTAGTATTTAATAGAAAAAAAAAGAAGAGGAAGAGCACCGAACGGTGGAACATGTCCTTGAACGGTGGCATGCCCACTGAATGGTGGGACATCCAACCAAACAGTGGCGTGCCCACCGAACGGTGGCATAAAGACATCGCAAGCAATCAAAGCGGACACAGACGAACATAAGGTTATAAAGAACAGCCAACGCGGGAGGTTAGGAAGCCAACACGGAAGGTTATAAAGCCACTGCGGGTGGTTAGAAAGCTAACGCGGAAGGGAGATCAGCGAAGAGGAAGAAAAGGCAGGACCGTAGCATGAAGGGAAAGATAAAGGCACGAGAATGGTCCACCGTAGCAGCAAAGAAACAAAATTACAAAGGCCATTTTCAGCCATAGCAAAATGGGGAAGAAACAGCAACCGTACAAGTGCCTACGCTAAGAAGTTATTTTCAGTTAAGGGTTTTTCACACCCAAAAATCGTATGGCAGCCAGGAATATTTAAAAATTGTTTTTACACGAGGGATTCAAGAAACCATTATGAATTCAGCTGGAAAGAGGAGTTGGTGGAAACAATTGCAGCACGTAGACCACAGCACCATGGATGCTGGAAGTTCTAAAAAGAAACCAGCAGATTCAAAGGAAGCGGTGACTGCACAAACTATCACATTTGAATGGTTGAATGGGGTGGAATGCAAAAAATGGTGGCATGAGACACCGGACGATGAAGTGGTGAAGAATAGCCTGAGACACGAAGGGGTCCACTGGGCCATCCTAATGCCCCTATTTTGCATCAAAGATTTTGAGCCCCAACTACACCAAATGATAGAGAGCTTTGACACATTTTCCCGCACAAGCATACTCTGTTACTTGGGATACCACGTTAAAGTGTCGTTTCATGCAGGAGATTTTACCAAAGTGTTTGGCATTCCAGGAAAGAAAGGGCAGAAGATCGACACTAAGCCCCGGAAGTTGACCCAAGAGGCTAAGGAAATGTGGATATGGAGGGTTTCAGGAAACCTCACTGCTAAGCGCATAACTGCAATGGCATGGACAAAAGCAGGAAAGGGACTAAAGAGAGCTGACATTGCCGCAGGGCATTGGCGGTGTATCATGGACGTCATCAAAAGTTGGCTCACAGGTGCCAGTAGGGCCTCCGACATCACCATCACCCAGATCCCATTAATGTGTGGTATCTTGAATGGTACAGTGTACAATTGGGTGACATTGCTTGCACACCAGATGTATGATTTCATGACTCTGCAGCACCATACTTTCTATATGCCACACTATGCCATTGGGCTCTTTTTGGAGGCACCCAATTACAGATTCCAAAGGAGAAATTGGTACTGAAACCAAGGAGTGTCATAGCTCCAGATGAACCAATGATTTTCTTTTGGCGCTACTTGGATATTGGAGAGGTCACCTTAGCATCAAAGAGAAAATGCCAGCCTAAGAAGTCGGAATAGGTCGATAGTGGCCGAGAGCCAACATCATCTGGCGACAGCAATTCATCCCAGATTAGCGGCCATATGGAGTTGGCAGTGGAGTCGGCACCAATGTTGTTCACCCCACCACAGCTATGGAATAGTCAATTTGCTCCGGCCACTGCTTTGCCTGATGTGGCTTCTCTTCCAATGTTAGAGCAACCGAGGGCACCAGTGGTGATTAGTCCAGTTGTGCCTCCGGCCAAGCAATTAGTAGAGCACCAGCCTACAGGGCAGGGTATGGACAGCCAGTTTCTGGCGACTGATGATGAGGACATCCGGTTGGTTTCAATGTAGGAGTGGCTTACTAGGGTTGAGATACCACCAGCAGAGGTAGAAGAACCTGAGAGGTTCTCCCCTCCACCAGCGGAGCTCTTGGCAGTAGACTCAGTAGGAAGAGACGCACCCATCATACTGTCTTCCCAGGTCCAGGAGGAAGAGGAGATTGGAGATAGCACAGGTAGGATCGAGGCAGCGATTAGTCAGCCACAGTGGAGAGATGAGATGGAGGCTTTCTAGACAGAAGTAGTGACCCGAGGACGGGCGATGGTAGCGAGCGCGTAGGGATAGGCACTTAAGCATGTGGCCACCGATTTGCAGCGCCTTCTCACTTTTGTAAGGACAGAGTGTCCTATCCAGTTTGCTTATTGTTTTAGTGGGGATTGGCCTAATGACGAGACACCGGCTATGTTGGAGGCTTGGCAGGTGACGGAACCTGTGGTAGCCAGTAGGGTGGATGCCTTGGTGACGGAATTGGAGAGAGCCTTTCGCCAGCAGTACTATGCTTTCCGCAGGATGGAGCACTCTTACGTGGAAGAACATCGTGTGGCATCTGAATCTTAGCAGATGTTGAACACTCAACTTGTCAGTTTGGAGCAGTCCTTGGAAGCGCAGCGTAAGGATTGGGTCACTCAAATGTCTGCTTGGGATAGGGAGCAAGCTGCCATGGAGGAATATGTCGAGACTTAGCGGCAGGAAAAGGCAGATCGGGAGGCACAAGTTGCGACCGAGCAGGCTGCCCTTATTCAGGAAAGGGATATGGCATGGGCTTCGGATGAGGCCACCCAACGAGAGATCCAGCGAGCGACCATTATGGTGTTGTCGTCTTTGGAAAGTGAGTTGCGACTTCAAAGCTAGTTGAAGGCCAGCACGGAATAGGTGGATGCCCTTCGCAAGCAGCTAGCACGATTGACTAGGTCAGCTTCTGCAGGGACGCATTATTAGACCCCTCCGAGCATTTAGTTTTGATATTGTTATTATATATTGTTGTCATTCCTGTTGTTGTGGTCGTCCGGAGATGACTTTCCTATTGGGGGGAATGATGTTGTCGGGTAACCTGGGTAGTTACACAGTTGGTCTCTCCGGAGGAGTTACACGGGTGTGACGGTTCGCCTCGCACCCCTTTGGACGTTATATATATGTACTTGTCCCTTTGATAAGGACACAATGGTGATGTACGGAAAACTCTTATGAATATATGAATACAATGCTCTTTTATATTATGTGTTGAGTACTTAGTTGTCTGTATGCAATTACTGCCTGTTACCCCACGAGGGTAAACAAAGACAATAAAAAATCTGATGGAAGCAGTGTCACTCAATTTGGACACGAAGAATAGAGTTGCCAAGATCATAAATGGACTGGAAAAAGATGTGTATGAAGATTCTCTGGATTTTTGGCAAAAATATGGCTTCAACACTCTTAAGTGTACAAGTCCACAGGACAACTCACTAGATGAACCTGAAAAGGAGATGGTTCCACCGGTACAGTTCACAGCCAGTGAACAGGTAACCATTGGTGTTAAGGAAGTTGCACCTAAATAGTTCACAACCAGTGAACAAGTTAATTTGGGAGAAGAAGCTCCAACAGGTGAACATGAGACATCTGTAAGACCAGATAAACAAGAACAAGGGGAGTCATCAGCAAAGATGACAACAGAGAAAGGAACAGATAAAGTAGAAGTTGTCTCAAATGATCAACAGGTTGCGAAAGAGCAACAACAGACTAAGCAACCTCTGGAAGAGCAAGCCCATCCAAAAGAAGAGGTACATCTAGAAGAAGAGGTACGTCCAGAAGGGACAACAACAACAAATGCCTCAACAACAAGAATTGCCTGTTATAGAAGAACAAGAGAAGCTTGGAGAAGAAGAACCAACACAAGAAACAATGCAAAAGGAACCGGTAGATGTTCCAAGTACATCTTCATTAAAGAGAAAGCTAACATTTGCAACAGATTTTGAAGCAAAGAAAAGCGAAGTTAGTGAAACAGTTGTTGACATAAGCAAAATGTCAACAAGGCAGCTCAAGGAGCTCACTAAGAGAAAACATGATATGGTTCTCTCTAGTGTAAGAAATATGTAGTACAAATTTGTACCTGATACAGATATAGATGAAGATGAACCGGTAATTGATCAATTGGAGGTACTAGCGCAAGCAATTGGGGAAGATGTTATTGACCCAGAAACAATTGCAATTTATCACTATGAGAAGAGAATGGAAATTCTTCACAAACAGGTTGAAGAACTGAAAGCTACTATATCTACAAGAATCAGAGAGCTACACGAACAGATACAGGAAGCAAGAAGGTTGATAACAAGGACTTCAAATTTTGAAGATTTTGTTAAGGATATAATTGAGAGAACGAACAAGACAATAGAAGAGATAAAAGTTCTAACACCCAAATTTGATGCTAAGAACTCTTCGGCAACAGAATACAACCAGGAGCTAACAAATCTTGCTCTCACCTTAAGGAAAGCTTCAAAAGAAAATACAAAAAGAATCCAAGATCTTGCTGGATTCCAGTTATTTATGGCACCAACTTTTGAAGTAATGCAAACAATGACAACAGATACAGATAGACTGATCAAAGAACCAGATTACAAAATAGTGGAAGACATGGAAAATATAATTGTCTTATTGCAAGCAGCAAAGAAAATTTTAGATCATGTAACAGGTATATGGAAGCTATTCCTTGATTCTGCAAAGAAAATTTATAAGGATATCTCCAATAAGTTACAATTATAAAATGTAAACATGTAAGGAGTAACAACCCTTTGCCCTTTGGAGGCAAAATGGGGAAGATGTAATAGACAAAAAGAGGAACATCCTTTGTGCATATTGGCGTGAGAACGTGAGTAGTGAACATAAGTAAAGGATTAATATATTGGAGGGTTATCTTATGCAGCAAGTATTTCTGAGGATCAACATTATTGGTTCATATGTGTTGGACCCAACTCCTTATTTGGATTGATCTCTCCAAAGTCAGGGGCACATAAAATTATTGTCGACTATATACTTTGCATTATAAATATTTACCTTTGATGTCCCATATCTGGCTTGGACATGTTGAGGTGTTATTAATTTCGTGAACATAGACATATATGATAATCCTATGGCTTATTTGAATATTTGTGAACTATCAATTGGCATTTAGTATTTATCTTAATCAATGATGAAGTATCATACAATCAAATAATTTAATTTTGTATATTTCTTGCATTTCTTTGCGCACACACACACATATATATAAATGCATTCAAAACCCCCAAAAACAATTTGCGCACCCAATTTCCGCACCAGCATTTGCACCTAAATCGGCAGCTTAGTTTATATTCATAGCAACTTACGTCTTCTATCACATAAGGATCCAATGTACAAGGATGGGGCTTGCTAGGCTTTGGAATGTAGCTACTAAGTGTGCCAACTTGGATGCAACAGTTGATGATCTTACTAACTCACTACAAATTATGATGATGATGATTACATCCGACACATGGTGCATCCAGTATGAGTGGAACCATTTTGGGTTCAAATGATCTTGAAGTTGCAATAGCTAAAGACGAAGAGGATTTTTTTGATAATCCTTATGATTCTGATTAGTGAATCGGAATCTTGATTGATCAACATTGAATCATGAACTACATTTTGATTTTGTAATTTTAATGATTTTCTGATTTTCATTGGAATCATGAACATAGACGCATATGATATGGCTTATTTGAATATTTGTGACTAATTAGCATTTGATATTTATCTTGATCAATGATGAAGTATCATACTATCAAATGATTTAATTCTGCATTTTTTTGTACTATATATATATATATATATATATATATATATATAAACGCTCCCAAACACATCCAAAATCTCCCCCCAAAAATTTCATGCATCCGCTCACCTGATTCTCGCATCAATTTCCACATCCGCACCTGAATTGGTAACTTAGGTTCAATGTATTAGACCTACACACCATATTGTTGATTTGTAAATGTTTACCCTCATGGGGTAACAGACATTAATTGCACATAGACAAATAAGCACTCAGCATAGAATATAAAAGAGCATTGTATTCATGTATTCACAGAAATTCTCCGTACATAATCAGTGTCCCTACCAAAGGAACAAGTACATATATATAACGTCCGAAGGGGTGAGAGGTGAACCGTCGCACCTGTGTAACTCCTCCGAACGGACCAACCGTCTAACTACCCAAATTACCTAACAACATTATCCCCCCCAAACAGAAAGTCGTCTCTGGACGACCACAACTGTCCTAGCTGCTCGCACAGGGCATCCACCTATTCTGTCCTGGCCTTCAACTAGCTTGTAAGTCACAACTCATTTTCCAAGAATGACCTCACCATAACGGCTGCTCGATGGATCTCCTGATGTGCGGCCTCAGCCGAAACCCGTGCCAGATCCCTTTCCTGAATAAGGGCAGCCTGCTTTGTCGCAACTTGTGTCTCCCGATCTACCTTTTCCTATCGATGAGTCTCGACATACTCATCCATAGCAGCTCGCTCCCTATCCCAAGCAGACATCTGAGTGACCCAGTCCTTACGTTGCTCCTCCAAGGACTGCTCCAAACTGACAAGGCAAGTGTTCAACACCCGTTGAGCTTCAGACGCCACCCGATGCTCTTCCTCGTAAGAGTGCTCCATCCGGCGGAAGGCATACTACTGATGGCGGAAGGCTCTCTCCAATTCAGTCACCAAGGCTTCCACCCTATTGGCTACCATAGGTTTCGTCACCTGCCAAACCTCCAACATAGCCGATGTCTCGTCACTAGGCCAATCCCCACGAAAACATGAAGAAAACAGGATAGGACACTCCGTCCTTACAAAAGTGAGAAGGCGTTGCAAATCGGTGGCCACATCCTCTAGTGCCTGTCCCCGCGGGCTCACTACCATCTCCCGTCCTTGGGTCACTACTTTTGTCTAGAAAGCCTCCATGTCATCTCTCCATTGTGGCTGACTAACCGCTGCCTTGAGCCTACGCTATCTCCAATCTCCTCTTCCTCCTGTACCTCGAAAAACAGTATGATGGGTGTCTCCCTTCCTACTGCGTCTACTGCCAAGACCTCCTCCGCTGGTGGAGGGGAGAACCTCTCAGGTTCCTCTGCCTCTGTCGGTGGTATCTCAACCCTGGTAAGCCACTGCATTGAAGCGAACCAGATGACTACATCATCAGTCTCCTAAAACTTGTTGCACATACCCTGCCCCGTTGGCTGGTGCTCTGCTAACTGCATGGCCAGAGGCACAACTGGACTGAACACCACTAGTGCCCTTGGTTGCTCGAACACTAGAAGAGAAATCGTAGCAGGTAAGGAAATGGCCGGGGCAAACTGAATATCCCCGAGTTGTGGTGGAGTGAACAGCGCTAGTGCTAACTCCACTGCCAACTCCATACAACCACTAATCTGGGAGGAACTACTACCACCAGATGATGTGGGCTCCCGGCCACTGTCGACCTCTTCTGACTCCTCAAGCTGGCATTTTCTCTTTGATGTTGACGTGACGTCTCCAATATCCAAGTAGCGCCAAAGGAAAATCAATGGTTCATCTGGGGCTATGACACTCCTTGGTTTCAGTACGAATTGCTCCTCTGAGATCTGCAACCATGTAGCCTCCAAAAATAGCCCAATGGCATAGTGTGGCATATAGAAGGTACAGTGCTGCAGGGTCATGAAATCATAAATCTAGTGTGCAAGCAGTGTCGCCCAATCGTACAGTGTACCATTCAAGATACCACACATCAATGGGATCTGGGTGGTGGTGATGTCTGAAGCTTGGCTAGCACCTGTGAGCCAACTTTTGATGACGTCCATGATACACCGCCAATGCCCTTTGGCTATGTCAGCTCTCTTCAGTCCCTTTCCTGCTTTTGTCCTCTTTCCTGCTTTTGTCCTCGCCAATGCAATTACGCGCTAAGCCGTGATGTTTCCTGAAACCCTTCGTATCCACATTTCCTTAGCCTCTTGTGTCAACTTCTGGGGCTTAGTGTCGATCTTCTGCCCTTTCTTCCCTGGAATGCCAAAAACTTTGGTGAAATCCCCTACATGAAACGACATTGTAATGTGGTATCCCAGGTAACAGACTATGCTCGTACAGGAAAATGTGTCAAAGTTGTCTATCATTTGGCGCAGTTGGGCCTCAAAATCTTTGATGCAAAATAGGGGCATCTGGATGGCCCAATGGACCCCTGCTTGTCTCTGACTATCCTTCGCCACTTCATCCTCCGGTGTCTCATGCCACCATTTTCTGCATTCCACCCCATTCAACCCTTCAAATGTGATATTTGGCGCAGTCATAGCCTCCTTCAAACCTGCTTCCTTCTTTTTTGAACTTCAACCGCCGATGGCTCTCTGGTCCCTATGCTGCAATTGTTTCCGCCAACTCCTTTTGCCTGCCGAATTCATAACGGTTTCTTTCAATCCCTCTTTTGCAAACCAAAATATTTAAATATTGCAATGTTGGCTGCCGTATGATGCTTGGGTTTGGAAACCCTTAAATGAAAATAACTTCCTCTTACCATAGGCCACCGTACGGTTGCTGTTCTTTCCCCTTGTTGCTATGGCTAAAAATGGCCTTTGTAATTTTTTTCCTTTGTAGCTATGGTGGAAAACTATTCTCGTGCCCTTAACTTTTCCTTCATGCTACGGTGCCTTTCCTTTTCACACGAAGGCTTCCGACTGGGGGATTCAGCGCAAATGATGTTTGTGAGAAGAACTCACGTTACAGCTTCACAATCTCCTCCAAGATCGAGTATGTTGGCCAAAACCCAATCACTGTCCCTTGCGCTACCAATTGCATGTGCTCGAAAGATTTTAAAGCCAAGCAATTTCCCTTCCGTGTTGGCTGTCCTTTCTTTCCCTTCTGCGTGTTGTTCGTCCTTCTACGTGAGTGATTCAATGGGCTTCGAGTGGGGCTTTATATCCTTCCACATTGGCTATCGGGTTGTGGCTGTATGCCACCATTCGGTGGCATGTCCCACCGTTCGATGGGCATGCCACCGTTCGGTGACATGTTCCACTGTTCGATGGGGTCCACCACCATTCAGTGCTCCCTTTATTTTTCTTTTTTTTATTATTATTATTTTTTTTCTTTTTTTTAATTGCGTAGTTGCCACCGGCTCGGGCTCTCTGGCCTCTAGTGGTAAATTTTCAGCTTGGAGCCATTGACGGCATCTGGGATTTCTCGTCCATCGAGGGACCGCAACTTAACAGACTCATTTGCTGCAACCTCCTGAATCTTGTAGGGGCCTAGCCACTTAACCTTGAATTTCCCAGGTTTAATGTTTCTCTTTCCTTTTGTTTTTCCCTCCCCATACTGGACGCTATGTTACCTATTTGTTTTCTCATTTTTCCCCCTCCTTCCCGTATAGTTCTTTCATGATCTCTTATATGCCTATGAAAGGTTGCCACCTTTAGTTGTTGACCATCAAATAGTTATTTGCTTATTAATTAATATATGATATGTTCCCTTTATCATTTCAATAACGTGAATTGAATAATGTTTATTATTGTTCATTTATATCATTAATAATATTATATTTGATTATTAATAATTTTATATATATATATATATATATATATATATTGTTGAAATATAGGTTCAATCAGATTTAATGTCTGATGGAATCACAATTAAATATAATTACATCAGTTATGTAATGCTCTACATTAGCATTACAGTCAAATTATAATCTGGACTATAATGTTAATGCAAATCACTCTTAATAGTTAATTATGTTTATTGCTATTGAAACTCTTCCTATGCAGATTGATCTTGTCTAGAGATGATTAGTTAAGAGATGTTAAGTAAACTAATTATATTAGTTAGTAATTAATGGACATCATGAAGAGTCATCATCCTCCAAGTTGCTGACCCTTTGTATAATATATATGCTTGATTGGAATGAGGAATCAATCAATCACAAAGGCAATTGCATTCCTCAGTCCATCAACAAGAGCAGATCATTCACTTACCTATTCATCCTATATTTCCTTAACATGGTATCAGAGCCAAGTTAGGAGAAGTGAATAAGATAGCAAGCAAATAGACATCGACGATCTAGGAACTAGCGATCTGCAATATAAAAGGATCATCAGCACCCGAGCATCTATAATCTCTGCAACTGTATCAAGGATAAATCAGGTAGAGACCCATTAAACTTGCATACATTTAATCGACAGCAGAAGCTCATTAATCTGCAAACATCTAAATTGACAATAGAGACTCAAATTATTCCAGTTATCAGAAATTATCAACAGAGACACATAAAACTATTGCATCTTCAATAATAAGAAATCAGGAAGTTTAATACTTGAAGGTTATAAAATATGGGCCACGCACTCAGGATGGAGGACAGACTTGAAGGTGCCTCTAACTTTGTCTCTTGGAAGATTCGAATCAATACATTGATGCAAGAACTAGAACTAGAATCCTACATAGAGGAAGAACCTAAAATACCTGAAGATGAGACAAAAAAAGCAATCTGGAAAAGATGAAACAATAAAGCCAAGAAGCTAATCATTGACTCAGTTAAAGACTCAATATTACCCAGCATATCGAGGTTAACATCTGCTTATGAGGTTTATAAAACCATTCAAAATACATTTGAATAAATACTGCAAGCAGGATATTAACTCTAAAACAACAAATGATGAATATCAAAATGAATAAGGGAGAAACAATAACATCTTACTTTCTAAGAATCACTGAAATAAGGGATCAACTATTCTCCATCGGTAATACAGTTGATGATGTTGATCTTTCCCTAATTGCTCTAAGGGGATTACCTTTATCATGGGAGTCATTTATTCAATGTATCAGTGGAAGGCCTCCTTTGCCTAAATTCGACCAGCTCAAAAATGATTGCTTACAAGAGGAAACTCGGTTGATATCCAGAGGGATTGGACCAAATAAGGGAACTGAGATTCAAGCACTACAAACAAATACTTTCAACAAGAAGTTCTTCAAGAGGAAAGGAAACAGAAAATTTTCTAATAATGCCAACTTCTCAAATAAATCTTATAAGAAAGACAAATTGAAGGTTCAGTGTTACAGATGCGACAAATATGGGCACACTCATAGAGAATGTCCTACCAGAAATAAAGGACAAGCAAATATAGCTAAAACCAAAGAAGATAATTCACTATTCTTTCTAGCATTATCAAGTGAACTTAATACAAATAAGAACACCTGGATAATTGACAGTCGAGCTTCTAGACACATAATTGGATTCAGGGATCAGTTTGAAGATCTTGAAGGACATTCTTCTGAAGAAGTCACCATTGGTGATAACTCCACCTACCCCGTGAAAGGAATTGGGACCTGTTCAATCAAACTAGGAAGCAAGGTAACATTACATCTAAAAGATGTTTTTTTTGTACCAAGAATTAAAAGGAACCTAATATCCATTTCAAGGCTAGCTGATCAAGGATATAGAGTCACATTTAATGAAGATAAAGTTCTTCTTTGGCCTAAAAATTCAAATATAAAAAATGTTGTAACAATAGGATCTAGAGATGGTAACTTATATAAACTACTCTGCAATCAAAAAGTTGCATTAAACCATGAAATTTTTCATAACAATGAATTATGGCATAAGAGGTTAGGTCATCTAGGTTATAGTGCTCTACCTATCATAAAGAAAATAACATCAGGAATACCTAATATAGAATCAAAATACTCTAGCATTTGTAAAGGTTGTGCACTAGAAAAAAATATTAAAAGTTCATTCCCTTCTAGTGAACACAAGTCTAAAGACATTTTAGAACTTATTCATTCTGATCTATGTGGGCTCATGTCAACACCCTCCCTAACAAGATCTCTCTACTACATAATATTCATTGATGATTTCTCCCGGAAAACTTGGATATACTTTTTGAAGCTAAAAGAATCAATTGAAGTACTATCTAAGTTCAAAGAATTCAAAGCTTTAGTAGAAAATCAAACAGGGAAGAAAATCAAAGTACTAAGATCAGATAATGGGGGTGAATACACAGCTGAAATCTTTAAAGAATTCTGCAATTCTGCTGGGATTAAGATGGAGTATATTGTGCCATATAATAAAGAAAGAACAGAACGATAATAGAAGTAACTAAAGCCATGATGCATGACCAAAACATCCATGTCTCATTTTGGGCAGAAGCTTCAAATACTGCAATATATATACAAAACAGATGTCCACACTCTAGTCTAAAAGATATAACTCCTGAAGAAGCTTTCACTGGAAACAAACCAAACTTAAGTCATCTCAGAATTTTTGGATGACCAGTTTATATTCATGTTCCAAAAGAAAAGAGGACCAAACTAGAACCATTTGGAAAAAGAGGTATTCTAGTGGGTTATAGTGAAAACTGCAAAGGATATCGCATATACATTCCAGGACAAAGGTCAGTTGAAATAAGAAAAGATGTAAAATTTGATGAAAGCATTACATGCAGAGATTCTGAAGATAATCAAAACTTAGAATCAGAAGAAAAACCCTCTACTAAAATTGAGAGAGAGAAAATCTTAGAAGAACTCGAACCTCCAAATCTAAATGATGAAGATGTCTATAACAAGAAAAGACCACTATGGGCAAGGAAAATGTTGGAAGAAAACAATGTGGAACCAAATGAAATGTTCAAAGAAAATAAAAGAACTAGAACACAAAAATGTTATGCAACATTGTTAACAGAGCTTACAAATCAAGAACCAACTGATGCTAAGGAAGACTTAGCAAGTCAAGCCTGGAAAGATGCCATGATTGAAGAGTATCAATCCATAATAAAAAAATGATGTTTGGGATGTAGTACCTAGACCTAAAGGCAAATCGGTTGTTTCTTCTAAATGGTTGTTCAAAATCAAATATGCACCTATGCAAGCATTGAAAAACATAAAGCTCGGTTTGTTGCAAAGGGATTCTCCCAGAAAGCTGGAATGAATATGAAGAAACATTTGCACCAGAAGCCAGATATACTTCGGTAAGAACCATCATTACAATTGCAGCTTCTAAAGGATGGAAAATACATCAGATGGATGTCAAGACAACCTTCCTGAATGGTTCAATAGAAGAAGTATATATAGAACAACCAGAGGGGTTCACTACACATGATAGATCACATTATGTCTGCAAACTTAAAAAGGCTCTCTATGGACTAAAACAAGCCCCTAGAGCTTGGTATGCAAGAATAGACAGCTATTTAACTAAACTAGGATACTCCAAGAATGAGGCAGATCCTAACATTTATTTCAAAATTTCTAAAGGTGATATGATCATATTGGTTCTTTATGTTGATGATCTTTTGATAACAGGTGAAGATCATCTGATTGCTAAATGCAAACAAGACCTTGCTGCTGAATTTGATATGAAGGACTTGGGTCTTCTACACTATTTTCTAGGGTTGGCAGTAAGTCAAAAGGAAAACTACATCTTTCTAAATCAAGAAAAGTACACTGATATCTTAACTCGATTTGGAATGATGGATTGTAAACCTCTAGCAACTCCTATGGAAACAAACTTAAACAAACTTAAAATGGAAGCAGAAGGTTCAGAACATGCAGATCCTACAATATATAGACAGATAGTTGGCTCTCTCATGCATCTTGTTAACACTCGTCCTGATATTTGTTATGCAGCTAATGTATTAAGTCACTTTATGTGTGAACCTAAAAGGATACATTTAATGGCTGCAAAACATATCTTAAGATATTTACGAGGAACTATTGGACTTGGATTAAAATATGAAAATGTTGAGATTCAACTACACAGATATACAGACTCCGATTGGGCCGGAAGTCCTACTGATCGTAAAAGTACTATTGGATGTTGTTTTAGTCTTGGGTCAGCCATGGTTTCTTAGTTCAGCAGGAAACAATCAGCAGTTGCTCAAAGCTCAACCGAAGCAGAATACATGGCAGCCGCCATGGGAGCACGGGAAGTAGTATGGTTAAAAAAATTACTGTTTGTCTTATTTGGAGAACCCTTGAAATCCACTATTATCCATTGTGATAATCAAAATTGTATCAAATTATCAGTGAATCATGTCTTCCATAACCGATCTAAACATATTGAGATTCCATACCATTATATAAGAGATATGGTAGATCGGAACATCATTAAGTTGATGTATATTAGCACTGAAGAACAGAATGAAGAATAAAATGCTGACATATTTACCAAGCCCCTTGCAAGAGTGAAGATAGAATACTTCAGGAGAAAACTTCGTATGATTAAATATAAATGAGAAAATTAGAACTAAGTTCTAATATTAATTGTAATTTATTTATAAATAAATAAAATATTGCAATATTTAAATCAATGTTTTGAGAAGGTGACGATCTTCTATGTGTCAAGGTTACTATTTCAAGGTGACGATCTTGTTAATAGTTAACCAAGTGTCAAGAATGGCTTTATCAAAGTTAATGATCCGGATTACGTCGGATATCTTGAACACTATGTTATTACTTGTTGTGTAATAACCATATCATGGCTAGACAACATTAAGTTGTTGGTTTCAAATTGTCATGATGTGTTCCGAACTGTATTATGTTTATGGCTAGACAACATTAAGTTGTTGGTTTCAAATTGTCATGATGTGTTTGGGACTGTATTAAATATTATGCTCATGGCTAGACAACATTGAGTTGTTGGTTTTAAATTGTCATGACTGAGAGTTTGACTTAAATCTTCTTTTACTAAGAGGGAGTGTTGAAATATAGGTTCAATCAGATTTAATGTCTGATGGAATCACAATTAAATATAATTACATCAGTTATGTAATGCTCTACATTAGCATTATAGTCAAATTATTACAGTCAGATTATAATCTGGACTGTAATGTTAATGCAGATCACTCTTAATAGTTAATTATGTTTATTGTTATTGAAACTCCTCCTATGCAGATTGATCTTGTCTAGATATGATTAGTTAAGAGATGTTAAGTAAACTAATTATATTAGTTAGTAATTAATGGACACTATGAAGAGTCATCATCCACCAAGTTGCTGACCCTTTGTATAATATATATGCTTGATTGGAATGAGGAATCAATCAATCACAAAGGCAATTGCATTCCTCAGTCCATCAACAAGAGCAAATCATTCACTTACCTATTCATCCTATATTTCCTTAACATATATAATATTACAATTATATATAATATTATTATTAATATATTCTTTAATGTATTATTATTTATTTAATTTAATCACTATAATCATAATTATAATTATAATTATATATTTAATATATTCTTTCATAATGATTAATACATTATTATTTATTTTATTTAATTAGTGTAATCATAACTATAATTATAATTATATAATATATTATTATTTTTAATTATTTAATTATTTAATCTTATGTTTTAATTCTTATTATCATTAAATTCCACTCTAGAAAGGGGACATTACAGTCCGCCCTTCCCAAAATTGCTTGTCTCCAAGCAATTACCACTTCAATGTGAGTGGTTTCTTTTGTGTTCCTTTGATATCATCTTGGCTTGCATATTTGGATTGAATGATCCTGAAACACAATTTCAACTTGAGGTGAGAACTGCAATAATATTATTATGAATATACACTTTACATAATCTAAAGATATATCATAATATGCAATTTGAATTCTTAAGAAACAATTGAAAAGACAAACTTATCTTGATCTATTGTAGTATTTTCTTCCCTTCTTGTTGCGTGATGAGTCTTGATGAGTAATCCTAATCCTTAGGATACGCTTTTGGACGTGATCATCCTTATAGTCCTTGGGAGAGAGTTTATCTCTTCCCAGGCCTCTATGGATATCTCTTTGAGATTATCCATCTTTGTAATCCTTAGGAGAGACTTTATCCCATCCTAGGACTCTATGGATATCCCTTTAGGACTATCCATTTTTATAATTCCTGGTAGAGATTTTACCCTTTTCTAAGTTTCTATGGATATCCCTTTAGGATGTAACCATCTCTATAATCCTTAGGAGAGACTTCATCTCGTCCTAGGCCTCTATGGATACCTCTTTAAGACTATCCATCTTTATGATCCTTAGGAGAGACTTTATCTAATCCCAAGCCTCTATGGATATCTCTTTAAGATTATCCATTTTTTATAATCCTTGGGAGAGACTTTATCTTGTCCCAGGCCTCTATGGATATCCCTTTAGAATGTATCCATCTCTATAATCCTTAGGAGAGACTTTATCTCATCCCACGCCTCTATGGATATCTCTTTAAGATTATAGATCTTTATAATCCTTAGGACAGATTTTATCTCGTCCTTGGCATCTATGGATATCTCTTTAAGACTATCCATCTTTATAATTCCTGGTAGAGACTTTATCCCTTTCCAGGTCTCTATGGATATCCCTTTAGGATGTATCCATCTTTATCCCATATTTCTCCCTTCCAATCAAGCCCAAGAGCACGGAATGACCATCCAATCATTCGGCCTCTTGTCCCCACCTAGGGGTTGGCATACTTGATGGGGGGACTTAGTGCTGCTGCCTTCTTGTGTTTCCCATGGAAGTTCGATCTATTTATTGGATTACTGGATTATGTTTGCACTTTGTACAAGGATCAATGTTTCTTGAGAAGATTGCTTGATGGTTCAATGTGACTATGTGCTGATGCTGATTGCTTCGTTGTGATCATTAGGATCTACTAAAAATCTATCTTTTATTCTCTTTCACATCTGTACTAAACACTGTATAAGCCTGATTATATAACTACATATAAATCTGATTCATGTTCCTGAAATCTAATTGCACAAATGCTTCATGACTGATTTATCTTCCATCTCTCTACTTTGTCAATGATTTCCGTATATCTTCTTTAACCCTCCAGGATGGCAAGATCATGCTCTGATACTACTGTAATGTCCCCACCTTTAATGTTCTGAAATTAAGTAACAACTAACTTGAATTCCTTATTACTATTACGATTGACAATTCCACTTTCACTATAAACTCATGAATTGATAATATTAGGTCAGAAGTATTTTAATGACTAATATCATGCTCCTTATTATCTCAAATTTAGTCCATTAGATGCACCCTTAATGAGTTGATTCTTGTAGGTAAATCTATACTCAATGACTATTATGGTCTCTTATGTATCAGGTATGGAAGAAAACGATATGCAAGATTAACTCCCCTTATAGTTTCCTATCATAGTTATATTCTTATGCTGGACGTCAAAAGGGAATTCTTCAAATAAACCAATCCATAATCAGATAAAACCAAACACAATTCAAATGGTCCTCTCATGATATGAATGTGTTGGCAAGCACAGATGATATACAATTCAATATGATCTCTGAATGATTTAATTCTGGTAATGTTGATCTAAAGTTATCTCTGAATATGATCTGCTCTCAGGATTTGTTTGGTGATCCTATAATCAAGTCCCAATGAGCTGCCCCGTAAATAGTTGCTTATCAATTCCCAAGACTGTTGCCTTGTGCGATGCTGCGATCTGTTATAACTGATTTGCTCTCCATACATAGAAGAATGATGACTCTGCAAGGACTCAGAATATCCTCATTGAATTTGTCTCACAGCCTCTGTATATTCTTAGATGGCGATACTGGAAATATATGATATCACAAATATCACCTCTGTGATCAGGCTGACTGTATATGTGCTGCTGACAAGTATATATATAATGGTGGCTGATTGCAATGGTTGACTGTGCAGACCAAATTTACTGTATACTTTTCTTCCCCCATTGTTGCGTACTCATGTATGGATGGAATGCTGACGGTTCTATCCTAATGGCATACTGACTGAGTATTAGTATTGTCAGCTGTATGAACTGGGCACTCCGGGATTATAGTCTTCCATCCCCTATACCATCCTCCGATATTCAATGAAAGATGATCCTTGAGATCAATTCAATCTACTGCTTCGATCCATCTCAATTCTTGTATTATATGTTTCTCTTTCCTTTTGTTTTTCCCTCCCCATACTGGACGCTATGTTACCTATTTGTTTTCTCATTTTTCCCCCTCCTTCCCGTATAGTTCTTCCATGATCTCTTATATGCCTTTAGTCGCTGACCATCAAATAGTTATTTGCTTATTAATTAATATATGATATGTTCTCTTTATCATTTCAATAACATAATTGTATAATGTTTATTATTGTTCATTTATATCATTAATAATATTATATTCGATTATTAAAAATTATATATATATATCTATATATAATATTATAATTATATATAATATTACAATTACATATAATATTATTATTAATATATTCTTTAATGTATTGTTATTTATTTAATTTAATCAATGTAATCATAATTATAATTATAATTATATATTTAATATATTCTTTCATAATGATTAATGCATTATTATTTATTTTATTTAATTAGTGTAATCATAACTATAATTATAATTATATAATATATTACTATTTTTTATTATTTAATTATTTAATCTTATGTTTTAATTCTTATTATCATTAAATTCCGCTTTGGAAAGGGAACATTATAATCAGCAAGGCCAAGCACGACTGGCCTTCAGAGGCCCAACAAAGTCCAATCCCCATCTTTCGAATAATTCTTGCACGTGGGAGGGATTGAGTGGCATAAAGTCTCGTTTGAGGGGTTTCCCAGCGTGCTGACAAGTGTCGCATCCAACTACCCATTCTCTGGCATCATTGTATAATGTTGGCCACCATAAGTCAGCCAACAACACCTTCCTGGCCGTGGTATCTGGACCCATGTGCCCTCCGGCAGGTCTTTTGTGAGCTTCCCTCAGCACTCTTGATACCTCTTCTTCCAACACACATCGCCTCAGCACCTCGTCTGGACCCATTTTATACAGCAATCCATTGATTAGCTGAAAGGTCCTGCTTCTCAGGACCAACTTCCTTCATTCTCCCGAAGGCATGCCCTCCGGGAATCGAGTTGTGGACAAATACTCACTGATACTCGTGTACCACTTCGGGAGTAAGGCAATATGGAACAAGTGTGCGTCTGGGAAGTCGTCATTTATTCCCACAGGTGGATCGCCCGACTTGATTCGTGACAACTGGTCAGCGATCATGTGGTTGCACCCTAGCCGTACTACAATTTTGAACATGAATTCCTGAAGTAGGAGGAGCCACCGGCTCACCCTTACTTGGATAATAGGTTTATTGATGAGGTACATAAGGGCCTGGTGGTCCACATAGAAGGTGAACAGCATCGCCAGTAGATAATGTCTGAATTTCTAGACATAGTAAATCATTCCAAGGGCCTCCCTTTCCCTGGTACTGTAATTCTTCTCCGCGTTCGACAGCAACCGGCTTGCAAAATAGATGCGATGATCGAGTTCGTGCCCTCCCTCTTGAGCCAGAGTGGCTCCGATGGCATAATTCAATGCATCCACGTATACATGGAATTCCCTGTCCCAATTCGGAAATGCCAAAATAGGAGCCGCCAACAGCCTTGTCTTTAGGTCCTCAAAGGCTTCCCCTTGCTCCTTTGCCCAAACGTACGGTTCCCTCTTCCTCATGAGCTTATCCATTGGGTATGAAACCCGGGCAAAGTTCTTTATAAATTGGCGGTAGTATCCAATATGGCCGAGAAAGCATTTGACGCCAGTTACGTCGGTGGGGGCCTCCATTTCAACTATTACCCGAACCTTGTCAGGGTCCATTTTTAATCCCTCTTTGCAGACAATGTGCCCTAGCAGCTTCCCTTGCAGCACCATAAATCGGCATTTCTTTGGGTTGAGTGCCAGACGGGCTCGCCGACACCGCTCCATGCATTCCTCCAGCGCTACAATGTGTTTTTCCTGCCCACTGAATATGGACCAGTCGTCCAAGAATGCTTTAAAATTCCTCTTGGACATCTTGTCAAAAATATAGAGGATAATCCTTTGGAAGGTTGCAAGTGCATTGCACAGGCCGAAGGGCATCTGATTGTATGCGTACACACTATCCTCCACTACAAAGGTTGTTTTCAACTTATCTTCCTCTGCAATGGATATCTGGTTATATCCGGAGAACCCATGCATAAAAGAATAGATCTCATGGCCAGCCACTTCCTCCAATATGTTATCAGTGAAGGGGATCGGGAATGGGTCCTTGATTGTTACTGCATTGAGGCATCTGAAATCCACACAGATGCGGATCTGGTTGGCCTCCTTCTGGGAGATCACAATTGGTGAAACCCGCTCGCTTATGTCAAACTGAAAGATGATCCGAGCTTCTAACATCCGCTCGATTTCGGTCTCAACCCTTGCAGCGTAATTCTTATTCATTTTGTACGACCTCTTCTGCACAGGTTGGGCTCCAGGAACCAGGGGAATGCGGTGCACGCATAATTCCAGAGCGACACCCTTCAGATCCTTGTAGGTCCAAGCAAACACATCCTTGTATTTTGTAAAAATCTTCAAGGTTGTTGTTTTCAATACAAGGCTCCGGTTGTCTCCCATTAGGATGGTTTTCGGATTTTGCTCATCCACGAGGTTTATTTCTTTCAACTTTGCTTCTTTGTACCGAATTGGTTCCTCCTTGAGAAACTCATGGGCAGGGCTCTCTCTCATCCGAGCTTCTCCTTCTTTGTATTCTGTATATTCAAGAGGGAACTCGTTCCGGTCTTCCTCGATCTCTAGTATATGACAGGATGGCGGAAATAATTCATAATCGCTCATCTGCCAGTGGAATAGGCCGTCCATGGAATCTATATCATCCTCCAATTTCAATACCCCTTCCACGTTGGGCTCCATATTTCCTTCCCCTTCGTCTATTTCGTCATCCGATTCCGAATCCAAAGAGGATGCCATTTCTTCTCCAACCATTTGCGTTGTGAGGTCTATCACAAACTTCCTACCCCCTTTCTCAAATGACAGAATGTTCCTTTGCCAGTTATGGTTGGCTCTGGCAGTCACCAGCCACCCCCTCCCTAGGATGGCGTTGTACCCCTTCTGCTTCAGGGGAATTACTACAAAGTCCAAGATGAACGGTTGGGTCCCGATGGTTGCCTGTTGTGCCATCAAGGTTCCAAGAGGCTTGATGTCGTGTTGGTCGGCTCCTAATAGGTTGAAGGTTGCTGGCCACAATGTTGGTTTCCCCAGGCTCTTCCAAGTTTCCTCTGGTAGGACGTTCACCCTAGATCCACCGTCAACAATCGTGTTAGTGAGGATGGTACCCAAGATACCCATCTCCACCAATGTAGGGTTCTGCCCACTATTTATTGACAACGTCATGGGGTCGGCTGCAGAGCCGCTAGGAACCTCAGTCTGTTCAAATGCACTTGCTGGAACGTTTTGTCCTAAGAATAGGGTCGTTTTCAGATGCGGCATTGTTTCCACTAGGTCCTTGACCTTCACCAGTATTTCCAGTCGCATCATCTGCCTCAAGATATTTTCCTCTGCCATGGCTCGGGTAGAAGTGTCGGTATCTGTGGAGTCCCTTCGGTCCTGCATACCCTTCTCGATCTCGGCCTTCGCCTCGAGCACCCTTTGTTTCTCCGTCCGAGGGTCAGGATACGTGGCCTTCTTGGTTTGCCCGCATGTGATTGCCAAAATCTTCACAGTGCCCCCTCGTTCAATGTCCAGGATGTTGCAATCGGGCTTCAGGCAGTTAGCTTCCTCATGGTCCCCTAGTCCGCACCACCGACACAATTTTTGTGGAGCAAGAGCCTCTTTCTAGCAGTCACAAGCAAAATGTCCCCATTGATTACGGTTTTTACATTGTATCATAGGTCTCCCCTTCGCATCATACTAGATCCACGGGCGGTTATTATTGTTCTCATTATTTCCTCTACCTCCCCATCAGTTGTTTTTGTACCCGCCGAATGATGCAGCATTTTGTTGACCGCCGGTTCAAGATGTGGAGGGTTGCTCTTGGGTGAAGAGCACTTGTTGATTCCTGGCCCTCAGATTGTAGGGACATTCTTTGGTGGAATGTCCCGCAATCTGGCAGATGTCGCAAAAGGCTTTCTTGGGACAAGAACCTTTAGTGTGTCCCGCTTCTTTGCAGTCTGTGAACCACACGACGTCTTCCTTAGTTTTGCTTGAGCTTCCCTTAGTGGCCTTAAGTTCTTTCATCATTCTCTCAAGATCTTTCTATAGGGCAAGCACTTTCTTACTGGATTCTCCCTCGCTACTTTCCGCCTCTGATTCATCATCCGAAGACTTAGTTTTCTTGGAGGTCTTGCATTCACTCTCCAAGTCCATCGCACAGTTGTATGCATTGCTATACGATGTGGGTGGTACGATTTTCATTTTCTTCCGAAGGGAAGTTTTTAGTCCTACGAACCACCATTTTTTGAGTTCGTCTGCCGGGGCTGATTCCATCTTCCCGATGAGTTCCTTCAATCGCCGCCCGTAGGGTCGAACTAACTCATTCTTGCTTTGCTTTGTATTATAAATTTCAGCCAGAATCTCATTGTCGTCCCTCAATAACTGAAATTCAGTCTGGAAAGCCTTTTTCACGTTGTCCTAGGACGTCAAGCCTAATTTATCTTTATCCGAATACCAGTGGATGGCTCCTTCCCTTAATGTTGCAGGGAGCTATCAGATCCATTCATCCTCGTCCGTAACCCCGTTGGTGGTCCACATAGTTTGACAAGTTCGGCAATGCCGAACAGGATCCTCCTTTGCTTGGCCTGTGAACTTGGGCAATTTCTATTTACTTGCGGCCATGGTTACTTGCTATTGTGTCCCTGGTGGATTCGGTGTCCCGGCACCGCCTCTGCCAGCACTCGTACCCACACGTCCTTGATTATTGTGTGCAGTATTAACCAATGGCACTTGCGTAACTGGTGGGACCATACTATGTGGAGTCGTTGGCTCCAACGGAGGGTTCTGTGCGTCAATAGCACCTTCGATCATACCGTCCCCTCCTTGGGCTTGGTTCTCAGCACCTGGTGTACGGGTCAGACCCTCAAACCGATGTCGTTCTTCCTCAAGCAAGACCTTCCTCAACCGTGTTTCTGCAAGTAGTTCCTCCCTACTCCGCACTCTCCGATGCTCCAGCGAAATCGTCACCCTGTGCACCTTCCGTACCACTTCCGAGGTCCCCTTTGGGCAACCCTCCGGCAAGCTGGTCCTGGGCAAGTTGCCTCAGCCTATATCGGCGTTCACGTTGCTGTGCGGAAATCAAAGCCTTTTGTGTGGCCTCACCTTCATCATCTCGTGCTTTCTCATTTCTATCTTTGTTTAATAGATTGGGCATCAAAATTGAAAACAAAACATTGCTTTTTAAACAAAAAGAACACTTATTTTATTTATTCATGTCGGTTTAAAACATTGTCAATTGCATTACAATTGTTTCTATGTTCCTTTCTCCCTTCAATCCGACTTCATATTTCAAAGTCCCCTACGGTTGCCATCGCCTTCTTCCTGACGGCGGAGGTGTTCCCATGTGTGGTATGCGCAGAAGATTTCCTGACGGTGTTCCTCTCGGGCAATCTCCTCCTGGCGAGCACATTGTGCGAGCGTTGCCTACGCTAGCAAGCGAGGGAGGTGGTTTAGCAATCGGTTGGCTGCAGGGTTAGCCTCGATCGTGGCCCACACGGCACTAGATGGAACTTCTTCATTGGTAGCTTCTCAACAGACGTAGGTTTCTAGTGCCACTTGAAACAGGATTCTGAATTCCCTTGTCTGGTTGTCTTCTCCTTCGTACAGTTCTATACGGGCGTCGTCCGCTTCCGGATTAATTTCACCAACCGGCAAGCCCATTGTGTGCACGTCATCCGAGTGCATCTAGGCAACGGCGCCAGATGTTTACCCTCGTGGGGTAACATACATTAATTGCTCACAGACAAATAAGTACTCAGCATAGAATATAAAAGAGCATTGTATTCATGTATTCACAGAAGTTCTCCGTACATAATCATTGTGTCCCTACCAAAGGAACAAGTACATATATATAACGTCCGAAGGGGTGCAAGGCGATCCGTAGCACCCGTGTAACTCTTTCGGACGGACCAACCATCTAACTACCCAAATTACCCGACAATAGTATATAATTGTTGGTCTCAAAAATAAATGGAGGTATGAGTTTGCAATCAATGTAAAATCACAAGCTTTTGGGGAAAAGAAGCATGTATGCAAAATTTTTAGTTGACATTTTAGATCACACCATGTGATTCATTATCCTGATGAAGATATTTGTAGATTGCAGATTAGAGAGAAGTCATTGAATATCAGAAAGATATATGTAGGAACCAACATTTTAAACAAACACGCCACCTATGCCATCCAGATATTATCATTTCAAAAGCAGGTCACACCAGAAAAAACCAACGTGTTTAAAATGCATGCAATTCACAAAACTGTTGGTTTCTTCAATCAGGCCACAACTTTTTGACATTTTGTTTATTAATCCCTCAAAATTGTTTTTTTATGGTCATTTTTTCACTTTCAAGAAGTGAATAAACAAATTTAATGAGTTTCCTGTGCAATTGCAAACATCAAACAAGACATTTTGCGAAAACATTTGGCAGAGGAGCCTACATTGAGTGAAGAGGATTTCAAGATCCTAAATGAGGTTTTTGATGATCGTGAACTGATGCAGGAGCATCCCAGGTTAATGGCAATCAGCATCAAAAAATAAAAGATAAAAAATGCTGGTTTGCTTTCTTCATTTAAGATTTAGTGGTTTAGCATTTCTCTGTTTAGTGTTAAAATCTTGCCTCTACTCTATCACAGTTAGCTTGTGAAATGCTTTTTAGAATTGAGCATAGGCAACCATCCATCATTCTACTGCCCAAACAAATATGTATGCAAATGTGGAAGCATACATACAACATATGGAGTTGTTGAAGATACTTCAGCCAATATTCTGCAACCTCTTACCAGCAGCAATTTGTAAAGGAATTTTGTTAAAAAGTCGTAGTTTTGACAGCCCTGGTAGATATGTCTGCAGAGTCAAGCATAGGCAGGGCACGTGAATATTGCCTCAATTGCTGGATATGTGTCCAAAGACTGTAGAAACAATTTCAGTTACTTTAGAGTAACTTGAATAGGAAGATGCAAAATTTCAAAAAAAGGAAAAACCTTTGCCAGCATCCTCCAACGTAAGCCAAGGTGTTCTGACCTGGAAAACCAGTCATCGTTTCAGAAGAAAGAGAAGCTGATGAGACAAGGCATTGAAAATGTGGAATCAAGGCATCTGATGTAAAATCAATTCAGCTTCCAATAAATTGAAAGGTCAAAGACGTGCCAAAAAATGCCAAAACGAATGTGAATCATAGGAAATTTAAAGAGACATTGATCCTTCATGAAGAGGGGTGCAGATATAAGATGAAAGAAAATTAGTAAAGAGATAAGTGGGCTGTATTAAAAGGATATAGCTGCCAGTTCTGGAGACTTTCATCAGAAAATTCAAGAGGAGAACAAAATTAACGAAGTCTCACATTCATGAAAGCTGCCACAGTGGCAGATAAAGACACAGTTATACACATCGTGTTTGGCCTTGCAGAGATAATTTTGTTTCTTGATGTCATTAAGTAGTATGAATTACATGTTGGGTGTATGGTGGAGCTGTAAATCGAAGGCAATTAAAAAGTGAATAAAATTATCCATGATAATGTGTTTTTAAATGGTATTCATAGGACTCTGTCATTGAGATTGTAAAGTTGCTGAAGTGAATATTAATGCCTGTTGATTTGTTGACTGAATAATTTGAATTTGATTATATTTGTAGTTTTCATCTATATCAATTGGTATCGGAGCTAGAGGTTCTAAGTACATAGGTAGAGAGCCGAATGTGACGTGCCCGGTGTCAGGACCTGCTGGTGGACAGTGTAATTGTGTGAACAGATCGCCGACCATGAGGCAATTCACACTTGAGAATGTGAAGTGGTTGTGAAGGGCTCAAAAGGATCATTGCAGGTGTGCGAAGTCCTGATTGGTTTA
Organism: Chamaecyparis obtusa; assembly: GCA_027943335.1. Taxonomy (NCBI): domain Eukaryota; kingdom Viridiplantae; phylum Streptophyta; class Pinopsida; order Cupressales; family Cupressaceae; genus Chamaecyparis; species Chamaecyparis obtusa. The sequence goes on from BSBK01004130.1 coordinate 800,875, forward strand.
GAGCTAGAAACTGCAAAGAAGAGAGCGAATGTGTGAGAAAGATTGCAGTAGATGAAAGGATGAGTTCAAATAAGGGGAAGATGAAGTGGGTCATGAGGAGGCCCATGATGATTTCGTTCTTGGAATGATATTGGGAAGAGAGTTTTGGGAAGTGGCCAATCCCATTAAAGAAAAATAGTTGCAGTCAAAAGATGAGAGCAACCCACATGAATGCAGAGAAAAGAGAGGAGAGCACAGTCATGGAGGATTGTCAGTTGATAAATGAATTTAGAGAGCACAATACAAAAGAAAATACCTTGCAGGTTGAGGTAGTGGAGGAGGAACCAATTCAGAAGGAAGAGGTTGCAGCTGAGATTGATAGAAAATCCAATGGGGCGGCATGTTTCTTGGAGGGAAGATCATTTTGAGTAACAAAAACGAGAAACAAGATGAGCTACCCAAAGAGGTTATAGCTGCAGCGAGAGATGAAGAAGAGGACATTGCATCAGTGGAGGTAAATGTTGTTTGGTGTAATCAAAATGTTAATTTGCATAAGCTAGTGGATATGAAGAGTTTTCTAGTTTTAGATTTGTATGGAGATGTGGCATATTTGCATGTGAAAGTAGTAGGGGATGCTGCTAGAGGATTTTGGTGGAGTTGGTCGGCCTGTGATGGGTTGGATCCCATGAAGGAGAGGAATGAAGGGTGTCTATTAGAGGAGGATGATCGATGCTGGACTTGAGTCCATGAGGGAGAAGAGGAGAAAACATGAGTCAGCAAGAGTCCCCGCTAAGTGCTAGAAGAGGAGGAAGAAGCCATCTCTGTCTACATCAGCGACAGAGTTCAGTGCAAGTTGTTTACAACCTGAAAGGGTAGTTCAACTACCTAACTCCATTTTGTGAGATCCAGTCAGAAAGAAATTCCTACCCGGTGTGTTTGATGCAGGAGCATCCCGAGTTAATGGCAATCAGTATCAAAAAATAAAAATAAAAAATGTTGATTTGTTTTATTCATTTTTGCTTTGGTGGTTTAGCATCTCTCTGTTAAGTGTTAAATTCTTGCCTCTACAATATCATGGTTTGCTTGTGAAGTGCTTTTTAAAATTGAGCATAGGCATCCATCCATCATTCTACTGCCCATACAAATATGTATGCAAATGTAGAAGCATAGATACAACATGTGGAGTTGTTGAAGATACTTCAGCCAACATTCTGTAACCTCTTACCAGCAGCAATTTGTAAAGGGATTTTGTTAAAAATTGTACTCTTGAGTCTTGACAGCCTTGGTAGATATGTCTGCAGAGTCAAGCATAGCCAAGGCATGTGAATATTGCAACGATTGCTAGATATGTGCCCAAAGACTGTAGAAACAACTTCAGTTACTTGCGAGTAACTTAAATTTGTTATGGTAAATCGGTGTTGTGTTAAACAGAGATGAAAGCTCCTTATATAGATTTACAAAGACGATGTTTCTAAAAGAAACAATCGTGAACTAAAGACAAAAATAGAAACTACCAAATAAACTACAGACTAAGATGACCATTAAAGAATCATTGCAACATTCTAATGCCCTCCCTTGATGGTCATCGTCTAACTACCCCACAAGATTGTACATGTCTTGTGGCCAAAAATTATTTAGAACATTTTGTTGCTACTGAGACCCTCCCTGGATCTGCAAAATGTCAATGACCAAGAGTAGCCAAAATCTGTCTAGAAAAAATAGAGAAGACTGCCCCCTTCTTCAGAATGTTTTGCAACAAGAGACAAGAGCTTTCCATTGACTCGGCCACTGAGATGAGTCTGCCACTAACCCTCCCAAAATCTACAAAACTTCTAACTGAATCATCGCAAAATGCCCAACCTGAAGTTGCATAACAAAGTTGTCCCTCCCTGTAGCTAAAGACACACACCACAAACAACTACCATGATTTTGAGGAAAAAATGGTAAAAAGCCCTCAAAGGAATCAACGCAACCTTGTGAATTACAAAATCCAGAAACAATTTTTGAAGATAAAATTGAAAAACCAAACAAATAGCTAACACAAAACCCAAGACATGCATCAACATACAAAACATCATTTTTAAGAAAAAACAATAAAACCTTTCTAGAAACCAGAGAACCCTCCCTGATAAGAGAAAACCCTTAATTTTTGAGGAAAAAATTATAAACCCAAAAAATTCTTTTTTATTTCAAGGGGCAAATTTATTATAACCCACCAGAATTTTTTTTAGAAGGGAAAAAAGTTATGAAAACCCATCAGGAATTTAAGGGAAAATTTTATGAAAACTCATCAAAAAAATTTAAAAGGGAAAAATTATGAAAACCCATTAGGAAAACCTTCATGCGACAAAACACAAGACTTCACATAGTAAACAACACATGCAAGCAACATGCAACTCACAAAAAGCACATGCAACAAACATGCAACCCTCGAAAATCAGAGACTTCTGCTCAAACCAGGAAATCACACAATCAAAACCCTCGACCAGGCTCGCAATTTTCAGCAAAAATCTTCAAAGACGAACAACAAAACTTTCATAAAATACCTCAAACAATTTTTATTTTAAAAAAACAAAAAACAAAAACAAATTTATGGAAATTCTCCAAATCAGAAGAGGCTCAAATTTTTCTAAAACAAATTGCCAAATTTTATGAAATCTCATCAAACCGCTCCGATACCATGTTATGGTAAATCGATGTTGTATTAAACAGAGGAGATGAAAGCTCCTTATATAGATTTACAAAGACGATGTTTCTAAAAGAAACAATCGTGAACTAAAGATGAAAATAAGAACTACCAAATAAACAAAAGACTAATAAGATAACCATTAAAGAAACATTACAATATTCTAATAGAATTGAAAGATGCAAAATTTCAAATTAATGAAAATCTTTGCCGGCATCCTCCAACGTAAGCCAAGGTGTTTTGACCTAGAAAGGCATAGTCATCGCTTCAAAAGAAAGAGAAGCTCATGAGACAAGGCATTGAGAATGTGGAATCTGAAGAGCACACGAATATACTGAGAGGGGGGGTGAATCAGTATATTAACAATTTTTAACTTTTAAAAAAACTTTATTCAAACGTAACTTTAACAATTGTGCACATAGAAAATAATTCTCCAAATAGTTTATTTTATTTATATAATAATATTCTTTTACAATTTATGTGAGCACCAACCCACTGGAAGCACCAACCTCCAAATGCTGTTCTGTGAGCACCAACCCACTGGAAGCACCAACCTCCAAACGCTGTTCTGTGAGCACCAACCCACTGGAAGCACCAACCTCCAAACGCTGTTCTGTGAGCACCAACCCACTATCTGAAGGCACCAACCTTGAAGCAAAGCACCTACTTCACTTCTGAATATAATTCTGAATTCCACCTTTATATAGTTGCTTATTCAACTTGATGATGGATGCAATCTGCTCTTTTAAGTCAGCCAATATCTGAATATATAGTTCTGTAATTTTTCTCTCCTTTCCTCTATTGCTGTTCTTCCTTTTATTTTCAAAAAATATATCTCATGTCAATGTATATTCTGAATATATAGGCTTTGAATTTTTATATCTCTCTCTGCTCTTCTTTTCTAATTATTCCATGCTGACTTGTCCCTATTTCAAAATAATGGACTGAATATATATATTCAATTTTTCAAAATGAAACATTATGTCTCTTATAAGATATGTCCCTTTATATATGAAAAGGTGTCTTTTTGTTTGAAACATTATTAACTTAAACTAAATTAATCTCTTTTATTTTTTAATATATTAAAAACTTTAATATCAACTTTTATTATAACTTCTATAGTTATCTTTTATGATATATATTAATATATCATCCTTCAATGCATCGGCTGGAAACTATTATCGGGCCTCAACAGCAAACTGATACTTCACTGCTGAATTTATAACATGTACATTTTTATCGCTATCATATATGTCTCCTGTAAACATCTTTCTATCAATTATTTTTATCGAACATCTTTCTATTGAGATGTATGCTGTATGCCGTATTAAATATGCTAGGTATTCAAACCGCTGGAAACTCTGTTCGATGCCTTTTCCTTGTCCTGTGGCTTCGTTTCTTTGCTGTTCGTATCCGTTTCTGTCAATATCGCTGCCAACAAAGTTACGTATAATCTCAACAAAAAATGTCTCTATTTTCATATCATTATCACTGCTTTGTAATACCGTCTTTGTATCTTCCAATGTACACGGGTATTTATGCAATCTTTGCCCAGCTGCTGTTACGCTAGTCTTATCGCTGCCTTTAGCGCTTAATTCCTTTGGTGTTTGACTTTTCTTTATTCCTTATTCACTATCACTGCTGACTCGAACTTCTTGTCATACTTCCAACCACATGCTTGCCAGCCAACTTTTAATTAAAGTTGTGGTCCAAGTCTCATAGATATATATATATATATTTTTTTACTGATTATGAAAATTTATTTCAGAGGCATGACAATATAACTATAATGCCTTTGCTACCATGTTATTTTGTAAGATCACTGTTAACATAGATCTCTGGTACAATGTTCATACACTCGATATTTCATGGTTATATATTTGTTTCAGATTGTATTGATAAGAACCACCGTATTTGCAGAAATCTCACATTCTATGCTCCTTATACAATTCCAAGGTAGTGTTCGCATATACTTTATCTACTAGCTAGTCACCGTTTATTATTTCTATTGCAGATTGTATGAATTTGATGTTGCTTGGGTAGCTAGTTATATTCTCACTCTTTATTGCCATGTAGACCTTTATATGGAATGTAATTCTTTGCTGTCTTGTCACTGTTTGTAGACCGACTATGTGAAACATAATTCTCAGCGTATATACTGTATATGCTCTATATATATCTCTCTATGTATTCTCTGTATAATATATCTTTATGTACCTTCAGATGTCACCTTCATATACCTTCGGATATTTGTATTCTGATTATCTCTGTATTGCATTAACTAATATCTGATATATCTTCTTTATTTCATTAACTAATGTTATCGGTCACTGATTTTGACATCAATGACAATATGTTCATCAGAATCAAGACATCTGATGTAAAATCAATTCAGCTTCCAATCAATTGAATGGTCAAAGGCCATGCCAAAAATGCCAAATGGAATGTGAATCATCGGAAATTTAAAGAGACATTGATCCTTCGTGAAGAGGGGATGCAGGTATAAGGTGAAAGAAAATTAGTAAAGAGATAAGTGGGCTGTATTAAAAAAATATAATATAGCTGCCTCTACTGGAAACTTTCATCAGAAAATTCAAGAGGAAAACAAAATTAAGGAAATCTCAGATTCCTGAAAGCTACCAGTGGCAGAGAAAGGTGCGGTTATACATGTCGTGTTTGTCCTTGGAGAAATAATTTTATTTCTTTCTGTCATTGAGTAGTATGAATTACATGTTGTGTGTATGGTGGAGCTGTAAATTGAAGGCAACTAAAAAGTGAATAAAATTATCCATGATAATGTGTTATTTAATTGTATTCATGGGACTGTCATTGAGATTGTAAAGTTGCTTTAGTAAATATTAATGCCTGTCAATTTGTTGACTGAATGATTTCAACTTGATTGTATTCATGGTTTTTCATCTGTATCGTGAACATTCTCATTTGGACCAAATGACTGAAAATGCATGGGCATTAGCTTCCACTTCACATATCTATTCATGCCTGCCTTAAAAGATATTTTACTTTTGAAGTTTGTATACTCCAATTTTGATTTGTATACTTATAACTATAAGCTAAGTTACCACATTCGTTCAGGCAAACCGAAATTCGGAATTCGGTTCGGTCCAAATTCAGGTCCGATTTGAATTCGAGTCAAATTCGGTATTTGACTGTGTAATTCATCCCAAATTCACTGGAAGGGACCCTGGGACGAATTTTGGAGCATATAAAACGAATTTGGATCCCAGCAGTCAGACCTAGAACGAATTTCTGGGCATATTTGCGAATTTAAGTCGAATTTGCGGGAATATGAGTTTACTTTGACTTTCAACGGGTTTTTTTTATTGTTTTTTAATTATTATTTTTCACTTTATACCCTAAAGCGTCACATATGAAGTGTTTTAAAGTTTTTTTAAAGCATTATTTTTCGCAAGGCTCCGACTGATATTCTTGGTGCGTTATTTTTCGTGAGCCAGAGGACTGGACTGTGCGTGGAGACTAGACTTTGCGTGAGCCAAAGGACTTTGGGTGAGCAAGGCAGGCAAACTGGACTGTACTCACAGAAAGTGTTGATGGTCTTTTAGCTCACAATAAAGTTAAATTTTGTTGACTGTGCGTGAGCCAGACAAGCAATTTTTTAAAGTTTTAGAGAGTCAGAGGTATTTGTATTAGTAATTTAGTATTACATATACAGTAATACTATTTGTATTTCAATATTTGTATTAGTAGTTTTAATTTAGTATACTATTTGTCTTTCAATATTTACTATTTGTATTAGTATTACATATACTGTAATACTATTTGTATTCAGTATTTGTATTAAATTTAATATATTTGTATTAGACTATTAGTATTACATGTACTGTAATATGATTTGTATTTACTGTCTTGTAAAACAGTAAATGTAATAGTATACTATTTGTATTTAGTTTTAAATTTAAATTTATAAACTATATTAATATTTATTCAATTTTGTTTTGTTTGTAATTTGCTAATAATTTGTAATTTTGTAAATTGTTGTTTGTAGATTCATCTTTCAGACTCGAAGAATGGCTACAAGTGCTTCTAGCACCGAAAACTCCTGCTTCAAAATAGACAGACGCTCTCCACTATGGAAATATGTGGAAATGGTTAGACCAATGCCAGGTGGAGGAGGTTATGTGTGGATTTGCAGCCATTGCAAAGAGGAAGCTAGTAGCTCTTACAGTAGAGTGAAAGCACATTTGTGCTTTATTCCTCAACAGGGCATTAAATTTTGTACAGGGAGACCAAGAGTTAATGGGATACTAACTAAAACCCTTCTTCCAAACAACATTGTGAACAAATATAGTCAAGAGCAAAAACAAGCAGACGAAGCAGCTGGGAGGTCAAGTTCTCATCCTTTGCAAAATGCTAGGAAAAAAACAAAAATATCATCTATGTCTTCAACTTCCACTCCCAATGAGCCACCCATAGAGGGCCATCCATTCTTGTGTGGTCCTCAAGAACTAGTACAGAAGAGAGCAATGGGGCCCTTCGAAACATCATTTCAAAATGAAGCTAGAGACATTGCTGAGGAAGCCATAGCGAGATGTGTCTATGCATGTGGATTGGCGTTTAATGTTGTCTGCTCATCGTATTGGCAAAGAATGGTGAGATCAATTAATGAGGCTCCAAAGGGATTCAAGGGCCCGAGTTATGAGAAGGTGTGCACCACTTTATTGGATAGGGAGGTGATCAATGTAGAGGCTTCCATGAAGCCCATCAAGGATTCATGGATCGAAACAGGTGTGACCATAGTATCAGATGGATGGAAAGATGTGAAAAATCATCCTTGGTCAATGTGATTGCAGTGTCCACAAGAGGTGCAATGTTTCTAAAAGTTGTGGATTGTGAAGGAGAGGTGAAGGACAGTCCTTTCATTGCAAACATTCTCATCCAACCCACTGAGCAAGTTGGCCTTCAAAATGTTGTTCAGGTAATAACCGACAATGCCAAGAATTGTAGGGCTGCCGGCTTATTGGTTGAGGAGCACTTCGAACACATTTTTTGGACACCTTGTGCTGTGCACTCACTCAACCTAATGCTGCAAAAAATTGGCACTAAGATTGAGTGGATTAAAAAAATGTATCAAGAGGCACAGGAGATCCAAATGTCTGTCACAAACCACCATATGACTCAAGCCATATTTAGACAATTCTCGAAATTGGAGCTCTTGAAGGTAAGTTCAATTGTTTAAAATTTGAACATCTTTTAGAATTGTAGTCACTTTAGTCTTGATATTAATTTTAATTATTGTTTTGAATCTTTTGATCTTAAAATAGGTTGTCGAGACCCGCTTTGCCTCCAATACTATTGTTTTGAGACGCCTTGTCAAGGTTAAAGAGGCATTGTCTAGAATGGTAATTAGTGCTAATTGGAGCATATGGAGGCAATCTAATAGTGTCAAGGCAGCTGCCATTAAGGCATTGATACTAGATGACTCTTGGTGGGATCGTGCTGAGTACCTTCTGAAGTTCACCGAGCCTATTTTGAGCATGATCCGATACACTAACATGGATAGGCCTTGCTTGGGTGAGGTATATGATGGCATTGACTCCATGATTGAGGATATTAGAAATATCATAAATGAGAAAGAGGAAGATTCAAATGAAAAGTTCTTCAAGGAGCTACAGGTAATCATGGTAGAGAGGTGGAACAAAATGACTACCCCTTTGCATCTACTTGCCTTTGCATTGAGCCCCAGGTTCTATAGCCAGTAGATCCTCAGTGGGAGTACCACTAGAGTTGCCCCATATAGAGATCCTGAAGTTGCTCAAGGGTACAAGGCAGCCCTTCGAAGACTCTTTCCCAAGCACCTACAAGCTACAGTGAGGGCTGAATTCAAGAGTTTTGCAAGCACCGATGATTGTGGTCTTGAAGCTCTTGCAGATAAAAAAAATGTTGATGCTCATAAATGGTGGTACTTCCATGGACAAATGTACCAGCTCCTGCAACCCATTGCCATCAAAATTTTATCACAAGTTCTTTACTCTTAAGATTCTAATTTCTATTCAATATTGAATTTATATTTTAAAAATTTATATTCAAAACTCTTAACTCTCTAATTTCAAAATTGTAAATATTGCTAGGTTGCTAGTTCATCATCATCTGAGAGGAACTGGAGCACATACTCCTTCATCCACTCAATAAAATGCAACCGACTAAACTCCAAGAAGGCAGATAACTTGGTCTTTGTGCATTCAAACTTGAGGCTCACAACACAGAAAATACTTACAAAAAAGGGGAGGCACATCATTGGGATGTTGAACCAAAGTCTGCAGAGTTGGAAGCCCACTTAGATGCACTTGCAATTGATGATGCTGATCGTGAGCTACATAGTGATGTTGAGGTTGATCCTAAGGCTGGGCCTGAGGCTGCTAGTACTGATGCTAGTGGCACTATTTGTGCTTCTAATCTGCAACAGCATAATGATGATGATTTGTTTGATGATTTTTGATGATATTTTGATCACTGATGAAGACTAATAGTGATTATTAATGTTGATGTTATTGTTTTTGAACCGAAACACTGATATGGTGGTGTATTTTGACATTTTGTTATGTCATTTGAACTAAAACGACAATATATGCGGTGGTGTATTTTGCTATGTTGCTTTACTATTAGCATAGTATTGTATGAACTTATTTGCTGCTGCATATGTTTACATATAGATTATTTTTTAAAAAAAAAACAAAGTCTTGTACGGACGAACCCAACACGAATCGAACCCAGCCCAAAAAAATTTTGAACAAATTTCGATCCCGAATCTGAACCGGCAACTTAGACTATAAGTAATGAGTCTATGACAATATGTAATTGAAGACTGAAAATTGATACTTGATGAGAATTTGTGAAAAAGTGACAACATTGATATTTATTTTTGTCTAGCAATTGAAATTTGGACTTTGTTTCCCTTTCTAGTATTCCGTGTTTTTCCCATTATAAACCTATGCAATTGAACTTCATTTACACTTTTGGTTTCTCATGCCATTGCCATGTAAACATAACGTAACAAATGTTCCTTATATAAATAACTACTGTAAAGTACATTAAAGATAGAACTTACTTTTCAAATGCATCTGATGGCAGTGAACCTAAGTCGCGGATTTTCTTCATGAATTCTTCTCGTTTTCCCTGAAGGAGGTTTCTTTTATTCAGAAGTTGTTCAAGATCTTTTGCTTCATCCTGAAGTGTCCGTTCATAATTGTCCTCTAGAGCCTGGCCATGGAGAAAGATGGATTACGCTTCTAAAGAAATTCTAAAAAGCAAAAATAACAACCAAAAAGTTAAACATGCATACCTTCAATTCATCTTTTCCATTTTTCATTTCTCTTATTTTTTTTGTGTACTTGTCTATCTGGTCCGTGATTGCTGTGCATACAGAAAGTATTTTAGCAATTTGATGTGAATCTCACTAGACTAGTCAAGATTATGAACCATTATGCAAAAATATGTTACCTTTTAATTGCTGAGTTGCATCATCCACAGATGTTTGTGCATCTTGTAGCTCCTGCCTCTTAAGCTCAAGCTCAGTCGACAAAGATTCTGAATCGGCAATTGCAAGTTGGGCTTCCAACTCTTGTTTACCCCTGACAAGATTTGTTGATAGATTTGTTTCAAGTTCACTCCTCCTTGTTTCCGTCTGTCAAAGAAAAATAAAAATTCTTGTAAGACCAAATTGTAGAATTATTTAAGCTGAATATGAAAGGTTTTAGATGCTGTAAAACATCTTTCTAGGAAAGTACATGCCTCAATTCGAGCTCTCATGCACATAAGATGTTTCTCTTTGAGCTGTGTAATTTCAGGATTTAGACGAGAAAGAATAGCCTTCTCATCTGGGGTCAACTGATCAATAAGGTCTGTACCCATTTCAGCTCGTTTCATGGCCATGCCTGCTTTAAGCTGGTCAATTTGATTACGAGCAGTTGCAAGAAGCTTTCTCTGCAGCAAAACCAACAATAATAAGGGAACATAAGTAATGTACAAAACGAAAAGCCAGGAATTTGAAGCTTCTGAGTAGCATCCCTTCTATTGAAGAAATACTTCAAGATATGAAATGGACAGTTCAGATCAGAAGACATTAGTTAAGCTATCAAATTGGAATCAGGTATGCATATAGGTACATAGGTATGATACACTGATACAACAAATTTTTATTGAGAGGCATGGTACATTCATACAAATTACAAAAGAATACATAAAAATCAGAGCAATACAATTAAATTCAGAATACCATATATAATGCATGTGCTAAACAAAACCACTACAAATTTCAAATTTTGAAATAAAATATGCTACTTACATATCAATTTGTCAAACTTGAATTCATGATAGATAATCATGTCCAATATTAAAATAATACAATTAGTAATCGGCATCATATGGGTCCTCATTAAGACCAACATCATCATCAACATTAGACGATGCAAGTAGATTAGGCAAACCACATGTAAACCCACTACCTCTTGAACTAAAAGAATGTTGGCTTCTAAACTCTTCAAAAACTAAAGATTCTGCAATTAAAGAAAGATCCAAGTCAGTTCACTCTAAGTCTACTTCCCTCCTTGTACTCATCATCTTTGTGAATAAGAGGTGCAAGTTGGAATACACATAAACTAACTCCTCCACTTTACTTGCTGCCAATTGGTTGCACTTCACTGAGTGGATATCCAATTCCATTCGAATGGAGAAGAACTAGCAAGCTATTGAAGCAAAGTGCATTCTCATTAGAGTTGTTAAGTTAATAAATTGTAAATCGAACTTCATACCTGAAAATAGTTATCTCCAAAATGAAAAAAAAAAATTATAAGTGGTAAAAATTAGTAAACGTGTCATAAAATTTATAGCGAATTCAGAGGTGCAATTTTTGGCAATTGAAGTACCACCAAGAGTGCACATACTTACTATATATGTCATGGAGAATGAAAACACTTCGACCATTGGAGATTGCAAAATTAGCAAACTCACAACTATATCCTTCATATCAAGATCAGGGAAGAGTTTAGCAAGTGCTTTTCCTAAACCCTTTGTTGACTTTTGCATCACAACATGGTGCAACCCTTGTCAATGTAGCAAGGATCTCTTCATTGTAATATTTAGGAGTCAATGCAAAAACAAAGAGATGAAGAGGGGTGGTCATTTTGTTCACTGCTGAACACAAATTGATGAAAGACTTCATCTTCTCAATCATTGAGTCAATGTCATTACAAACCTCTATCAGACATGGTTTATTCATATCAGTCAGTGGATCATTCTCATGATAGGCTCAGTCAAACTAAGAAGATATTCCACACAATCCCACCAAGCGTCATCAAGGATCATTTGTGTTACATTTGTTGTGCTCTCACTATTGGCTTGCCTCCATATGGACAAACATTGATTGATGACCATATTAGGTGTCTCACACTTTGACAAATCATCTCAAGACGATTATGTTGAACACGAATCTGATCTCAAGAACCTTTTTTAAAATAAAACATTAAAATCTAAGAAGAATGCATATTTAAATTATTTAAATTAAATTACTAAAGTATCATTTGGAGCTTCATTTATGATCCCTGTCAAATCTTTCCAATACAATGATTGAACATCCAAGGAGAAACCATTTGCATGGAGGCATCTTGCAACAGTTTAATCAGTTACTTCTCTAGAATCATTTTTAAATGCTCTCTCTAATGATCCCTTTACTCTCTTCAAATTTAATGGCCATTTCCTCATTGCTAGCCGAAAACAAGTTGCCCTTTTCTACAGCGTTAAAGACAGCATTATTACATGGGAAAAAACTACTCTTGTATATATTCTACTATTTTATGTGATAGCACAAGTGCACCATTCTTTCTTGGACAAGCTTCAATTCATCTTCCAAGAATGGCACGCAAATGGACTTTCACCCATTTGTACGAACTTGTAGACCTTTAATCATATCCCAACATTTCTTGCCACCCGGCATCTATTGTACCATTCGTACATTGCCTCCACAAAGGTGAACATGAATCAAATTTGAAGGATGGTTGGTTGACAGAGCTCAAACTAGCTGCAACTTTATTGTGTCACTAGCTAGATAATGGTTGGTCAACAGAGCTACAAGTAGTTTGAAAATAATATAAACAATTGCAAGCATTGAACAATATCAATATCACTATCTAGATAATGTTTTATTTAATTATTTAAGAGCTTCTTTTAAAAAGAAAAAACTCTAATTGTATATTTCAACATCTGTTACTTGTTATTGATACTCAATCACTGATCTGTGAATCTTGTATTATATAAATTTTAATCCTATTACAAATCAATATTGATCAAACAAAGAGCGGGTTAATAATACATATTTGTTGTTAATTGTTAGAGTAATCATAATGTTATCTAGACTTCTAGTGTATGGATGTTGTGTTTACATTGTTTCAATCAGTATTCTCGGACTCGAAATGACTTGCCCAAACTCGGTGAGTCGCGAGCCGCATAGCCTGTGCTGAGTAACAAGAACTCAGCCTCGGACTCGGCCGACTCTCATGACTGACTCGCCGAGTCATGGCAAGTCAAAAATCTTAGTGTGACTTGCCGAGTCCCGATGACAGGACTCAGCCGGCGGCAGTCTCTTTTTTGCAAAAAAAAAAAACATAAAAAATGAATGTTTTAAGTTGTTTTTTTCTTCTATTCCTTCATTGCAAACCTAAAAGACATTTATGTTGATATTTTGGCCTTTACGGCAAATATCCAACAGCTTGGAAATTTCGATATGCATAGATAATAATATTAAATATTAGGGAATATTTAATATTTATTGTTTATCAACAAAATCAATTTTATATCCTTAATTCGTTTAATTTAAATAATAATTGGAAAGGGCCCAAGTCGGCCTCTTGGGGAAATATATTTATTATTTAAATTACTCAAGTCGGCCCCTTGAGGTGGCTCTCAATTTGCATATAAATAGAAATCGATTCTTGGAGATCATATCAAAAACATAACATATAATCTCTCTCTCAAGAATCGATCATCCTTGAGTATCTTAGAGCAGCAATTCAGTCCAGCGAATTCAAGTTTGTGAATTCATCTCTCTTGTGCGAATTTTTTATTGAAGAAATTGTTCAACATTGTGTATGTTTGAATGATCAAAGAGTAGATCACTAGTGCGAACTAGAGCAGATCCGAACTGGAGCAGATTGTAGGGCAGATTAAGATCTGAACTGGAGCAGATCGTAGGGCAGATTATTGCAAAAATGAATACAAGGAGCAGCAGATCGAATACATATAAAAATGGAGAAGAGTATTTGGCTGTACCTGTTTTGTATTACAGATCTATATTGTAAACCTACAGATCTGATCTATATATTACAGATTGGTGACACCTTGGGGAAGAATTAAGAAAAGCCCTAGGTGGGCTAACTTGGGTCATATCTAGAAGGATTTGAAGGATCTCTCCTTGCTTTGAGTTTATTTTATTACATCATGTGCTTAGTTTTGTTAGATCTCTATAGATTGATATATTCCTTGCTAGAATCTAAAATATACTAACATGGTATCAGAGCCTAGGTTGAGTAAAAGATCCATTTCAGATTTAAGAATTCAGTCTAACTCTTTCAAAACTAAGATATACTATGGCAACCGGGATTTGGTCTGAAAATTGTAATGAGAGTTTTGATTTGCAATTGGTTGTCTTCTATGGGAAAACTTATTAGTTCTCATTGGCTGGGAATATATGGGTAGAACTCAAGGTTCTTGCATATTTTAAATTATCTTTCCTTATTGATCTAGAGGGAGAAGATCATCTTGAGTTAAATGCATGGGATGTATGATTCATAGGGAGTATAATCATGGACTCTAGTGTTGTAAACTCCTTTCTTATAGGATCATAGCTGATTAGTGTCATAGCTGATACCTTGCATATTTAGTTGATTATCTGCAATTCGCACAACTAGATGGGATGCATACTTCATATTGTTTGGCATATGATGTATGGGAACATTAACTGTTTCACATTGGTATACACATACTGGTTTTATGCATTTGCATTGGCATTATTAATGTGTAAGAAGCACACTTAGCATATTAACCTTACAGCATTGACTCATGTTGAGATATTGGTTATAATATACCTTGGCATGTATGTGTGGAATTGTTATTATCTGTAGAGAATATGATTCTTCGTTAATAGCTGATTGGTTCAACTATTTGGAAATGTATGTTTAGCTGATTGACATAACTAATTTTAACAGCATACTTTGCCCATGCATATGTTATCGTTTACGCTGTTATAAAGGAACATTCACTGCAGATTGTTAGCCTTTTGATGTATAGGCACATACATTGGCTTTATGTAACATTGGCTGCATATTGGCATATGTTTTGCATTGGTTGTCTTCTATTTATTGGTTGTTTCAATTAACCGTTTGACCTCCTACTGCATATTATCTTCTCTTAAGGCATATTTTTAGATTGCCCTTCAATTATTGCTAAGATTCAAGCTACCAAGAAAACATACTTTGAGAGGGAGTTTTGATCTTGTTAGAGGGAGAAGAAAGGATTATCCAGAAAGAGTAGGTCAGCTTTTGTAACATATACCTTGGTATGACTTGATTATGGATATATGGTTTAAGAGGGAGTTCATTCATGGGCTCACTTAATTTTGTGTTATGAACTCCTTCCTTATGTCATGCTGATTACTTGCTATGGAAGCCTACTTTGCATTGACATATTTCTGTTTTGTATGCATGGAGGCATACTTTACCTTAGTATATGTTTTACTTATGTATGGGATCATACACAGCTGATTAGCAGCATACCTTGCATAAATTATACTTTTGTTATGCATGAGGAGCATACATTACATTATGAACAGTTACATTGACATATTTCTGTTATGACACATGTTATACCTTACGCTGTTATGGGAAGATACACAGCTAATTGTTAGTATAACTGATTAACTGTTCTCTTTATTGATGCATGGGTGCATACATTATTGGTTAATGAATGTTGGAACATACTTACATTGGCATATGTTGTGTATGTTACATTTTACATTTGGCATATTTCTTGGGAACAAACATTATGATACTTAGAGATAATGTTGTTGTATGCATGGGAGCATACGCTATATGGATATATGTTATCCTTTATATGCTCTGCTATTGATCATATATATGTGTGAATGCATTTTTTTGTAGAGGGAACTATATTGCATCTTGCTATGATCACATTGCACCTAGTTATATGTTGGACTTATGTGATTACTCTTATGCCTATGGCTAAGACTTGTCTATGGATACTGGATGAATTATGCTTGTTCTATGAGAGAACTGCATTTGGATATTGGTTATTACATTTGGCTACTTAATATGATTGTATGGGGCATACGTCATTTGTATACTTTAGCATGTATGAAGCATACTTTAGTGGCTTATTCATACTTTCTTCTATAGCTGAGTCTATATTTATTGATTATAGTTGAGACTATACTACATGTGGTTCTATGTGTGAACACATTTTCTTTACATTTAACTTGAAGATCATATTGGTTACTCTTATGCTTATGTGGATTCATGAGATAAGATTTTGATTATGAGATACATTTGGTTATGTTTCATTCATTTGGTTACACTTATGCATATGGCTAAGTTGTTTCTTATGAATTCGATACTTGGAGAATATCATGGATTTGATATTCCTCTCATGGATCAGGGATCCATTGCTAAGCATTTGGTGGACATCATGGACTTGATGTCTGGAGACCGTTGCTCTGAGCATTTGGTGAATATCATGGACTTGATATTCATTAGACCAATGCTCATGATATCATGGACTTGATATCTCGTGGATCAGGGATCCACATCTGAGTAATTGGTGGACATCAGGGACTTGATGTCGATAGGCCATTACTCCGAGCACTTAGTGAATATCATGGACTTGATGTTCATTAGACCAATGCTCTTAACATCATGGACTTGATGTTGTTTTGATGTCATGGACTTGACATTTCTTGAGTCTTGGTGACTCATGGATTTAGTTATCCACAAATTGGTTGGTATACATCATGGACTTGATGATACCATGAATATCATGGAATTGATATTCTATTGGCTGAGTCAAGAGGACTCGTGGATCTAAGTTATCCACAAATTGGATAGAAAACATCATGGATTTGATGGTTGGCTCAAGATGACTTGTGTTTGGAAAGTATCATGGACTTGATACTACCTTGAATATCATGGACTTGATATTCAAAAGAGTCAAGGTGACTCATGGATCTAGGAAATCGACAAATTGATTGGAAATATCATGAATTTGATGTCATGGACTTGATATCACTTATGGTTGATAAACATCATGGACTTGATGTTATCATGAATATCATGGACTGATATTCTTGGGTCATGGAGACCAGTGGATCTAGGAAATCCACATTTGGATGGTAAGCATCATATGAGATGATGTTTCTCATATAAATATGAGATGTATGGTTGAGGAATAATGAAGAACATTTGTGTTCTTATTATATCTTCTAGATAGAGATCTACTATCATAGATGAGAGATCTATGGCATCATTGGATGAGGAATCCATTTTTGTGCTTCGAGTCGCGGAGACTCGTGGATATAGGAAATCCACAACCGGTTGGTAAACATCTTGTGATTTGATGTTCTCATGGAAAGACGATTTTCATATGGATATGAAACCTATGGTTGGGAATGATAATGAACATATGTGTTCTTATCAAAATTAGTAGAATGGAGATCTACCTTCATAGATATGAGATCTATGAAATCCATTTTGGTTATGTTTTGTGATGAAGAATCCTTGAGTGGATCTTTGCCTCAAGTCCAAGAGGGAGTGTTGATATTTTGGCCTTTACAGCAAATATCTAACAGCTTGGAAATTTCGATATGCATAAATAATAATATTAAATATTAGGGAATATTTAATATTTATTGTTTATCAACAAAATTCATTTTATATGCTAAATTCATTTAATTTAAATAATAATTGGAAAGGGGAAATATATTTATTATTTAAATTACTCAAGTCGGCCCCTTGAGGTGGCTCTCAATCCATGTTACCCCAAGTTTCCGGGATGGGGAGACGGTGACGGGGAAACGGGTTTCCAGGACGGTTTTTTTTTCTCGGGGCAGGGAACGGCAATTGGAATAACTATATAAAAAATAGGAAAAATTTAAATATATAGGGAAATTTTAAATATTCATATGAAAACATGGATAAAACATGCTTATATAAATTATAGAACCTTAACATAAAAATGTTTATGTTAAATAATTTAAGTTTAGAGTTCACATGAGAGTGGAAGTCAAACAAATTATCAAAACTGAAACAAAGGGACAGGTTTCAGGAAGTTTCCGAGTTTCCTGGACGTCCCTGTTTCTGGGACGGGTCAATTTTTGCCGGAAACACATCCCCGGGTAACACTCCTCTCAATTTGCATATAAATAGAAATTGAGTCTTGGAGGAGATCATAACAAAAACATAACATATAATCTCTTTCTCAAGAATCGATCATCCTTGAGTATCCAAGAGCAGCAATTCAGTCCAGCAAATTCAAGTTTGTTAATTCATCTCTCTTGTGCAAATTTCTTATTGAAGAAATTGTTCGACATTGTGTATGTTTGAACGATCAAAGAGTAGATCACTAGTGCGAACTGGAGCAGATCGTAGGGCAGATTATTGCAAAAATGAATACAAGGAGTAGCAGATCGAATACATATAAAAATGCAACAGATCATTTGGCTGTACCCGTTTTGTATTATAGATCTATATTGTAAACCTACAGATCTGATCTATATATTACAGATTGGTGACAACTTGGAGAAGAACTAAGAAAAGCCCTAGGTGGGCTAACTTGGGTCATATCTAGAAGGATTTGAAGGATCAGATTTGAAGACTCCAAGGACCGATTTCATAGTTACAATCCGGGTACTATCTCTCCTTGCTTTGAGTTTATTTTATTACATCTTGTGCTTAGTTTTGTTAGATCTCTATAGATTGATATATTCCTTGCTAGAATCTGAAATATACTAACAATTTCATCTCATTGTATAGAGAAGAAGAGAAAAGTGTGAGATTAGACGAAAACTACAAGTCCATAGTTGTGCAACCAGCAGGGAGGAACAGCTAAAAATCTTCTACAAATCACATTGGGGCAGCATTATACTTGCATGAGTTTTATATACATTTGACAATAGTTATAACTTTATATATCTAAGTTTGTTATTTCCTTCAGCTACAATTTGTGTTTGTACTTATGTGATCGATGTATGTTTATGTATGTGATCAAATTAGCTTCTATTTGATTATGTTATTGTGTCTTTAAGCTTTATTCAATAATGGGTGCAAGAAACAAGTTTTAAATCCTTAAAAATCTCTAAATTTCAAGGGTTTTCTTAACTTTGCCGAGTTTTGCAAAGTTTTTGTTGAGTCACGAGTTGAGTCGGCCTTGCCGAATCCAAGTCTAGGAACTTTGGTTTCAATGTTTAGTGGCAGGGGTGGCACTTTTAATTTAAAAAAGAAAAACAGTATTAAATAATTTGAATTTTAAATGAAACAAAAAAAACCTTTAATTTGCTGGCTCAAGCTTCAAATTCAGCTGCCAATGCAGAGATATGAAGTGATTCAAATTAAGTTTGAACTTATCCAAAACATCAACAATCGGCAGGTGTAATGTCCCCTCCGAAACAGGATTTAATATTAAATAATAAATTAATAATTAAATTATTAATAATAAATTATAATATAATTTATTATTAATATAATAATAAAAGAAAATAATATAACATTATATAATCACATTATTAAATATAACAATACAATATATTATTCATGTTATAATAATAATAAATTCTAATATAATACAAAAGAAAATAAATTAATAATATTATAATACATATTTTATCGATATTAAAATTATAATTAATATATATAATATAATATTAATATTAAATAATCTTTTAATATTTTATTAACATTGAATATAATAATATTCACATATATTAATATACTATCACATTAATACTATAATATAATCTTTATATTTTATATTAAAAAACTTGTTACGCAGTCTAATACAGACCAACAAGGCTGCTTGAGAGGACATGACCTCTAATCGCTCCTTCAAGAACACGTACATATAAAAGAGATGAATTAGACAGGAGAAGGGGGGATATGGAGAGAGAAGATAAGAAAAATAGGGAAACATAATATTCGACAAAATATTTGTTTTGTGCGTCCAATAATGAGACACCGAATAGGATTGGAATCGAATACTATGGAGGAAGAAATAAAATGACACAGATTAATAATCAACGCAAAAGATATATGGTTGTGCCGAGCATGGACATGTGGCCAGTCAATTATAAATAAAGGATTAAAAAGTGTGGTCAAATGAATCACGAGAATGGGAGCACCAATATAATTGGAGATCGAGTGGCAATTACGGGGAGACAGACTTAGACTTATATCCCAAATTTATAGCCAGAATAATATATAATACGTGAACAACCATACTCATAGCGGATAAAATATAGCCTCTGCAATTAACCATATTCTTATATGGTGGAAGACATACGATGGGATTAATCATATCCATAGACGGTGGAAGATATACTCTGCAATCGCAAGATTCATAGCCAGTGGGATACGTACTTAGCGATCTACTATGCAATAGCCAGTGGGAGTTGAATACAAAAAATAAATAGACAAGCATTGATAGGAGGAAGACTTACTGCAGTATATCCGTATATCCAGCAACCTATATCAATACATTAATATATATATATAAATATATTCAGCAATATCTGGTAGCGGCAAAAATTATTAAGGTATCAGTAATAACCGATAGAGGGAAAAGAGATTAGCTAAAGAGATGAAGACTAGTGTCTAAACTAATTGGTGAAGGTTACTGATCGGAAACAATAATAAATGTAAATGTAAATTGGTCAACATATGATAACAGCCACAGCTAGATCGATAATTTATGAATCAAACCACACCAAATTCATGAAGAGGATCCATAGACTGATTAAGTCGATTATAAGAGAAAGATAAGTATGAAGCACACAAGAATTAAGAATTATATCTGAAACAGTGATAGCATTTTCTAGAACCACCAACTTTGATTCATCACCATTTTGAGACAATCATCAACATATATGAAAACGAACATTGAATAGACAATCAATGAATGCTATTTCATCCAGCTTGTAATTAAACCTTGGAGAACATTATCCCAATATTTTACATTAGTCAGACATGGGATTTTATATATATTGAAATGAAGAACATAATTCATAACAGAATAAAAGAATTCGAATTAGTTGTCCCTTAATCCCCAGATATCTTACTAGGGGATATTACAGCAGGTGTGAGAAGCAGCAGATAATAAGATAGCAAAGAAGCCCACAAAGAAATAAAATCAAAACGCACTTACTTGTTTGGAACTTTTGTTGGTGCTTTTTTGGTTTATTCCCCTCTCACAGTGCATAAAAATGAGGTATAAACAAAATGACAATGTTAGGGTTTTTTTCGTCAAAATAGTGAAAAAAAGAAAAAGAAAAAAACCTTTAGAACTCATGTCTGCATGTCAAAATGATCAAGATTCGTCCTGGAATCACCACGTGGTCACAAAAATCAAGCAGATTCAACAAGTGAAACTTGGAATTCTTCCAAGTGGGAAAAAATGTACATTGGTTGAACCCATATAGTCAAAATTGATTCCAAGACATTTTGTATCTGGAATCGGCCTATAAATTAGGTGATTTAGTAAATAAACATTAGCAAAGACCAAAGGATCACTTTGGCTCTCTTACATCCTAATGATGGATCACGTAGTTTGATTCAAAACGTTGATGGAAAAAATTTCTATACAATTGAATCCAGAAACGGTATAGCATTCTAATGGATTGTGGAAATCCTATAGCTTTGAAATTAACATAGACCAGAAGAATTGCAATGAAGGCATGAACTTGACCAAGGTAAAAGTCGTGACGAATGTTCAAATCTTCTGCAACACCTTGGCAGGTTCCATGTTGAAGATCAAGGTCATCCTTAAGGATTCAGCAATAGCCAGATGCCTCGCCAAGTAGTCAGCAAAACTCAATGGGTCAACTAGCTCTAGAATTTGACTACAACAGGAAAGATAGAAATTAAACAGCTATGACAAAACCCAGCAGACCCATTCTTCTTGAACCAATCTGAAGAAAATTGATTTGACAATTACCAAATTTGACAAAGTCAGATGGTATACATTCAGCAGCTCCAGAATGTGCCAAAATAAGCCAAAATACATCTGATAGTTGCTGAATGTGTCCAAATAGCAAGTTCGATAGGTAAGCCACCTGGAAGGCAAGATGTATCTATTGTCAGGATAATTGTATGTACAGGTTATTATGTTAATAAAGTATTATGTTAGCCTCGGTCGTTAGTGACCGAGAGGTTACACAGTTACGTCACGGCATTTTGGTCGTGGCCCTTCAGGTAGTTTATATACCCTCTCGGAGGATGGACATGGGAGATATTATTGTATTATCCATACGATGTAAATGTACTTGCCGGTCTGGAATAATTAATGGAAGCATTTGTTGTTCTCTGATATATTTTGTATTTATTATATTTCCTGTACTATGTCTATGCAAAACTAAGTTTACCCCAGCGGGCAAACATCTGGCGCCGTTGCCAAACGAATCTGGCAAGTGACAGAATGAGTGGACAGATGGGAATACCATTGGAGGAGAATATCAATGTGAGGACGAATGAGGACGGAATCATTGAATAGAATTTATGCCTAATCAATTGAATAAAAATAGAAATTTAAAGAAGGAACTCGAAGAAGAACAAGCCGCTAGACAAGCCGTACTCGCACAGCAGCAAGCCGAGCGGAGGAAAAGATTCCAAAGACGCGCCAAAGGACTACCGAAGGGAGTAAGTGAAGGAGAGGGTCTAGAGGAATCTAACCAGGAGGCCGGAAGAAGTGACGAGGACCGCCTAGAGGAAACAAGGAGCTTGTTTGGGTCCTTAACCTTAACCCCACGGATGGAAGCAAGAGAAGCCCGGAGGAAGGAAGAAGAGGAAGCCGCACGAAGGGAGGCTCAAGGTACCGCTACCGCCGAGAGTGTCGAAGTGATAGAGGGGCACGGGGATCACAGTAGCCCACCAAGCTAGGACAATCCCAGTAGTTCAGGGACATCAAGCGGTACGGTACCGAACAATTCCGGAAGACCGACGTCGACAAGACCATCCCAACCTACCGTACAACTAGTACAACAAACACTTCCGGCGACCCAACCGACAATGCAGCAGGTAGCACATACCACCGTCCCACCCCCGAGAAGTTACCCAAGTTCCATGGTGATAGAAAAGAAGACCCTGTTCGGCATTGTCGTACGTGCGAGAATATCTGATTGGCGAATGGCGTCGCCGACCACACAGAATGGGTAAAACAGTTTCTGGCCACACTAAGAGAGGTAGCCATCGACTGGTCTCCGATGTGGACAAAACAAAGGTGACCAGCGCACAAACAGTACCATTTCATATCCTGACACTTGAACTACTGTCTCTTACAGGTCTTTTGCAACTATGCATTACAATTTTGCAAGCATAAATATCTGCTTGAGCAATGCAAAGCCATTTACAGTGGAAGAAAATTAAAGCAGAACAGAGAAAGTTTACAATTATTTTTAAGTAGAATGGCGATAATTATGATATGCTGTTGATGTCTCCCAATTGTCTTTGAATTCTCCATAGTTAAGCTTGACTTGTAGTCTTACAAACTTGATGATTAGAAAGGAGGCACAGAAATCTGTAATGCAGTCCTCACCCCTTCTGGGTTCTCTACACTTATCTTGCATTCATATCGATTCCTGAACTGTATTAATTTCCTTTTCATGTGTCAGTTTCGTTTCTATTTTTCTGTTTTCTTTACACCACAAAGGCAAAAAATTCTAACTCAACACAAAACTGACTTGCTTTGCAAAATACTAAGGAACAGAACCATTTCTGTTTGAATTTCATTAAATGCAGATCTCTTTTGAGAAATCAGGCATTGCCACATTGATATAACCATGCTAATTATGGATCATAAACATCAGAGTTGTCGCAAGTATTTATCTAGAAATACACCCATTTTATATAAAGAACATCCAAGCATAAAATTTGCATATTGCATTAATAAAAAAACTTTGAATACAAAAAATGCATTAAGAAATAAGTCAATAAAGCTAAAATCAATGCCACCTTAAATATTTCTCAGATACCTTTTTTTCAAGAGACTTAGAAATAGATGCTTGCTGCTTTGTTGCATTAGCAATATCCTGCTTAAGCTGCTCTAACTCAGATTTATGATGTCCTCTTTTAGCATCCATTTTCTGTTGATCACTAACTATTGTTGTGATCCTCTGATCTATCTGTAGGATTAGTAAAGGATTTCTTGCTTCTGTCATACAAGTAAGGCATGTCTAAGAAAGCATCATATTGTTTTTGAAATTTGCAACATCTAAAATACATTGTTTATCAAGATAGCAACCTAAGACACCAAGAAGAGGCTCAAGGTAGATTTCACGGCCGTTGCTGAAAGGGCACATGTGAAAATCAAACTGTCTTGCAAAAAAAAAAGATCAAGCATTGCCTCATTTGTTGTCTTAAGAGTGGATTATAAACATTAAAACAAGCTCTTTTATTAGATCTATTATGTCACTAATACAGCTTCAAATGCCGTGACTAACATAAATTACAAATAAAAGAGCCGGATACACAGGAACATGGAGAACAAATCTAGATATCATTATTCTTTAACAACTGAGTGGTAGACTTTCAGTTGGCATCCAATGTCCTACGCATACGGTTGATTCTTAACCTCTCAAACTCAAGTAGAATGGATATAATCTCATTCTGAACTGATAAAACATTCTATAAAGCACAATTTAAATCATTAATAACTTTGCCTCAAATCAACTCATCATTCATTATATATGTTGGTAAGATAATTCTCCATAGTGGCCTTACATATCAGATGGGGTGCATGTGGTCATCTAGAAGAAACTGAGCAAATTGTCTACTTAAAACTTGGTTCCACATATTTTGCTGAGAACCTTTAAAACAATTTTTTGGTTCTTCCTTCAAAGATAATGTTGAATACTGAAGTTTATACCAATTACTGACACATGCTCAAAATTTTCCCAGAAACCAATTTTAGTTTGCTTAAAGTCATTTACAAGTTGTTTACTCGGTGTTAAATGAGTTGCTCCAATCATTGATCACTGCGACTTGCCCAAATTATTCAAAAACATATTTTGATCCAAATCATTTTGAAGATCTATTTTCAAATCTGTATTGTTTTTACTGATCAACAAATTCACCTTAGATTCTCACTGTAAGAGCATATTCTGTATGTAAACTTAATTCTTTCCTTGGCATCACTAATTTTTTTATAATCACCCTCATTTCTTCAAAAATTTGTGAGCATTCAACTCTGTTGTCAATATGAAAGATAAATAAACTGAAAGAACAACTATCTTAAAATGTTTGTGTCCCATTTTCTGAATTAAGATTGTTGATGTATGTAGCATCGGTCAGATAAATAAAACTGATTATATGATTATTATGAGAACTGATTTATTACATATATATATATATATATATATAAACATTGATATTAATTTATATATTAATATGCATATATATATAAACTGTCTTAAAATGTCTATGTCCCCTTTTCTGAATTAAGATTGTTGATGTATGTAGCATTGGTCAGATAAATAAAACTAATTATCTGATTATTATGAGAAATGATTTATTACATACATACATATACATATATATATATATATATATATATATAATAATTGATATTATTTTATATATTAATATATATAT
This sequence comes from Chamaecyparis obtusa, assembly GCA_027943335.1. NCBI lineage: Eukaryota > Viridiplantae > Streptophyta > Pinopsida > Cupressales > Cupressaceae > Chamaecyparis > Chamaecyparis obtusa. The sequence continues at coordinate 826,429 of BSBK01004130.1, forward strand.
ATATAGTTAATCTATAATTATTCTTATAATAACTATATAGTTAATTAATAAATTAGATTAATGAATAGACATGTCCCATGAAGGGACATGTCTCTTCTTGTGTTTGCCTTGTATATATACAAGAGATTGATGCATTTGGAAAACACATACAATCAAATAGTGCTATTACATTTGCAATGATCCTAAAACCTTAACATGGTATCAGAGCCAAGTTGCAAATGTAAGAGAGTAGTTTGTTGATGGTGAATGTGTGACTGTCACAGAAAATACAATCTCAGTACGAGGACCATATCTCACAAATGCACCGTCGGATTTTGCTAAATTTTAGATATGTTGGTGATAAACAAATTTAGAAGAATCTCATTGGAGCGATTGGAGAGAAAATGTCAAATTCAAAAGTTATGATTGACTGTGTACGGGTCTATGCAAAAAAAAAATATGTAAAAGAGCGAGGTACGTTCTTTAAAAGCCTAACCACTTGAAGGGAGATCCGATCAAATTGAAGGTTTTCAAAGTGTGTAGAACCTTTGGATATTCAAGACAAGCCATGTGAATAATTCTAGTAATGTTCGAGAACGACGACATTATTTTGTGAATTTGCATGATATTTTCTATATGGGCTCACCTTGCAGAATGAAATACTTGAAATTGATAAAAGATAAGTATTTCATGTTTTATTAATGCGCATAATTTTTGAGTTTGTAATTCGTGCTATACTATTGGTTAGTAAAATATTGTATGCTTCAGGATAGAAGCACAAGATAATTGCATTCAAGGGAGAAAGAACTTGATGCTTGCAAACAAATTGATGATTGTGACGCTAGACAGGTAAGGAGGATCCAATTAAGGACAGTCCAAACATGCAGTCAAACACCACAATGCGGAATAACACAACAAGACAATGTTTTCAACTGAATTTTCATTAACATGCCTGGTTGTAAGGCCTTCCAGGTTAGGGCCAAATACAATCACAAGAGTATTTCTGCAATCTCCCAGCTAGTCCAACTCTGAAACAAATCAACAACTAATCGAAACCCTAAGGCAGATCTTAACTTGAGCTCGCAAGCCTCCAAGCAATCTCCTTGTCTCCAAGCATGCAAACCACTAGCTCTGCTATTACAACTATCAGATAACAATCTGATCTTCAAGATCTCGCAGGATCCAAATCTAATCTTCTATCTGCTTTCACTAATATGTCCCTAAACATCTACCCAAACACTCCTTAAATACATTTCCTCAACCACAAGTCGCCTGGAAGAAATAATTAACTCCTAAGCCAAGTCGGATTCTATTACAAACAAATATTAAATGCAACAACAATCGGCTCTCAAATACCCTTACAAACAATTAATTCTCCATGTCGGCCTCTAGATCTACATAGGAGAATACAACAAAAGCTACCAACAATAAATGCACCAAGTCGGCCAACCAAATCTCCAAGAACTCTAGTCAGTAAACCAAAACTACCAAGCGCCAAAGAAACAACCGAGCACCAGTGAAACACCCGAGCATGCCAAGCAACACCGAGCAAGCACATCGATTGAGCACCACAGGCATCGTCGAGTACAAGTTCCACCGAGCGCAAGAGGTTTCACCGAGTTCCTTCAGCGACCAAGCTTCCTTCAATAACCGAGACCATCGGTTAAAGCTGCAACCGAGTAACACAAAACCAAATCAACACACCACCATGCAGATTTGCCGAGTACCCTAAAATGCCCTTGCATCAGATTGAGACTAGATGCAAAGGGAATCTACTATTTCAAAAGAGGTCAATAAGTTGATAAACTTGAGCTTCAAAGGGAGTAGATGGTTCAATCAACTTGTGACAATCTTGATCATATTGATTGAGAGGGAGTTCACTATTGAAGGTAAAATATTTATGAGGTAAACTTGATATAATTGATTATTATACTAATGAATCATGAATGTTTTTAATGGGCCTGCCCCCTGTGTAAATCATGAGGAAGTGACGACTTTCAAATGATTATCACTTGTATTTATAAAAGTTATTCTAAGGTGACGATCTTAGAATAACTTGACCTTCTACTGTGATAGACATCTTGTGATGGCTGAAACTGATCATAATAGATAGAATCGTCGATTGAGGCAATCCACATTAAATCTTGAGAACTTGTGGATAGACTCGCCGATAGAGGCAATCCACACTAAAGCTCGTGAGTAAGTGGATAGAATCGCCGATCGAGGCAATCCACACGAGAGCTTGTGGATAGAATCGTCGATTGAGGCAATCCACTCGGTAACTTGTGGATAGAATCGCCAATAGAGGCAATCCACACTAAAGCTCGTGAATTTGTGGATAGAATCACCTATGGAGGCAATCCACACGAGAGCTTGTGGATAGAATCGTCAATTGAGGCATCCACCCGGGAACTTGTGGATAGAATCGTCGATAGAGGCAATCCACACTAAAGCTCATGAGTTTGTTAATAGAATCGCTGATGGAGGCAATCCACACGAGAGCTTGTGGATAGAATCATCGATGGAGGCAATCCACCTGAGAGCTTGTGGATAGAATCGCCGACGGAGACAATCCATACAAGAGCTTGTGGATAGAATTGTTGATGGAGACAATCCACCTGAGAGCTTGTGGAGAGAATGGCCAATGGAGGCAATCCACATGAAAGCTTGTGGATAGAATCGTCGATGGAGGAAATCCACATCTTGAGACTATGTTTCTATTGATTACATCATGAGGATGATGCTTCTATTGCTTACATCTTATGGATGATACTATCAGGTGTCATAAGTGTTGCCATTGGATTGATTTATTCTCCCTAGCTAAGAGGGAGTGTTGATGTATGTAGCATCGGTCAGATAAATAAAATTGATTATATGATTATTATGAGAAATGATTTATTACATATATATATTAATATACATAATAATTGATATTATTTTATATATATATATATATATATATATATATATATATATAGTTAATCTATATTTATTCTTATAATAACTATATAGTTAATTAATAAATTAGATTAATAAATAGACATGTCCCATGAAGGTACATGTCTCTTCTTGTCTTTGCCTTGTATATATACAAGAGATTGATGCATTTGGAAAATACATACAATCAGATAGTGCTATTACATTTGCCATGATCCTAAAACCTTAACAAAGATAATTGATAATATTATTTAAGTTGGGGCAACTTGATAATATTATGCTTTCTAACATTCCAACAATGGATAGTGGGATGTGATCTGAAATGTTGACGCAAAAGCATTCATGCAATCAAATCCAGAAGCAGCAACATAAAGTCTCATGGTTTGTGGATATCTACTAAAATTGAATATTATTATAATTAAAATAAAAAGTGGCTTTAAACAAATATTAAAATAAAACTATTTTTAAATAATTAAAAAAATTAAATTAAAACTAATAGTATTTTTTAATAATTGGGAGGAAATTTACGATCCAAAGGCTCAATTATCTAGGGTCTCCAATGTTTACCCTCGTGGGGTAATAGACAGATACATAAACACAATCAGATATTCAAGTACGCAACATAGAAGACAATAAGCTATTCCATTCATAATCATAAGAGCTTGTACATTCCATCATGTCTACAACACAGAACAAGTGTATACATATAGTTTCCAAAAGGACACGACCGAACCGTCGCGTCGTAACGGTTTACCCTTTCGGTACTAACTGCCCAAATTAACATAACATGACTTTATTAACAACACCTGTACATTACAATTATGCCGACAACATCCAAAGATGAAAACTTTGGTTTCTTTGGCATCTTAGAGGACGAAAACCTTACTATATTCCACATTCGGGATCAAGAATGAAAACCCTTGCTTCCAATCTTGGTCAATTCAATCGGCAACTCACAATTGTGCAGATTTTTGGATGATATGGAGATATTTTCAGCTTGCTACAGTGGTGCTACCATAGTTGACACTCTGACTTCGCAAAATCTCAGCAGACCCAAAATTTGTGACTCAAAAAAAACTCAACAAAAAACAATGCAGCTTAAAAAATTGCTTATATATCTTTAAAAATACTTTTTCTTTCCTTATCTTTTGCAAGATTTAGTGACAAAATGTCAAAATGTATCCAGTCCAAAGAGTACAATAGTGTTTTCCATTAATTTGGATTAAGTTAAATACAAAACAAATTAAAAAATGGACAAATTCGCATCCAACAAGTTTTCCTCAAGGACTTGACACGTTTTGTTTGGGACTTGACGATTTTTTCTTTGTCTCCAAAAATCAGCAAGTAGTTGTCAAAAAAACATTGCGAGTTTTCCAGTGAGTTACTAGCCACCAGAAAAATGTGGCAACTACTCACCAAGTATGCCATCTATGGGTGCTACAGTGTTTTTGGCAAGCAAATGTATCCTTCTAGCCAAAGCATGATTGAAGATTTTTAGATGAATTTTCTAGGCATCAACGACAGCAATTTGAATTGGGTTGACTGGCATAATACAACTTGCTAGACCATTCGACCCTCCTTGCACCGATTCTCTACAAGACTCATAGTAAGCATAACCACACTAGGCCAGCATAGTCATGCTCTTTCTTTTCTATTTCATGTGTTGTTCCTTTTATCTTGATATTAGATTGATAAGATCCTAAGTATCATGGGGGCTTGGTGATTCTTGCCTCCTTAATATCTTGATGAAAATTATTCAATACTACGTTCCACTTTACCGAGACCATAAAGATATAAAAATTCCATTCAAGCAATTCAATTCAGATCTAGCCTCTGCTACATTACAACATGCTTTCATTTCAATTCAATTCTATTTCAATTTCATGGTTAATTCCAAAATCGGGGTTTGACCTAGGCAACCCCCCATCAACCCAAACAATTTCCTTTCTTTCTGTGTAGGTGACAAGATACAAAGACACGAATTTGGAATCAAATTGAGCAAACAGAGACCTACAAATCAGACTTACGCAAATCCAAAAAAGCAGGGTCCCGATCACCCCAAGCGATATAGTCCTGAAAACTTCTGACAAAACTTTTGGGGAAGAGTCTGAGCAGCTTCCTAATACTAGATTTACCAATTTTGTTTGCATCCGATGCTCCCAAGATTCCTGCCTCGATTCTAGGAAAAAGGTACCTTTCAACCTCTCATTTCCAAAACTGTCTCTGTTATTTGCATATCTATTTTTTGTAACACTATATATGTTGAAAACATTCATTTTCCTATTGTTTGCCCTAGATCCAACATTCGCTTTACATAATTTCAATATCATTTTCAACTCTCCAACAAAGACTATTGGACCCACCTTGTACTCAATACTTTTTTATCACATTTGAGGTTGAGCCTTGTGGATCCACTCTCCTATAATTAAAGTGGAAATAAGCCTAGTTTCCTAGTTTGCATGCATTAGCTAGTAAACCCTATTTCCCTACATTACATGTACAAAGTTCCATCATTATTTGTCTAGTCTCCATACTAATTCAACATTAATAATTTACAATTTAAATTAAATATTTTAAAATATTAAATTTAATTTATTAGATGTTAATATTAAATTATAAAAAAATTAGTAAAAAAATATATTAAATGTTAAATCTGTTTTAATCAAAATTCAATTTAAATAAAATAACATTTCATATTAAAAATGTTGATTATTAATATGTGAAATTAGGCGAAATGCGTTTTATCAAGAATTATGCTTCGAAACTTCAACCTTCTTCCGGTTGTGAAAATGGGGATTGGCATATTGTCCTAAGCAGGAAGGCCAAACGCCTAGCAAAACAAGGTGTCAACACTCTATTCCCCAAGACGGTTTGCGATGGCTCTAAAAAGGCTACATTTGGGAACAGAAATTTTCCTAGAGACAATTCATACCGATTTAGCTGCAAGCCAAGATTCATGGAGGGAAAAAGGATTCAAGCCAGAAATCTAAAAAGGTTTCAAGTATGGGATCAAAATTATAGGGAAAAGAATACATGACTAAATTCTAATATTGGAAGCCCTTCTTCATTAAGAAAAAGTCCCAGAAAAATTATGGGTAATCCCTCTACCTACCTCTATTCTAGGATTTGCAACTGGTGTGAATTGCATTAATCTTGGTGATCAAGACAACAAAAGGTAGAATGCCTCTAGGTCAAATTGATGGCCCCAAGGAAATATCATGAGTGGCATTTCAAACTTAGACGGTGGAAGCCGAACCCCAAAGCTAGGGCTTCCTTAAGCTATTATCGATAAATCATCAACAAGAAGCAAAGAGGCAAGAATACCACAAAACATAACACTGAAAATCAATCAAGATATTATTAATCCGATTCGAAAGAAATATGAAAATCTGGGGATTTTGGCAACGTGGTGTGGCCTTGTTTTGTATAGAGAGGACATGAAGAAATGGCGGGATGATCTACTCCCTAGTGTAATGTCCCCATTTTTTGCAGGTCATTGATTTGATGGTGCCAGGTCATTATTGTGATCCTCGTGGTCTGGCGAGGTGTTTAGAGGGTCTTTGGTGTGAACTTACTACTTATAGTAAGTCAATGGATAGTTCTGATGAGCTCAGATGAGTTAGAAGAGTTGAATGATGCTCTCGGTTTTAATTTCTGGCTTCTAGTTTGGGCTCCAAGAATCTTGGAGAGAGCGTCTATTTTTAGTAAGTCACACCGTAAGATTCATTCATCATCTTTCTCCATCAGGATCAATCCTGTGCAGACAGATTTCGTTTCAGACGCTTCTTCAGTTGTTTTCGCAAGACGGGTGGTTTATTATTATTATTTAATTAAAATTGCTAAGGTTGCCATTTTTGTTGGTATTATATGCTGGTTACCTTAGTGTTATAGCTCGTTGGAACCAGGATGAAAAGTTTTAAATCTTGGGCACAAGAAACAGGGACCTTGCGTGTCATAATTTCATCATATTGGTGAAAGGGTCTTTTTTGGAGACAAATGAATTAATAAATTATATTATTCAATATGTGCCTAAGTATAAAAGTGTTTTAAGTGAAAAGAGTGTTCTTGAAGCTGAATGGTGGTGTATGGAAGAAGATTTGGTGTTTGTTAATAAAAGCCAAGGACTTGCGTTTTTTCTCATATGCTATGATTATTGAATTTGTGGAATTCTGGAAGAAGTTCGAAATGTTGAAGCAAGGGTTTGTATGCAGCATTGGAGAAACGTCCTTTCTCCCAAGAAATGCACTATGAGATAGATCTGTATGCTCTCGAATGGTGATAGAATGCCAGCATAATTAATTTTCAGACTGCTGTTATTATTCCTGGGCCGTACATGTGCTAGCAGGGCCGTACGGTTGTTGTTTATTAGTTGTGTGCACACGGGTTGTGTGCTGACTGAGATCTATTTCCATACGCAAGGCTCACTTATGTAATCTGGATTCTCAACACCAAGCATTGTCTACAGTAGCAGCTGCGTTAAGAAAGAGATTCGTGAGGGATTCAAGCCGGAGAATATTCATTTGCATCCAGCGTATTAAAACAGGTGCTGATTAGATTGATTTCGGTTTATGTAGTAATAAAAATCTGCGAGTGTAAATGTTTATTTGATATGGAAGTCAATTTAATAAATTTATTCAATATTATGAACCAAGTTGAATTCAGTGTTTAGTGGAATTTGTATTTGCAAAAAGCATAAGAAATTCAGAATTGTCAATTTCCTTTGAAAATTATCATAGCAAAAGTAAGAGCCACAAAGGCTCTTTACACCGGGCCAAGGAAGTATTACTCCTCTTGAAGGCATTTTTTTCTTAATAAAATGTAGTAATGTAGAGATTAAAGATAAACTATTGTTTGGCAAACCATTGATTTTAAAGGTCATGGATTTCACTTCTTTAATTGGTATTCTAATTTCAATGCCAAAACTTATAATCCGACTAAGCTGCCCAATTGGATCACAGCCTAGGATATCTCCCAGCGGAATACATAAACAATAAAATCCTAGAAATTATAGGAAACAAGCTGGGAAAATTCCTAGGGTATGAAAAACCTGACTTTGGTACAAGGGAGGTTAAAATATTAGTAGAAACAAATACGTATATCAAAAACCTAGATGTAATGGAAGCTATTAGAGGCTCTGAAGGTATATACATGAGTCCAAAATTTTATAATGGACCGATTAGAGAAGATAAGGTTATTCTTAAAGATAGAATGAAGTTTACAAAACATAGCAAAGATAACCAAAATGCTTATAGCCTCCGGAACCAGAACTGGATCCAAACGTGAATATTTGAAATACATTTCAATAAGAACGAAGAGAACTCCATGAATTCAGCAACAAAGCAGGCAATAGAGGAAACTAAGAACAAAGAAATTGCTGCCAATAAGATAATTCTAGAATCTACATTAGTAGAGTCAGAAGACTTCCAAAATTAAGTAAAGGAGCAGTTGACATTGTTGCAAAATTATCAAAATAACAATATGGAAATCAATGGTCCTAGGAGTGATCAGGACAAAATAGTGACTAATCAAGACAAGGATATACAAAAGCAGATTCCAGCTGAACTAGAAGCTATTTATGACATATTGGGTATTAATAAAAATAGGATGGTGGATTGTGAGTCGGATGGTGAAGAAAATATTGATGAGGAAAAAGAGAAACTAAAAATCATTAATAAAATCATGGAATTAGACAATAGAGATCAAGGAGAAGAGGAAGAATGGTGGAATATAAACACGGTCCAAGGGATGAAAAGGAAACAAAGAGATTAGGTCTGGCCCTTAATTGCTTAGAAAAGGAGAGTCTCGACTATGGGAAAGTAGCAAAAAAGAGGAAGAAAATCACTAAATGAACTAAGAGAGAAAACTAGTGTAGCAGAAGATCAGACGAAGTTAACATCAATCTTTCATGCAGGGAAGGGGAAGTACCTTCCCAAGGAAGAATGAAGGTAACAACGTGAAATGTTAGGGGCTTAAACACCCCTAACAAACAGCGCTTATTTAAGTTTTGCATATCAACCTTTAGTTCAGACATTATCATGATCCAAGAAACAGAAGTAAATGAGGAAGAAATGGAAAAGTTTAATAGAAAATTGGAGATTTTGAAATCTGAAAGTGTTGCAACAATTGGGGCATCAGGAGGTGTGGCTATAATATGGGACCCAAAAAGAGTTAATTTTGATAAGGTAATAAGTAAAGAACGTTGGCAGGGGGGTTGGGTCAAAAGTATAAATAGCACATTAAAATTATTTATGATTAACATATATGGTCCCATATTGCAAAAAGGAAGTATGGTCTGAAGTTGAATTTTGTATGAGTCAGTATTATGATAGAAACTATATAATTGGGGAAAACTATAATGCAATCAAGAATATAAATGAGAAAAATGGGGGTAGATAGCATGAATCACAAGCACTAAAGGATTTTAGAGAGTGGATTATTAACAACATGATGGCTATAGAAACCAGCAATGGCAAGTTCACTTGGAATAATAGAAGAAAAGGTTTCAGTAATATCACAGAGAGATTGAATAGGTTTCTATTTAAAGGAGATTTAACAGAATTTAAGAATTCATTAAAAGCCTTAATTTTGACAACAACAACAAAATCAGATCACTTTCCTGTTCAATTGTATATAGAAGAAGAAAGAGCCCTAGAAATTGCCCCTTTAAATTTGAAAAGATGTGGTTTCAAAATGAAGAATTTTTAGGACTAGTGGAAGAATGGTGGAAGAAGGTAGGTTCACAGTGTTGTCCTCAATTTTGACATCACAAAATTGTGGCAACCCTACGCAATTTTTTTTATGAATTTGTGGGTGTATCCTCTACGATTTCGATGTTTCGGATAATGCGTTATAAAGACATTTTGTCATCCCTGAAATGTCCTTTATTTTGCATGTTTCATGCATCCTTTTTGAGGATTTCTGTCAAGGTAATCACCTTATTGCTTGTCAAGACAAGTTTTTCTTCTCCAACTACAAGCACTTGATTTTTGGTAACATTTAAGTCTTTTTCTTCATTTTTCTCTTTCTTGTTAGAAATTTTTAATCTTGATTTTCCCTTGAGTCAATAGCCCTTTGAATTTTGCTCGTTTCAAGCTAACTTAGGCTTCAAATGGAGTTGTCTAGCTCAAGTTATAAAGGAAAAGGTAGGGTTTTTCAAGCTGACTGCACATTTTATTAAAAATCCTTCAAAAGTGGGCTTTTTATTGTCAAATGCATGAAATAAAATTATTTTTAATGTCTAAAATGCATGTTGACATCCATTTTTAAATTTCAACTCATTATCAATTGATTTGACCATAGTTTTTAATGATTTTATGAAAATTGGTTTTTTCTAGTCTATTTTCATGTTACTTTATTAAAAACTGTAGTTATATATTAAATTTAATTAAATTTAGTCACTTAAGTGCATAAAAGTGGAGTTTTTATCATTCATTGCATATCATCCACATGCAAGTCATCTTTTAAAACTCACTTCCAATAAAATCTGAATCCTAAATGCATAAAGTTTGGCTTTTCATATGCAATTACATATACTTGAGTTTAAAATAATGCATTTCAATGTTATGTTTTACAGCTTAAGTGAAAAGGTGGTTTTTTCAAGCCTAATTACATGTGCAATTGATATCTAAAAGTACATATGCACAACTTAAGTGAAAAGGTGGCTTTTTCAAGACCAATTGCATATGCAATTGACATTAAAAATCTCGTTTTATAACTTAAGTAGAAAAGTGACTTTTTCCAAGCCCAATACATGTCTTTTGAAATATGTATTTGCACTCAAAAAGTGTGTATTTAACCATTTAAGTTGTGGAGTGTTGTTTTTATATGCAAATGCACATATAAAAGGCATTTTTAACACATTCTATCTATCATGTTGTCAAGGACGTCGAATTTGGGAGCATATGCATGTCTTTTATAATGTGTATTTGCACTCAAAAAGTGTGTATTTAATCACTTAAGTTATAAAGTGTTATTTTTATATGCAAATGCATATATAAAACAACGTTTTTAAAACCGTTGAAACTAAAATATATGTTATTGACTCCAAAAAGTACATTTTTACTCATTTTTGCTTATGTTTTCATTAAAAAGCAAGAAGTGGCGATTTTTGAGAGGAAAACATGTGTTTTTTACTTCAAAAAACCCACTTATTTTGGGGGATTTTGAGAAAAACAGGACTTTGAAGCCAAAATTCACAAGATTCATGGTCAAAACTCAATCATTTTTGCTCCCCATAGGATTGTTTTTGCACTAAATCTTCCAAGGATCATTCTTGGCTACTCAAAAATGAAGATTTGAAAGGATTTTGTTCACAAAAAGCAGCCCATTTAGGGCACGTTTTTGGGCGTTTTTGCTCAAAAACACCCCATTTTTTGTCATTTTTTTTCATCAAATCTAAACGGTTTTCTTCCAAGGTGAGCTCTTGGGTATTGTTTATCATTTGCAGCTTGTTTATCATTCATTTTAAGTTGCATTTGATGCCCTAGATGCCATTTTTAATTGCTATTACATGTGCATTTGAAATAGTCAATTTTTGTTGCTATTCTCTTGCATTTTGTTTCTCTAACTTCCCACACTTGGCAAGCAATGGATCTTGACTCAAAAATGCATTCATTTTGCAAGGATTGAGTCAAGATTCAAAATCTATTTAACTCTCATTCATGCAATCATTCTAAATCCAAAAATCTTTTCATTTTATTTTCAGATTTTACATAAGAGACTAAAGAAACTTCTTCCTTTATTTTTTGTGGAAAAGAGGTAAAATTTCTTGTAAATTTCATAGGGCAAAGTTGTATATATGTGTTCTTTCATTTTTGTTTGCAAATCTCTTCATTTCATTTTCAGATTTGCATTTGTTTTGTATATAATTTGTGCTCCTATCTTCCATCTAAATTCTCCAAGTTGCATATGCAAGTGCTTCATCTAGCTTGCATATGCAGTCGGGATTAAAAACCCCGTTCTTGAATGAAATTATCAAGGAAGGTAAGCTCACTTTGCAACATGCTTTTGCATCTAAAAAGTCCATTTTCATGCTTACACGCACTCCATCCGCGCTTGTTATATCGCTGCCATGTGACTTAAAAACTCATGATGGTAGTTGTTTGCATATGCTTGCGCATTTACTTACAATGAAAATACAATATCTCATTATAAGTGGATGTCTTTCCATTCAAATCTATGTATATTCCATATAATATCCTTGCTATCCGCATATGCTTTCACATTCCAAAAACCCGTTTTTGGGTTTTTCACAATAAAAACGCTTGTTTTTTAGCTCAAACATTTGCATCCATTCGATGTCCCAGAAATTTCCAGCTATCTCCATATGCTCACAATACCCCAGGCTCACTCCTTTGCATCAAAAAGTACGCAATGGATCCATCTCATGAAGATGTTCTCATCTTATGGAATTTTCACATGCTACATGATTGGAGATTCAAAGAAGGATTTTTGGCTTCAAAAGTTTGTGATTGTATTGTTTTCAGAATCAATGCAAGTTCTACCCAAGAAGAAGAAGGTTCCTCCCCATCATGTAAATGCAAGCTAAAAGCCCACCTCCAAGAGTTTACATACAATTTTCTTGCTTTTTCAAAAGCTACAAATGGACCTCAAAACCCTATTTGTGGGTGACAAGTACTTTCAAAATGACGTGTAATGGGATTTAAAAACCCCATTTACGAGAGATAAATCTTCCCATGCCAAGTGCAAAGAGTTGAAAACTGGAGCAATGACGACATAGAAAGTTTTCAAGACTGACTTTAAGTAGGCGATTTGTTGATACCATCAATACATAGCAGTCAAGGATGTAGGTTCCTATTCCAGATTCAGATGCTTTCACCAAACTACAGCATATTAAGCATCGAGCATCCTGTAGTAGCATGAAGACCAACAATGGATGATGTAATAGTTGTTGTGTCAGGCACTTAGAATATTTTCATCATGCCTTTGCAATTTGTATTTGACATATTACATGTAAAGTAAAAAAAGATGTAATTGCATGTGATAGTATCACGTGAAATGTTGTAACATGTAATCAAGTTGCAAGTGCATTAGGCATGCAACTTTGAATAAGTCAAAATTGGTTAGTTAGGGAATAAGTCAAGGTGGGTGAAGGTTTTCCCCTTCTTTCTCCAACTTTCTCTCCACTCTTTTCCTATATAAAGGAGGGAGCTCATTGTAAATAATCATCTTTTGGCAAGGCAAGAAAATTCTGCCAGTTTGTATCTACACTCTAAGACTTTGGGCTTAGATGTAAATTTGAATTGCTTTCAATGGAAGGGGCAACTTGCTTTCAAACTTTGTGTTGATTCAAGGTGTTATGTGACGAGATTTTTTGGATATTGATTGTGAATTTTGGAGTTTTGCTCAAGATGGATTTGAATTCAATTATGCAGACTTTGAGCTGCCTATTGCAATCAAAGCCAATTTGAACTTTTGAAGACTTTGTGCTGCAAAAGGACAAATTGTGATAGATAGTAGTGGCTGCAATTACTTAGAGTTGAAGACTTTGGGCTTCAGTTGTAAGTGTTTTTATTAAATTTGAGAGTACCCAATAAGAGATTTTGTGCCTTATTGGTTATTCTGCTTGAATCCTCACGAGACAAGCGCAAGAGACTTTGGGTTCCTGTTTTTGTTTCACAAAATATAAAAAGAAAGCTTCTGCCCCTGGTATTGTTCTTATGTCAATTCCAATGTCACCAGTGTTATCGTAGCAATAAGGCACTTTTTGTTAAGTTAGAAAGTAGTAGTTGTACGTAAATCATTCCTGAAAAAAAAGGAATTGATTAAGAGAACCGCCCTTTTCGTGATTTTAGTTAAGTTCCTATTGAAGCCACCTACGGTAAGAAGGGAGCCTCCCCTATTGTTGAGAGGGGAAAGAAATCTCATGAGACGTTGCCTAAAGTTACAATTTTGTAAGGTGTAGTCTTAGAGGCTTACAAAAAATTTAGCCAACACACCAGATCCAAAATGTTACAATGGAACCAAGAACATTTCAAGAATATGGAAGGAAGATGTGGTTTAAAATACATCAAACAGAAAATGCTACAGTGGAACCAAGAACATTTTATGAATATATTTGAAAAAAAAGAAAATATAGAAGCTGAGATTCATAGTTTAAATGAAGAAGTCATTAGAGAAGGAATGGATTTAGACAATTTAATAAAGAAAAAGAGTTGTTTAGTAAATATGATGATATCTTAACAAAAGAAGAAATATTTTTGAGGCAAAAATCCAAGGGCACATGGTTAGTTGAAGGAGATGGGAATTCAAAAAAATTCATAATAGCACAAAACAAAGGAAAAGTATCGACAAAATTATAAGAATAAAAGGTGAAAGAGGAAATGTTCTAGAAGAACCCGAAGTAATTGTGGAAGAGATTGTCATCTTTTTCAAAAAAACACTGATAATTGCGACTTTTCAAATCTTAAGGCACAAAATGAATTACTAACAAATATCCCTAAGATAGTATCAAAGGAACAAAATAAAATGCTCACAAACAAATTTACATTAACAGAAATTGTTGATGCTTTGAATCAACTACATCCTGAAAAGGCCCCTTGGTCCTAACAGATTCCCTATCGGTTTTTCCCATAAATGTTGGCACTTTGGGGGGAAGGAATTGTGGAAGGCAATAGAAAATATGAGAAATTTAGGCAAAATTATGAAAGAAATAAATAACACGTTTATTACCCTTATTCCCAAAAAGGATACCTAAGAGGATTTAAACAATTATAGACCAATCTCACTCTGCAACACTATCTATAATAGCCTTTCTAAAGAATTGGCTAATAGAGTTAAGCAGATTTTACCATAGATAATATCAAACAAACAAACAAGGTTTGTTCCTTGTAGATCCATTTTGGATGGAGCGATTATAGCTCAGGAAACTGTACATTCAGTTCTACACAGCCTAATACCCAGTATGCTGAAAAAATTGGATATAAAAAAAGCTTATAATAAAGTCGACTGGAGATTCCTCTATAAATGCATGGAAGCCTTTGACTTTTCTAAACAACGGATTAACTTGATTTTTAGTTGTATTTCGCACCCCTATGTGTCAAGTTTACTCAATGGAACCCCAGAAACACATTTTGAGATATCTAGGGGACTCAGACAGGGAAATCGAATATTCCCTTTCTTGTTTATAATAATGGAAGAAGCCTTTGAAAGAGCGGTACTTAAAGCACAAGAACAAAACAAAATTGAAGGCATCAAAGTTGTGAACGAAATGGATAATGTAACACACCAATAGTTTGCGGATGATACACCTTTATTTGGGGAAGGAACTAAGAAAAAAGCCAAAGAATTTAAATCCTTACTCAATAATTATATGAAAGCATCTGGGTAGATGGTAAATGCCAAAAAATCATAGGTATTTTTTCTAAACACGAATAGCAAAATAGAGGAAGAGATTTGCAACATTTTAGGCTTCAAAAAAGGGAAGTTTCCTAGAAAATATTTAGGTTTGCCACTAGATAAAGGCAACAAAACTAATAAACTATGGGATCTAATTCTTAATAGAATGGATCAAAGAATGGATACTTGGAAAGGATAATGGTTATCCATGCTGGCAGAGCAACAATGTTGACATCAATATTGTCAACACTTCCCTCTTATCAAATGTCGTGTTTACCCCTAACATAGGGTGCCAAGAAGAAAATGGATAAAAGATTGAGAACCTTTTATTGGCAAGGGGTCTCAGAAGATAGGAAATTAGCACTAAATAGCTAGGATTAGATTTGCGGACCTATATTAGAAGCGGGAATTGGCATGAAAAAATAAGCTTGGCAAAATAAGGCCTTAGGAGCGAAGTTAGTTTGGAAAATGTATAAGTAACCAGAAAGGAAATGGGCTAAAATTTTATATAAGAAGTACTTAAATGGAATAGATCCAAGTAATATATTTGGAACAACAAACCCTCTGAAGGGTTCTAGCATCTGGAATTTTATTCTAGAGTGTAGAAGCTTGATAATAGATAGGTTATCTTGGGATATTGAAGGAGTTTAGAAAGCTTTGTTTTGGGAGGATTCATGGGGGGATATTCAGCCATTGACAATCTCATTAGAACCCCGAGGATTAAAGAGGTTCTAATCAACTTATGGGGAAGATTTGTGAAGGATTATATAGTCATTCCAAATGGTGACCCTACTTTGGGATGGAGTTGGAAGTCTTCGGAAAACACGCCTTTAACAAAGGCTAAGAAGGGCAAGTTGCTTGAAGTGTTAAGATCAAGAGAGATAACAGTAAGGAAAACGGAGGATAGACTGATTTAGACAGAGTCAAGCACAGGAGAATATAAGGTAAAGGATAGGTATGCAAGCTTGATTAAATCCCAGCAATGGCTGAAAACCTAAATACCCACTCACTTATGTTGGGACAATAAGTGTCAACCAAAAGTAGGAATGTTTCTATGGGCGGCAATACAGAAAACGATTCTAATAGCTAATAGGTTTTAAAAGATTGGTTTTGAAGGACCCTCAAGGTGCTCCCTTTGTGAAAATGATGAAGGAGTAGATCACTTATTATTAAACTGTCCATAGTCATATGAGTGTTGGAGTTGGCTAGGAACGAGACTAGATTAGAAGGCAGCCTTGCAAAATAATCTATTAGAAACACTAAAAGGATGGCCAACAATCTGTAGAACAAGTCTGTTTAGCATTATATGGAAGATTGCCCCATCTATAATGGTTTGAGAGATTTGGAAAGAAGGGAACAGAAGAATTTTTCTAGAGAAGAGCACGAAAGTAGTTAATCTATGCAATAAAATAGAAGCAATTATTATTGAAACAGTAAATAATAGACTAAGAAATGAGAGTCAATTAGAAGGACCATTTTCATTTTGGGATGGTAAAATAAGAAAGGTATGGACTGGTCTCAAGATTACCCCTCAATATGGGAAAGGTAAAAAAGAAAGCAAACTAAAAAGAGAACAATATACTTGGCAAAAACCAAATCACAGGTGGGTACAAATTGAACTTTGATGGAGCACCAAGAGGCAATCCTAGGACTACTAGGATAGGTTGCATCGTTCATCACTGGGACGGATCAATCTATGCCAGAATTGTCAAACCAATCGGGAATACTTCTAGTAATATAGCTCAGATGGAGGTTTTAATTGAAGAGTTGTTAATAAGTAAAGATCTAAGAAAAGATAAATTGGCAATAGAAGACAATTCTCAAATCATAATCAATGCCTTAAGAACAAAAAGGACCCCAAATTGGAAATTGAGAGCAAGGCTAGAAAGAGCCTTAGATATATTGGATTACTTAAAAGAGACAACTATTAATCATATTCACAGAGAAGGCAATAAGGAAGCAGACAACTTTTGATGCAGGGGCATTCTTGGGTCCTCAGTGAATCTGGATGGTGGTGTGTTATTTGGCCAGTGTTACTCGATTGCAGCCTTAACTGATGGTCTCGGTTATTGAAAGAAGCTCGGTCGCTGAAGGAACTCGGTGAGACTTCTTGTGCTCGGTGGAACCGGTGCTCAGTAATACCTGTGTTGCTCGGTGTTGCTTGGCTTGGTCGGTTGTTTCACTGGTGCTCGGTTGTTTCTCTAGCGCTCGATAGTTCTGGTTTATCAACTGGAGTTCTTGGTGGTTTGGTTGGCCGACTTGGTGCATTTATTGTTGGTAGCTTTTGTTGCATTCTCCTATGTAGATCTAGAGGCCGACATGGAGAATTAAATAATTGTAAGGCTATTTGAGAGCCGACTTGCATTGCATTTACTATTTGTTTGTAGGAGTTAATTGTTTCATCCAGCCGACTTGTAGCTGATGGTTAGTATTTATATGGTGTTTGGGTAGATGTTTTTGCGATCATATTGGAAGTTCTGAGAGCTGATTTGGGAGAACCAAATAAGTGAAGTTGTGGAAAAGATCCTGCAAGATCCTTGCAGATCAGATTATTATTTGAAGTTCTAATAGCAGAGCTAGTGGTTTGCATACTTGGAGACAACGAGATTGCTTGGAGGCTTGCGAGCTCAAGTTTAGATCTACCTTAGGGTTTCCATCAGTTGCTGATAGTTTTCAAAACTGAACTAGCTGGAGTTGTATTGGATCTTGTTGATCTTGCAGAATTGTTTCTGATTGTAATTGGCCCTAACCCACAGTCGGGGCATGTTAATGGAAAATCTGATTTGAGCATATCTTGTTGTGATATTTCCGTTGTGTTGTTGATTGGCTGCAAGGTTGGACTGTCCTTCATTGGATCCACCATTCTTTGAGCTGCACCAAATTTGCCAATGAAGGGGCAGATGGATACTTTATAGAGAAATTAGAAGATTAATTAAACGATTGCAAATTAAATTTGTTGTTGAGCTGGAAGGATCTCCTTAGCTAGTAACTATATGATGATTACTTCACTTAGTTGTTAAGCTGCAACTGATAGGTTGTCTGGTTAAGAAAGAAAGTATATTAGGGAGACTCTTAGTAACAAATATGACCTCAAATTTGCTCCTTTCCATCGTAGAAATACATTATATTTATGCATGAGGGATTTTCCTCGAAGAATATGTTTAGTCTCCTTAAGATTGGTAATGTAAGCCAAAGTTGATGTTAGTATTAGGTAATCATATTATAGTAAGGCTTGAAAATTGATCAAGCCCATAAATGAGTATTTATCACATCGAAGTCATTCACTTTGCTGCAACAATGACCAACGATCATTATAGTTAATTTAATTCGCTGTGGTGGCAGTGAGGTTAAATTTACTAATAAGAGTAGAGATCGTTCTAGATTTTGTAGTATTGTCTATTTAACCTCAACAAGTTGCTAAATAGTAGATTCTAGGTGGTATCGTTTCCAAAGTGAAGAAAGAAGTAGATACGCAGATCAGGTTGAAGGAGAAAAAACAGCAAATGTCCTTTACTAGGGAAATTACGATAGATAGGTAGCAGGGCATCATTGTGTTTCCACACAATCTGGTGGTTAGGGTTGTAATGTGTGTCCTTGGAGATGAATATATCTTCAACGATGATAGGACAAGGGCTAACACTAATCTTGCCTCAATGTTCTTAGCATTAGCAATGCATTTTGAGGAGAACAGAGTGAAATTGATAAAATTGTGCAAAAACATTTTTATCAAGAAAATATTGGTGGATATCGATAGGCTCGTGGTAAATATCTATGCCGACCTGACCATTCCAAAGCCAAGACAATATGACCAGCTTATCCCAAAATTTCCTATTATAGATGTAGAAGATTGGGAGACCTTCGATCGTACGAAGCCAAACATTGGGCGAATCCTGAACTTTTTAATGTGGTTATTACGTTTAAGAGGCCAAACTGTATCAATCGGTTCGAGAACTATCTACTAGAGGATGGAGTTCATTTGGAAGAGGGAAATGTGGACATTCCAAATGCTATATTCTTGAATGAGCAAGGCCATCCAAAGTCATCCCATGGAGAATCAAGCACAAGGATGGTAAGGGCAAAAAGGTTAAAATTTCAGATTAGACGAAAGACGAGCATTCTTGCAATCATTGCAGGAGCTTCTTGGTTTTTGCTCTGGTTCTAGTAGGGTTAGGGTTGTTATGTTGCTTCGTCCTTACGGTATATATCCTTGTAGTTCTTTTTGTTTATTGTAGGTTGTTTAGCTTTTGGGGATAGGGCAATTCATAGCTTCATTTTGCCCTTTTTGCTATCTAGCTAATTTTGTATAAATATCTCTCTGTATATTCATGGCGACCAAGTATATGAAGACTATATGGTATACATAGGTCAAGAATATTTTGCAATATGATTTGAAAGCTCTATTCTCAGAAACATTGGTTAATATAAAGGTTGAGTATAAGCTACAAAAGTTCTAGTGCTTACCATGTGTATGGACTGTAATATTTTGAATCAATATAAAGATATTGTCTATAGTTATATCTCAAAGAATCTGACTTAATGGATGATCTATCCCTATCTTTTTAATGCTTCTTGAACTCTTTCACAGCATATGGTTTGTGTTTAGTGATTACGGTTAACTGCACTCAATTCTAAAAATGTTTTATTTCCAAATTTGTATGTGTTAAAGTTTTAGGATCATTGCAAATGTAATAACACTATCTCATTGTATGTGTTTTCCAAATGCAACAATCTCTTGCATTTATATTGATAATGAGCCAAGAAGAGACATGTCCCTTCATGAGACATGTCTATTCATTAACATGTAATTAATATAATGCCAATTATCATTATATATACATACATATATAATATCTCTTGAGTATTATATTAATTTCTCTAATATTTACATAATAATATATATATATATATATATATATATATATATATATATATATTTAAGTGTGTGTGTGTGTGTGTGTATATATATATATATATATTTAAGTGTGTGTGTGTGTGTGTGTATATATATATATATATATACTAAATAGATATACACATATCTTCACTAGTATTGACTCATAGTGCTTATTCGACTGAAGCTACAAAACATCAACACTCCCTCTTAGCTAGGGAGGATAAATCAATCCAATGTCAACACTTAAGACACTTGGCAACATCAATCACATGTTGTAAGCAATAAAGGCATCATCATCATGATGTAATCAATAGAAACATAGTCTCAATATGTGGATTGCCTCCATCGGCGATTCTATCCACAAGTTCTCAGGTGGATTGCCTCCATCGGCGATTCTATCCACAAGCTCTTGAGTATTGGCCTATTAGAATGTCAACACATGATATTCACCAAATACTCTGAGTATTGGCCTATTAGAACATCAACATATGATATTCACCAAGTACTCAATAAGGTACTGGCCTACAGAATATCAACACATGATATTCACCAAATACCTATCATATATCTATACAAACAACTCTTAGACCATCAATGACATCTAACACTTAGTTGTTGATTTACAAGATATATCTATGCAAACAACTTATAGACTGTCAATTTAATGACATCTAACACTTAGTTGTTGCTTTACAAGATGTATCTATACAAGCAACTTATAGACCATCAATTTAATGACATCTAACACTTAGTTGTTACTTTACAAGATATATTTATGCAAACAACTCATAGATTGTCAACTTAATGACATCTAACACTTAGTTGTTGCATTAATTCATCATGATCTGTTTCAACATTATAAATAATGTATATCATGATTTAAGTTATTGTAAGATCGTCACCTTCCAATAACTTCTACAAATACAAGTGATAATCATTTGGAAGTCGTCACTTCCTCATGATTTACACAAGGAGCAGGCTCATTAAAAACATTCATGATTCATTAGTATAATAATCAATTATATCAAGTTTACCTCAGAAGTGTTTCACCTTCAATAGTGAACTCCCTCTCAATCAATATGATCAAGATTGTCACAAGTTGACTGAATCATCTGCTCCCTCTGAAGCTCAAGTTTATCGACTTCTTGACCTCTTTTGAAATGTCAGACTCCCTTTGCATTTGGTCTCAATCATCAATTCATTTGCAAGTATCAAGTTATTTCTCCCTTGAATGCAATTATCTTGTACCTCTTTCCTGAAGGTATGTCAGAGAGATGTTACAAATAGCTCACTAAACTATCTCGACCGAAAATACCAATGATAGAAGCATACAAGATTTTACTAACCAATATTAAAGCATGAATTACAAACTCAAAAATTATGTGCATTAATAAAACATGAAATACTTATCTTTTATAAATTTCAAGTATTTCATTCTATAACGTGAGCCCATATAGAAAATATCATGCAAATTCACAGAATGATGTCATCATTCTCAAAAATTACTATAATTCTTCACATGAACTACATTTAATATCCAAAGGTTCTATACACTATCACAACCTTCAATCTTATTAGATCTCCCTTCAAGTGGTTAGGTTTTTAAAGAAGGAACCTCACTCTTTTTCAGATTTGTTTTCATAGACCCATACATAGTCGGTCATAACTTTTGAACCTGGCATTTTCTCTTCAATCACTCTGGTGAGATCCTTGTAAATTTGTCTATCACCAACATATCCGAAATTTGGGAAAATCCAACAGTGCATTTGGGAGATATGGTCTTCGTATTGAGACTGCATTTTCTGAGACAGTCACACATTCACCATCAGCAAACTACTCTCTTACATTTGCAACTTGGCTCTGATACCATGTTAAAGTTTTAGGATCATTGCAAATGTAATAACACTATCTCATTGTATGTGTTTTCCAAATGCAACAATCTCTTGCATTTATATTGGGAATGAGCCAAGAAGAGACATGTCCCTTCATGAAACATGTCTATTCATTAACATGTAATTAATATAATGACAATTATGATTATATATATATATAATATCTCTTGAGTATTATATTAATTTCTCTAATATTTACATAATAATATATATATATATATATATATATATATATATATATATATATTTAAGTATATATATATATCTCATATATACTAAATAGATATATACATATCTTCACTAGTATTGACTCACAGTGTTTATTCGACTGAAGCTACAAAACATCAACAGTATGGCATTACAAAGGATGAAAAGAGCTATTAATTTTATTGGATTTGGAATAAATAGGTACAAATAATAAACAAATGTGATTTGTTGACATATGTGTATGTATTGTACTTGTGGGTGTATCCTCAATTTGGATGTCTAGAAGTGCTCTTCTAATGTGATTTCATCATGTAGAATTTACTTTGGGAGGCGTAAGCTTTATGGAAAGAACAAATTCATTTAACTATATGGGCAAAAGGTTTGATTAACTTGAATGGGTTTAAATAAGTCTGGGATGGTAGATATGCTTTGATAAATAATTTGATATACAAAACAGAATCTTTAGCCAATAAATTAAAGCTCTTGATAGTAAGCAATAGTATTATAATTGCAAAATATAGCTACATTTGAGGTTAAATTTCCTTATTCTCGCTTTTCCAAATATCGGGTAGATATAGAGATGATTTGACGGATCAATAAGAAGGCATTGATAAGGATAGAATAGAGTAGAGGCAATTGGGAGATGGACCCCTTTCAAAATTTGAGATAAATTAAGGATAGCCTTTTAAGTAACATCTTAATTCAAAAAATGTTTATATTAAAAGATATCTATATATATACATATATACGTATTCCCAGATATATGCATATATATTATACATTATACATTGCTCCACTTTAAATGTATAATATATATCTGTATATATATACTCTTTGGCTTTTGTAGTTATACGTTTGGTAACTTTATGAGGGACAAATAGATGTTTGGCTCGCTTTGAATCAAAGTATAGCGAGATACCCAACAGGAATTTCACAAATTTTCACGGATTCTTCAGGACAGTACGTGATATTGTAAATTCAATACAAGGTACCATGCTCATCCATCAAACAGGGATATCTATCAATTTTGTGACAAGGAATACGGGCTACATGTTTTAATATAATCATATGGTTCCTATTCACAATCATAATTCAAAGATATAACGGCATTGAGACTTTGATAGCTGTAAGTGGCTGATATATTTATTTAAATTGTTTGCAAGTTGATAATAGGATTATAAAATGTACTGTATCATATTGCCTAAGGATGTTTTGTACTTTGTATCTATTTAAGAAAGGGCAAACTGGTCTTAGTAGATGGATCTCTTCATGGTAGTATATTTAGTAGGCTTGATGAGCTAGCATTTGTGTTCTACCCATGTGGGTTAGGTATCGTCTTCCTGAGGTAGGACTATCAGTTTTTAAATCTTTTCCTGTGGTAGGATAAAGATATTATTAAGAGCTGTTTGATTTATATTTATTTCCTATTGAAACAAGATGTTATATAGGTTCGTTAATGCTTTCTAACGTTTCTAAGCCTCAGATAAGTTCACAAATGTTATCTCTAAATCTCGGTTCAGCAATGCTTTCAAAATAGTCTGGTGGTGTAAAAGGTATGCAGGTTCAAGCTCTCTTCTTTGAAGTTTCTTCGGTGGGCAATTCTAGAAGGCCATAGGTCATTAAAAGGTCAAGAGGTAACATATGCACTCAGTTTGGAATAATAGGGGTACCAGCTGAGTGGTAAATTTGTTGATTAAGACTGACCTTCATGGCTAGCTATTGCTTTTGAGTTGTTTCAGTCTGGTTTAGCAATATTTGCAGGAAAAAGGATGAAGGAAGAAGGCTAGATAGGACATGTTAGGGAAAGCCTTCAAAGATGGGTCTTTTGTGTTTGATTATGCAATCTCAATTTCATGTATCTATTGTATAGAGGTAGTTTGTAAGACAGCTGCATCCAAGAAAGGCTACATTTCAATATTGTCTATTGTAATCTTTGATGTATATTTGGCGCAGCATGTTGAAACTGGTATTGTAATTTGGGTTGGGTTGGGTCATTTTCAGAAATCTTGTATTGGGGTATAGCTCTTTGCCATTTTGATGTAATTTAGCAGTAAGTAGGTTGTCAAGAGCTACAACCGGAGGCTTTCTTCCTAGTTCTTATCTGCCGGTATGCTCCCCTGAACCAGGCGCATTTATACGTTTTACATTTACTAATAAAATTCAGCTACAGCCTTTACCGATTAAAAAAAATGTTGATTATTAAAAATATAAAATGAATTGTATTATAATTTATGAAAAAAAAAAAATTTAAAAAAACTAAATAAGAGAACCTAACTTTTAAAAAAAAAACTAAAAAGCAGCTCAAAGCCACCAGGGAAGAAGTATCGCCAACTGCTGAGTGCAGAGTTTGTAGACTTTTGGTCATCCGTTATCCACCAAAATCAATCACCTGCAAGCTGCAACATCTCAAATATTCGTCAAACCTTGGCTGCAACTACATGTAAAAGTACATTTTAGCATTCGAGAGTTGGTAACATTGATAATTATCTTGTACTTCCACAAAATACAAGCTCATGCAATGACACAATTTAGTCTTAAGAAAAATTGCCTTCAATTTTTTATAACCTCAAGAAGCAGAATTTCAGACAACTACAATATACTTGCAATCAAGCTCCAGTCCATATAGAGGTCAGAAAAATGAATACACAAAATTCAAATTATATAAGGATATCTTGAACAGAGCTCCGGACTTTCGCAAGTTCATCTTGCTTTGAATTGATAGCCTTTGTATTTTGCCGAATAATGTTCATAAGCTTTAATTTTGACCGTCTGTAGTCATAAAAACCTCCTGTCATGCCACCTTTTTTGCTCACTTGATCACCTGTAAAGTATGGTTAAAAAACCAAATAATCAAATATGCATTGCAAGAAAACAGGAGCAAAGCCACAGTTTTCACTTAACAACCAGAGGCTCACCTTCCAACGTAATACAATCCAATGAATCAGTTCGAGCAACCTTTGTAGCCACCTCCAGATCACGACAAATGACAGTTCTTCCAAAAATCTGTCAAATAGCTATATACTCAGTTATAAAATGATACATTTTTAAATTATTTACATAAAATTTTCTTGTTAAAATGCACTTGATTTTTGTGCTCTAGCTGACATGTTGGTACATAATGCCCACAAAAAAATGCTCTTTTTTCAAATTGCAATATGTATTTGTAGAAACAAAAAGGGAAATTTTTCATGAACCCACCTTTGCCCTTCAATAAAAAAAAAAGCTACAAGTAAACTGCTACAAGAGGGAAATGTAGACAGACAAAACATTTCAAGATAAACTTATGCCATAAAAACCAGAAGTTCAATACGAATAGCCCTTGAAAGGTATTGATAATTAGTATTACATGTCATCTGACCTGGGAAAAGGCAGGCGCAAATCTTGAAGAGAACTTTAGCTTTTTCAAAAGAGGAACAATATCTGGATTATGCGGATAATTAACTTGCGGAGCTCTCACACGATTCAAAGGCATAAAAGTCACTCTTCCACCTTTCTCAGCAGTAAGGTATCTAATAATTCTGGTTGAAATCTCATCTGACTCAACTACAACATGAAACAAGCTGCAATAATGTGCATGACAAGTACTTAATGTTATATTACATTTAACCTGAAATTTAACACTACATAACAAAGTTTCAAATGTAATCTAACATTCATTGTTAATTTCAATAATTGGAGATAGTACTCAGCTCATCTAAAATGCTATAATGAATATAGACTTGAAATCACACATAAACAACACCATAAACTTGTGATAGAAGAAATTTTAAATTGAAATTGCAAAGATTAAACTGAAACCTTATAAGTTGAACCATCGCATAAAGGGATTCCTAAAGAAGATGAATCTACCTTGTAGTAGTGTGATGCTATTCAAACATGGTAATTCAAGTAGTGGCCTTTTAGATGGCACTAACCATCAACAAGATTATACGAAACGCTCTGGTCTTAAAGAGGAAATGATGAAAGTTCTCTTACCTATTTCCTGCAGTAACTTCAACAGCAGTGAAAAATTTCTCATCACAATCCAGCAATTCACAGATTGGACCAAATACACCAGGGATGCTATGATCCCTGCAAATTCTTCTTATTGAATTAAGGCCCCGTCTTATATCCTGAACAATAGCATCAAATGAAATATAATTAATCTTAAGAATGAGCACAATCTACTTCAGAAAAGTAGTATAAAGGTTCAAAACAATGATATATATAGGGGAGAGGAGCCAGTACATTCTCACCCTAACTTTGCGCTTCTCAAAATCCTATGTGGATATTTCAAATTACTATAAAAATTTTGCAGCAATTTACTTGTCAAGTCCCTAACTTAAAAACAAAATTTCAAGTCCATATGGTCAAATATGATGCCACATCAACGTGCTTTTTTGTGAAGATGTCTAAAAATGGTCCCAAAAAATGATAAGACCAATAGGTGTGCACTAAGTCATGTTTAATGGTGCACTGATGTGGCAACACATGAGTGGTTTTTTTTTTAAATTTAAAGGTATCTTTTTGGGGACATGCATTGATGGGACATTTTTAGTGCACCACTATACGGTCTCTTTTGTCCACCTCCTATAACATGTATTGGGCTCCACGCATGTATCTCCCCTAACGTATTGAACTTTTAAGTTACGTTGAGAACAGAAAAATGGGACAATAAAATCATGAAAACGTGCACAAGTAGACAAAATGTTGATCAAAACATATTAGATATGATATAGACTTCATAAGATTTGCCCAGCTCAGTCTGATGACTGCATTATGTTACCACATATGAATGTCATTATTTATCCTCCATGTTTCAGAGTTTCTTAGTGTGTACTTATTTTAACTTCAATATAATTTTGATGTATTTCCAATATGGAATCAACGCCATGGCTCTTGTTTATTATAAGTGCATACTTTGTAAAGCAGTAACAATGTTCCATGAAAGATCAAATACAACTTCTAGTAGACAGACTGAAAACCAATAAAATTCAGTTTGGCTCTGGCTCATCTACAACAAGATCCAATAAAAATATACATCATCACATACAGAGTTTCAGAAAAATGTAGAAATGTGAATATATCCACACTAGAGAGAAGACATGATATTGAAGAGCAAAAAACTTCTGACTGCAGCACGCTTACAAGAAGAAGAGTTTTACTTTTAATTACAAGTCTAACAATAAGTCTGTTTACTCGGTTGCCAATTTGGGTACAGATGCAGGTTCGGGAACTGAAACCTCGTATGGCAGTATGGCAATTTTTTTGCTTGAGTATGGGTATGGGAATATATATATATATATATATTGTTCAAAAATATAAATTATAAGAACTCAAAATCTAGGTTACAGGTTCCAATTCGAGTTCTAGTTCGACGATTATAAATATTGGAGGGAGTTTGGCAAAGGTAAAAATTCAAAAAAAAAATCGACATTAAATTTGCCTTATATAAATTTATTTATTTTAAATATATGTAATATATCCACAAAATTGTCAAAATAGTTTAGCATTGCTAAATAATTTAACTATATAACTCAATATAATTTAAAATAAAATAATATTATATTAAATATCATAAAATTCGGATGGTCTGATAAAAGTAAAACTTTGCCAAAATTCGAATTTCATGGATGAAGTTTGACGAATGCAGTGACTTCACTCATTATTGCCAAAAAAAGGAGGATATTTAAATACCTCATATTCATAAGTTGCGAAAATGATAATACTCAAGTCTCAAAATGTCAGTGCACAAAGAAAATTCAAATTATGATTGATATTTAACACTCATATTCTTCTTCGTCACAAGCATCAAGGTTAAAATCAACATTTGGTTCAATTTCATTTGAACCACAATCAATTGCATTGCCACTCCCACTAGCTGTCACAAGTGCAGAACCTGGTTTAATTTCATTTTTCAAACATTTGACCAAATGTCAAATCATTACAATACAAGGGAAGTGATTTCACAAACCATAAAAATAACAGCTGCTACATATGCATACTGTAAATCAACTGAAACCAATCTCATTAATGCTGATATAAACTTTACTTACGCCATGTTCACAGATACAGCTCACAAATGCAGCTGAAATGATATTTAATTGGTTGCTCGCTGGCATACTCTGATATAAAATTTAACTCAGGGTTTAATATATGAAACTAGAGTTGGGTATGGCCCTTGGTATTTCCTGGGTGCCCAGGCTTACTGAAGGACCCACAGCGAACCCAGGCACCCAGGATGTATCCAAGCTGTACAGGGTGATACCTAAACCATACTAGGACCCTGGCTCTACCATCAGCACACAGTAACATAGGTCTGCTATTGATAGACTCAAATATGCAGAGAAATCAGTGGCATGCTAAGATAAGGAGAAATCTGCCAGAATCCTGGATAAAAACTGGCAAATAGGTGGGTCTGGCACTGGTTAATCATGGCTGAATCAGACTAAAGAAAATAACTAGAAGGAAAAATGTGGCAGAAATGTGTCATACCTGGGGTGCTCAACTTGTCCAATATTGGAGCTCTTATATGGGAGGAAATGAGATTACACTAATATGCAGAATGGTTATACTGGTAAAACTAAATCCAGGGCCAAATGGCCAGCACTTATCTTGCACTTAGAGCCATTGAACAGTATAAGGAACGGAGTTCATTCCCAAACAAGAGACGTGAAACTAGCTTCCCTTAAAAAGGGTACATTAAAATAACAGATAGTAAGTGCAAAAGGAAAATATATTGTCAAAGAAAAAGTATTCACTTCATGTCCTTTATTTCTTGTATAAATTTAGAAAATTCATACAGAGATACCTCAGGTTTGCTAGTTAAATAAATGGAAGGGCATTTGCTTTTTATTAATCATTACTAAATTCAGCTAGGTCCACCATGTTTCCTCTATAACCTATATCATCAATCTATTTCCAGCTTTGAATGCAATTGTGGGTTGATAGGGTAGGTGTTAATAACACGGACATCATGTTCATTATTCGTGATGTACAATTTCATAATAATTTATCTCAACCTTCAACTTATCCATGTAACCAATTATTGACTTCCTTACCGAATCAGCTACCATAGTTAAACCTCATATATTGTCAGCAATCAAATCCTATGCTGAAGATATTAAAGTCGAGATTTTATCTTCTGCTCATGTTCTTTAATAATTTAACAAGATTCTCAAGTTTTCAGCTGGTTAACAGCATGTTTGTTGATGATGTAAAAATATTTTTAATCAATACAATGGTGCAGCCCCTAAGCTGCCATTTACCGATCAAAAAAATAATAATTTAACTAGTTTCTCACATATGGTTCCATTCTTTACATTATTGAGTGGAACACCATGTCAGACAATATACATTTTAATGGTTTTCCAGTGTTTACCCAAGTTTTTCAAAGATTTGATGCATTATTTTGATGTTTCATTTAGTTAATCATTTTATTGCATCATATGCACCTAGGATAGGATAAGCTAGTTTAGGTACATCTCTACATTAGCACACATAAGACTAAATTTCCTATTAGCTCACATTGGTTGTATAGTCACATCTTTATTGTGTACACATTTGTAATTCATTGTTAAACATATCTTTCATATTACTTTTGCATATTCCATCCTTAAATAGAATAGCATTACTCTATCATTGTGGTCTTCTGATTTTTTTGTGCTATTCTTTAACTTACACCATAGCAAAATCTCACATGGCATCAAAGCGGGGGATTGCCTAAAGGCTAGTTTCAAAAGATCTACAATTGGAGACCTTATTTTTTTTCTCAAAATAAGAGTATGCTCTTCTCTTGCATCAAATAAATTCTATGGGTGTTTGTTCTGTGACTTTGTTTTTCAAGTTGCTATGGGAGATTCTTGTAACAAAATCCAAACTCACAATTCAGGTCAAAGCGTACAAAAAAGTAGATTTTGCCTTTTGTAAGATTCAAATTGACATCAGGCAAACAATTTGCAAAACATTTTTCAAGTCGGAGTTGTTTGGGAGATTCTACATGTAGCTAATATTAAATTTGGAGCACTTTGTGATCCAAATAAGTTTGGGAATTCAAAATGCATAGTGAGAGATTGGCAGTAATTTAAAGTATTCAACAAACAATATGCAAATTATAAAATACCTATTATTCAAAAAAGAGAATTAATAGAAATTGCCAAACTCCGTGTAATAGATGGATGCCTACAACTTTGCCACATTAATTTGACAACCAGCAACATCTACATTTTGCAGCTACATGAACCAAAAAACTTGGTGAGACTTCCAAATTATTGATTTCCTTGGAAACTGAAGAGTCACTACTTCTAAGCCCTCATTGAAAGATGAAATGGACAGCCAAACAAGGACAAATTAGCACTCAAATCAAATTGAAGTACAACAATATTTATTTTTGATACACCAACTTTGGTGGGGTCCGAACTTCTGTTAATATTATGGCCTTTTCAGCTAAGATCAATTAGGACAAGTTGATAATAATAAATTATGGAAATATATTTTTATTATCACACCTTTGGTTAATTAATATATATGTGTGTGTGTGTGTGTGTGTGTGGAAGTGCGATTTTATAATAATAAATAATAAGGCATTTATTATTTTTTATTATAAATAAAATAAAATTACTTGGGAGGGCCCAAGTCGGCCACCTTGAGGTGGTAGAGTTTATCCAATGATGCTCATATATATTGGAGTTTTTGATGAAGGACAAACACATCAAAAACATAACATTTGAATGTCCTCTTCATCAATGCTTGGAGCGAATTGATGAGCAAATTCAGTCAGCATCTTAAGGAGCGATGTCAAAGCGAAAATGTCAAGGAGACTCAGCAAATTCAATATGCTAGGATCGGTTATCCTTGCAGTCCTTATCATCGCCTAATTAGTAGCCAGTACAAGTGTGATTCAAGGGCAGCGAACTAAAGTATATATACCAGTGAAGTCTGATATATAAAAGTAGGTATCAATACTTGATATTGATGCAGCCCTTAAATGCATTGAATGATAAGTACTTGAGCAATTTATTTCAGACCTTGGGAGATCCGATCATGAGAAGATTGGAGGCTCCTAAGAGCAGAAAATTAGGGCAGAATTTAAGGACAAATTAAGCAGCCCTAAAGGTCAAATTAGGGCAGAATTGGAGCAGCCTTAGAAGAGCGAATTGAAGACCTTCAAGAGCTGATTCATAACAGTCATTGAGGGCAACATTAGAAGACTAATTTGAAGACTACTACAAAACAGGTCAGAATTCAAATTAAGGTCAAATTGAATCAGATCTAGGATGACTTGAAAGCAAGTCAAAAGAAGCCCTAGGTGGGCTAACTCAGGTCACGTCTAGAGGGAGTTGATACTATCCAAGTACTATCTCTCCTTCTTTGTGATTACGTATTTATATCATGTGCTTAGTCTTGAAAGACCTCTATAGATTGTAAATTCCTTGCTATAATCTGAAAATATGAACAATTTCTACCCTATTAGTCAAAAATAAAACTTTCTTTAGTTTGTTGAAAAGATCTTCAAAATGCCCACATCGAAAAACAAAAAATACAAGATGAATTGATGTCTCATTACACGTCACAAGGCTACATCAATGGGAACCAACAATTGATATAGAAGACAAATTTTAAGTTAACTCTGCCCTCTGAAGCTATACAATGCACAATTGTATCCATATTGTACATACGAAAAACTGTCATTCAATGTGCAAGAATGCTCTGAATGATAAATTAGTAGAATGAGAATGATCATGCAATTCACCACCTCAATTTACCCATCTATATGTGGGTGGAATGGAGTAGACTTCATTGTCAACCTCGTACCCATCATGTCCAACAATGATGACCAAAAGTTGTCAAGGAACCTACTATACCAATTAGAGATGATGCTTTGCGGCAAACCCAAATGGACCTAGACATTCTCAAAGAAAATATTGTCAATTTATTCAGTGGAGACCCCTTTCTTGAAAGTTACCATGATACCAGTTTTTAGAATCTACCACTACATACACACAATCACGATCATGTCTATTAGTATGACGGTCTACATGGAATCCATGGAAACAAAGTGCCAAGGCTTATCGAGATCGCAAAGGGTGTACAAATTACTTGCTTTCCATTTCCATGCTTTGAAGGGCACAATTTGTATAATACCAATGTATAAGATGACATCATAATGCATTTTTTGCAAATAGAAATACTTCTAGAGTACAAAAATGGTCTTCTTCATTCTATAATATCCTACAACCCAATTGTATTGTGCTTTCGATATCATCATTTGTCGTTCCGCAATAGAAACATGTGTCGCATGTGACAGAATTCCATTGTGCAAACTAGAAAAGGACTTGTTTACCTTCTACTAGTCTTTGTTAGATATCACAAAATTGAAAATCATTTCCATACAGATGAGGCCAATCTCTTATTCAGTGCCCACAATGATGAATATTTTGTCATTGATATCAAAGGTTGATGATCAAGGTCCTGTAAATTTGGAGGATTACTCAAAGTAATAGAGAATAGGAATGAAATGCTTATCAAGTTGTTGATTAGTCATCAGCTGCTTGGTTGTTTGTTTGAGCTACTTGGCTACTTGCTTGAGCTGGTTGCTTACTTGCTTGAGCTACTTGGTTGTTTGGTTGAGCTACTTGGTTGCGTGCTTGAGCTGCTTAGTTGTTTGCTCAAGCTGGTTGCTTGTCTACTTCTTTGTGCCAAGTCCAAATGCTATGTCACCATTGAATGTTCAAAAAGGGTTGACATCCATAATTTAAATGCGGCGGCTTCAGGTTTGTGACAACAAATTTATGTATAGTTTCATCACATTATACTCCACGTACTCTTTAATACATAGCTTTTTTTTTGTGGGGGTGGCGGGGGGGACACAGTCTTTTAATCATTCCATCATTCCTTAGTGCGACGGCAGCAGCTTCAAACTGGTGTAACAATCTTCTTTAGCATTAAAAGAGTTATTCAATAGTCAATTGAAAGATTCTTCAGCCGGGCCCTTTGTGAAGGAGTCGTTTTTCAAATTTAGAATCAATGCATGGAAATTTGTGGGGAATAAATAATCTCTTCGCAGGCTATTAAATATAACGTTGTATTTCATGAAAATTTGTTTTTACCACATATACTTCTTCAGTCGTTGATTCCGGTGAGTTAAAGGTGTAAGGCATATTATTGGAGGCTAATATATTATTTTGAGCAAAGGATGCTATTGAGAAGGCATGATGATATAGAGTTGATGTATGATTTTTTGTGAGCTGTGTCAATTTTTATTGCCATTATTGGGCGGTGCTTTTTGTATCGAGCAGCATTTTGGGTGCAGGAAGTTGAGCAGTTAATAGAGTAATGTATCTGGCTGAGGCAATGCAACTTATTTTTAATGGAGCAATGCTATTGATTTAAGGCATTATGAGTTGAGCTTGCACAAAAAAAAAGAGTTGAGAATGATGATCAAGTAGGGGATGAAAAATGAGGATGCGTTAGTAGTTCTTGCAGAGCACTTCAGTGGAGTGATCGAGAATCCAATTTTCGCCATTGCTTGAAAGGGGCAGCAATATTTTTTTATATATTTGGTACAAGTAATTAAGTGTTGGCAATACTCACACTGGGTATGGTTTCTGAGATTTATGCATTGTGCAAACTGGTGAATTAAAAAGGGGTTGAAGATTATTTTTGGTTTGGTCTTCTGCAAGATTATTTATGGTTTGGTCTGCTGCAACCTTATATCTTTGGTTCGGTCTGCTGCAAGCTTATATTTATTGATACCTTTATTGTTCTATAACACTGGGGTGTTGTGTAATTTTCAGACTGTGATTGAAATGCTGAGTGTATGGTGAAAGGTGGCATTTTAGTTTCAATGGTTTTGAGTTGATGCAAGAACTAAAGTTGGTGCTTCAGCTGATCGGAGTTGGTGCTTTGAGAAGGGCTGGTGCTCATTTATGTAATCCAGGTTGGTGCCAATTTCGTTAATGAAAGCTATTGTGTGTCGTGGTTTTTTAACCAAAAGGGTTTTCCACATGAAATTTGGTGTACTACTTGTTGTAGTGTTTTCAACAATAACATACAACTCCCTGTCATATGCAAGTTACCTACATACTGTATCGAACAAGGTCTTCCTATAGTAGAAACCGAGATGCCCATGTTGCAGGAGCATTGCCCAAGTGCATATTCAAAGGCTTTTGTCTCAAATTCAAAAGACTACCAATCTGCAAGAGCCAAAACTAGTGCTAAACATAGCCTCCTATTCATTTCTATAAATTGCCATCATTGTGATTTGTCCAAATGTATTTTTGCATTTGTTCTTCACCTTGGTGCTTGATCCATAGGCCATGCCAAGGGTGAAAATCCCACCACAAATCTTATGTTACATCCTTTCCTTGTGAACCTTTTAATATAACTTAAATAACTATTTCATGCGAAGTGTGATGTAAGACAGTTAAGTGCTTTTTATTAATTTGAGTTGATATATTATGATCGTGATGATTTAAAATTTACGTTTGTGGAATATTAGGGAAGAATTATATTAAATTTCATTATGGATAATAAATGTAAACTATAATTCTATAAGTGGTTGACTATTACAAATTTTGCAGTGATAATGGTAATTAATCCTTCCTTGTCAGTGAATGCAGGAGAAGATCCATCCCGCGAGCACGGGAAGAGTTTCATCAGAGTGAGGGGATGTGGACATACAATGAAGGTCGAAAATGTCATCCAAGCAAGAACCGCGACTATTTAACTAGTTATCAAGTATAGGAAGGGTGTTGCCTTAGATATGTCTAGATGGTTGCCTTTCTCTTCTAGTGTTAATAAAGAATTTTGACCTTATAATTAATCTAAATGCTTTAGATCCATCTTATCGATTTTAAGGAACAACCATGGTGATCTCTTCATTCATTTTCATATATATATATATATATATATATATATATCAATGATCATTAAAATGTATGACTGCTAACCAAACAATCATGCGTAGCTTAGCAACTTATCGCATGATTGTTTGGTTAACAGTCATATGTTTTAATCATCATTGACATACATGTATATATGATTAAAACGTATGACTCTTAACCAATCATGTGTAGATCCATGCATATTGTAATGTTCTAAGGCGACAAAGTGGATGCACCCACGATGATTGAGTAATTAGGTACACAAGATGAAAGTTGGCACTAAGTTGTTAAGCACGTATACATTTAGTTATATGAATGCACACGAGATAAATGTTTAGGCATATTTTATGTACATACATACACACACACACACACACACACACACACATATATATATATAATATTGTTTCTAGCGTCGTATGACTTGATGCTATCATGATAATTGTTTTTACGAATCAACCAAAGGAATATGTTGAACCTTTGGACGATGACTTGTTGAGGTGGCAAGAGTAACTCCTCTTGCACCACGAGCAAGGAGTTACGTGGGAGGCCTTTCGAACCACCCCTTCTTGTGGGCTCAATTCTTCAATAGCATTCTTTTTGCTTTTGGCGAGAAGCTCTGCATTTTCTCAAGTACTAGATACAAGTATGGCAATGAGAGTTTCCCTTTTCTTAGTTTGATTTTTGGGCTTTTCAATTCAATCACCTGACAAGGGAGTGTGTATCCCTCTCTTCTTTCATTACAACCAGCTTGGAGAACAATCACTTGATTGTAGGCATGAACCTTATACTTTTTGTTAGCCATATTTATGACCATTTGCAATCAAAAATTATCTTTGTAGAATGATCATTCAATCTTATGCAAAAGAAAGTTCGGATTTATCATATTGAGTTGTTTGTGTTATGCATCCTGTGCTTTCAGCTCTTGTTTCAATTATTGAATTTTAAAGGGCCATGTTTCTTGATAAATCTGGTCAATACATACTCATTTGTTATGCATCTGTACATAGCATGAAATTCAAATGCAATCCTGCTTCGAGCCATTGAAAATAGCATACTAGCTTGTTGTGCATTGCATATAATAGCAGAAAAGATAAGCATGAACCGGTTCCATAAGATGAAGCTTGTGAAGCTTATATCTTGTCTTTCAAGCATGAATAGTTACTTCTATTTTCATTTCTTAAATATCATTTGTTAGAATCAGGAAAATGAATCAATCATCTCTTATGTGGAATAGAACAATATACCTAGGAAGAGATTCCTTAGTTCTAAGGAGAACATGACATGATAGTTGTACCTTTTGTAGCCTTGTGTGCATGTCAATCTGGTTTTATGCTGATCTGATCTTATTCTGAAACCGATTTTGTTAGTTCAAAGTTTTATTGAGCCCTCATTTAGTTTCTATCCTTGAGATTTACTTGGCATGGGTGGAACAGTATATCACAAGGACTCGTCCCCCACTAAACCCCCACACACCCGAGTCGGGGACATCCCTGCATTAGGAACTTGGCGTTGCCAAGTCCACCCACCACCGCCTTCGTGCCACCATCTCACCGTCAGGGGTTTCTGCATGCACAAGTTGCAGCTGCAGCACCTGTGATAGAAAGGGGGTTTACTGGTTACCATAAAGGTCACTGTTACACACACACACTACATATGCATATTTATGAATGTATGTACATGATTTTGTTCTTGTTTTGATATCATGCTACTCATTGTAATCATCTTTATGATATTTTTGATATTCATGTTGCAATTTTTCTATGTTCAAGTATATGGTATTATAATTTATTAGTTTTTATTCTATTATACATCATTTCATAACTAGCATGTCAAGTGCTATATGTATAGTATATTACAACACCCCACCCCCTCACCCCCCGCCATCCCCAAATTGAAGCCCTTTTTTTCCCTGTCCCGGAAACCTGTCCTAATGTCTCCCAGTGCCCGTGTTACAGTGGTGTAACTTTAAGGTCTATATGCTTAGGACAGGAAACTACCAACCTGAAATCATATTAGCTTGAGTCAGCAATATAGTGGTGTGTCAGATGTGAATTCTGATTTGGAAAAGGAATCTGCTAATTATTGATATCATCCATATTTTGTATCTTGGATAAGTATGCATTCAGATATGATACAGGATATAGTCAATCTATTCTTAAATTAAACTTTAGTATTCATAGCACCTTGACCTGTCATTATTTAGTACACCCTAAACCTATTCAAGGTTGCCACAATATGTGGAAGGACTCTCGATTAAAACATGATTTGCATATTAAATGTGAGCTTGCATGATGGGGAGATCTAACTCACAAGAGCACTCTTGCTCTTCCTAAGACCTTTTCTTTGGTCTTCTTAGGGCAATCCACTCT
This sequence comes from Chamaecyparis obtusa, assembly GCA_027943335.1. Taxonomy (NCBI): domain Eukaryota; kingdom Viridiplantae; phylum Streptophyta; class Pinopsida; order Cupressales; family Cupressaceae; genus Chamaecyparis; species Chamaecyparis obtusa. The sequence continues at coordinate 863,930 of BSBK01004130.1, forward strand.
ACCCTACCTAGAGGCCTCTCCTTGGGTTCCTCTACTTCCTTTAGATCTCTCCAACAATTTCAATTTTCTCACTTCAACCTTCAAACTCTCACTGTGTACCCTTAGACTCACTCTTGTCACCTTGCCTCCAAACTCCTCCTAGCAATGGGAAAGGGTGTGCTCTTGGTTTTCCTTTCATTTCCTACCATTCTTGATCCAATTGATAGGTTTCTTGCATGTTTCATCCATCGGGTTCATAGTTTCATAGTTTTAGGCCTTGTAGCCTTTTAGCCCCAATTAGGTCTCCTAGAAACTGAGTTCTTGCTTTCCTTTCAAACTTTCCTCAGTAACCCACTGAACTAATTGTGGATTCTTCATAAGACCACCCTAGGCTGAAGGATTTTCTAGATTTAAGGTCTCCAAGCTGTCTGTACATAGGACTTCTATTAAACCCCTACTTCCAAGGGTTTCTAGGGCATGTGAACCAGTTAGGGTTCTTCGCTTTCAATGGGTGCTCAATTCAACTCCTCCACCTTTCTCCTTGCACTCATGTAACAAGGACACATGCCCTTACATACTCCAACCCTTGATTGGCTCAAGCCAATCCATCTAGCAAGCCTTCTTGTCGCTGCACTGGTCAAGCTCCTAGCCAAAATTCCACTGAACTCGCCAAGGGCTTGTTTGGAAAATTGGCTCCCCTGCACACACACAAACCCTATAATACATATTTACACTACTTACACAGTCCCCTACTTGATTCCAAGTGGCCATAGGATTCCAACCATGGAAACTCAAGTGGGACTCATTTTTTACATGACTGGCACTGTTCAGGACAGTGAACCAGGAAGATGAAAAGAATTTACAAAACATTAAAGAAATTATCCGAAAGACCAAAAGATATTATGAACTTCCTTCACATAACAAACACTAACTTGTTAATGCAATACAGTAAGCCAATCAATCCATTAGTATTGGATGATTGTTCAAAAGTAGTTAATTCTCAGAATTTCAGTGCTCCAGTTTGCTCAATCCGTACACTCTGACACCTAACCTCGGGATTATGGTTTGTTTGACCTTAAATAGTCCATCCCCAAGTGTTCAGACCCTTAGGTCAGGATTTGGACCCATTTTACACTCGAAGCAACTTTTTAGGAATGTTGTCATGACAACTTTGCAAAGTTGTCATGAGCAACTTTGACAACTTTTAACATTGTGTCTTCCAACTAATCCTAATAACTCAACTTGACTCAAATCCACTCTATTGGATTCCAAAACACTTAAAAACATTAAATAACCACTTTTCCTTCCATTTGGGGTCTTGACCAAAGGTTGACCACTATTGACTTCTCTAGGACTTAGGCACTAGGCCTTACTAACTCAAACCAAAGACATGACTCTAACAACTCCTATTTACACACTCACACCAAATCAACCTTGGGACTTTATAGTTAGTCCTTATTACCTTGGTGGTTGGCTAGAACCACCTACAAGCCAAAATTTGAAAAGATCTTCCAAAAGACCTTAAGGTGCTCCTGCACCATTGCGCATCGGCTATAATCCAAATACCGAGTACGAACTTGCATAACTAAATGAATCTGCATACCGGTATGAGTTTGCATGTTAATTGTGAATCCGTATATCAATTGTGAATCTACATATCAGCTGGGAATCTGAATATCAGATATGAAAATGTTTATCAGTCATGAATCTTCAATGTCGTCAATGGCAATCATTATTAATGCATGGTGGTCAAAATCACCCTAATCTTTTATCAATGAGCTTAACCTATAAATGCACGAGGAGAGGCCTCATTAGTTGTGATATGTAAAAACATTCACCTTATCTTCATTGATAAATGGGCAATTTAATAATTATAATACTATAATACTCTAAACACCGAATGATTCCCTGAGTTGAGTAAACCTTAGTCATTTTATAAATACGATCATATGACACCATTTGGCATGTTCAAACATGGTGGAATCTAGTGATTAATACCTAATCAATAAAGCCTCTAAATAGGAAATATAAGCAATAGTAATTGGAAACGGACTTCTCGTGGATTGGTCATGACCACCGAAAACTTAAATGTTCTGCGTATGCCAATGTGTTAACACTCTTAGGTTAGTGAACCTTTTATTTTTGCCTGAAATGGACAACAAGTCCTAAATGGTCGTGGACACCTTAAAGAGTCCAAGGGGACAATGATATGAATTTGGTAGTGCCAATGATAGCACGATATACAATGCTTGCACCTATAAAACCTTGGCCAAGGTGGTACTATACTACGAGAAGTGATCGTCAGTCACAAGAACCGATAGGGCAATGTCTAGCTAGGAAGCTCATGCTAATAGGCGAAGATGTCTATAGGTTGGTTGGCTAAGATAGTTGTGGGTTTTGCACCAAGTCGTGGATGGCTAAAGAAAATTGAAGCCCATGTTTGCATGCCTTTGGGAAGGGTCGGGCCACTTTCGTGTGAAAGTTGTGCAAGTGCCCATTAGGTCACAATCGTAAGATCAACAGTACGGTGCTAAAAACCCCTAATGATATTCTTTCTCCCCTAAGGGGGTCCGAAGCTAAGAAGGAACAAAGATTGAACCATCAAGCTTATTAGTAACTAAGGTTTATTCCTTGACAATTATTTCATTTAATGCTTTCTTTGTTTCAGTAATTAAAAAATGGAAAAACAATTGTTAATTTCCTCTTCATGTGAAATCAATTATTGAATTGTTTCTTTCGGCATTAGAGAAATGGAAATTGTTAGTTTAATTGTCTTTCATGTGAAGTTAGTTATTCGAGAAATATTATCTCTTTCGATTAGTAAAAAAATGTTCAATTATTCATGTTCACATGAAAAGGATAGCAATTACTTATGTTATTAAGAACAAAATAAAAAAATTATTTTCTACGAATTGTTCGTTATTTGATTTTATTATCTGGTAGTTAGATTTGGTATATAACACCTTCGATAAAAATTGACCAATCCAAAAAAACTACAATGTGTTAGGAATAGTCCCAAGAGATAATTGAAGGGGGGGGGGGGGCGGGGTGTGAATCAATTATCTACAAGTTTCAATTCTTTATCCAATTAAGTATACTTAAACTTTAAGCATAAACACAATGAAAGAACACTTGAACACAACACCAATATTTTGGTTACGGGGAAACCCAAATAGGTAAAAACCCCGGTGGGAATTAACACCCACTAATAAACTACACTAGTGTATAATGATCCTTGTTAGAAGATCTTACAACCCTGTTAGGAGTTGATTTTTAGAATGTAACAAGTACAGTGACCTGGTCAAAAGTCGGACCCTGTTAGGAGTCTTTTATGATTGATCCTGTTAGGGGTGAGGACGCACTGTCTGAGAGATCACTGCTCAAAGGGGTGAAGGCTGCAACCTTCTGAATAACAGATACACACTATATCTGTATCTTGGTGAACTGCGAGGTAGACCTATTGTCTTGATCAGTTCCAATGAATAGCACACTTTTTCTTCTCTGTCACATAGACCTCTTCTTAATGACACAATACTTGCACTCTCTGCTCTGCTCTAATCTTTTATCTCCATGTCATACTTCTAGCGATCACAAATGACCGGCTATAAGTATCTTTCCTCTAAATGATATAATCAAGTCGGCCTATTAGAACCATCTTGAAATAATATTAGAGAAACAATAACATCTCTGTCGGCTCTACTAAGCACGCAACACAAACTGGGAGCTGTCCAAATCAATAAGTGTAGACGCACGCTACACACTGTCGGCTCTACCAAATTTACTAATACTTTCTCCTCAAGCTGAAGTACATCATGCGCTCTTAACCAAACATTCTTAACTCTTCTCTAATTACTAATCCAAGCACGCATACCGAAATGATAGACGCAACTCCTGTACCAATATAATCTTTGTCGGCTCTTCTGGATAAACACGGGAAATTGCAATTGGTGAATAGCAACTACATAACTTCACTTCTACTGCACATCAAACTCTGCGTCCATGAATGAAGCAACACTAACATGTCTTCATTACATATCCAAAGGCGCAAGGCTCCATGATAACTATACGGACAATCACTCACAGAACACTGCCTGTAACTCTGTCAAGAACACTGCTAACACAAGCTGCTACATAACTGTTTGTACTAACAATTAACCTCTGCGTCCATGATATCATGCTAATAACATGTCCATGCTACATATACTCAAAGCTTACTGCATAAATCTTCCACGCATGCTGCTTACCATATGTTGTCATCAATGACAAACATACAGTCAGCATTGGCTTGCTGGCAAATCTCCAACACAATGTTCTATGAGGTTTCTAGAAGATGGTCAATCTTTGAAGAATTGTATCTTTTCAAGGTCAACATGAACACTCCCATTGTCCACAATGTATCCCAAGTATTGTATCCTCTCCAAACCAAAATAAGATTTGTCTCTATTAGCATAGACTGTGTTGCACAAAGTTGAGAATACTTGTTGAACATGATGCAAACGATCCTCCCATGTGTTGTTAAAGATGAGCATTGCATCCAAATAGATAACAAGGAAGAAATAAATGAATGGACTAAGCACATAATTCATCATTTTCATGACAGTGCCAAGTGTGTTAGTCAAACTGAAAGGCATGACTACCCTCTTGAACACGCCCTCCTTGGATTTGAAAGCAATCTCCCACACATATAATGGCTTGACTGGACTCTTGGCATATTTAGAACATTCTCAAAATTGGAGCTAATGAAGGTAAGTCAAATATTTATATTTTTGGTTTTAAAACAAGTTGTTGAGATCCAGTTTGCCTCCAACACAATTGTGTTGAGACAACTTCTGAAGGTTCATAAGGCACTATCTAACATGGTAATATGCCCTAATTGATCCATATGGAGGCAATCTAGCATTACAAGAGAGGTAAAGGTTAGGTGAATGATCCTAGATAACATTTAGTTGGATCATGTTGAATATCTTCTCAATTTCACTGAGCCCATATTGAGCATGATCCGCTATACTAACATGAGAAGGCCTTGTTTGGGTGAGGTATATGATGGCATCAATGCAATGATTGAAAAGATGAAAGTCGTCACAAATGCAAACAAGCAAGATCGTGAGGAAAATTTCTTCAAATAACTATACCAAATCATGGTATAGATATGGAACAAAATGGCCACTTCATTGCATCTTCTTGCCTTTATTTTGAGTCCCAAATATTATAGTTCTCCACTCCTTTTTGTTACCACAAGAATTGCACCATATAGAGATCCTAAGGTTGCTCAAGGATACAAGGCAACACTTCGCAAGCTCTTTGGTGATCATAACATGTAGGATGCAATGAGGAATGAGATCATGGGTTTTGAATACTCCAACAATTGTGGTCTTCATCCTCTTCGATGCTCGTAGTTGGTAGTACTTCCATGGACAATCATACACACACCTCCCTCTTGTGATCCAAATTTTATTACAAGTTTTATAAATTGAAAAAGAAAAATCTATTAATTTTTATTTATTTTTTAATTTTACCTTTTACCATTTAAACTTTTAAATTTTGCAACTCTTAAACTCTCTAATTCATATGCATCTCAGAGGAATTGGTGTTTGTGCACCCAAACTTGTGGCTGCTTACACACAAACAAAGTGCCTAGAAAGAAGGGGAGACAAAGAATTGGGATATTGAGCCAGAGTGAATTGACTTAGATGCTTCCACTTCCCACTTTGTGGCACTCGATGTTAATGATGACTATAAGCCACCTAGTGAGAATGAGCATGCTAGTGCCAATGCTAGTGCTAGTGGCAATGCCAATGCCAATATTTGTGGTTCTTCTAATTTACCCCAATACAGATTATCTAATATGGAGGAGGATTTTTTATACTCGACATTATTATTTTTTAACTTTAATATATATCATGGTAATCAAGTTTGAATGTTATTTAACTATCAATATGGTGATGTATTTTGCTATGTTATTTAACTATTATTATGATGGTGTATTTTGATCTTAATTACTATTGCAAATATGCATATATTTTTTAAATTAATATGTTCTGTATCTGCAATCACAGCATCAAAAAAAATTGCCCGAATCCATGAGCCAAACCATCGAACCTGAACCAGCAACTTATATTTACATGATAAATTCTAGGCATGCAAACCAACTTGTGGATAAAAATCAAAATATACTTTCACTGGAACTTCTTTACTCAAAATATTATATTACAGCGTAACACAATTTCCCCTAAGCATTAAGATAATTGCAGCATAGACCTACAGTTTCTTAAAAAATCAGTGAAATGTAAAAACAATATTGGTCTGTATGACAATTTTATGTCTTTCATCATATAAGGAGGTAAAAATCCAAGAATGATTCAGTAAGTAATAGAATAAGCATAATACATTTCCATCTGTCATCATGCAAAAGTATAAATGTGCACGTAAAAATGTATACCCCAGGAGCAGCATGATCTAAGCTTTTTTCTGCCTTCACAATTTCCGATTTCAACTTATCAATTTCAGATGCAAGTTCATTTTCCTGTTTCCACAGTTTCCTGCCAAGAAAACAATTGTGAACTTATAAACTTTTAACACTTTCCTGGTAATTCCTAACATATCACCCTAGAAAGACTGCATGAATCCAACCATATGACAAGTTGAAGAACGGTTGTTTACTTTCTAGTATCTTGTAATCCATCCCTCTCAACTTTCAAACTAGCAGACTTTCCTTGACACTGAGAAATATCAGCTTCTTGTTTCTTCAGTTCTACCGAGCGAGCCTCTATGTTTTTCTCCTGCTCTTCAAACTCCTGATTGAGCTGTTCTATCTCCTTCCGCAGCTTTTGTTCCTGTAAATATTTATGTACGCTCGTTACAATTAGTAATTGTTACGGGAATGCCTCCTCAAACAACTGATTAGCAAACGATAAACTGGGAATCCTATCCATACTTATAAAGATGTCAAATCCTTGTGAAAACACAAATCAGAGAGACAAAAATTCATTTAAATTTTCCTAGCTCTATTTCATTACATCAATATAAAGTCTTAATAATACAGAGTGTGGAAAGCAAAATATGATTTGACATACACATCATCTTGATTTACCATGAGTTCCTATTTAAAGTACAGACAGTGTTGAGAAAGATATGGTTCTAAGCATACACAATTACACTAAGATATGGTTCTAAGCATACAAAATAATAGCAAAGTGACTGAAAAAGACATTGAGATACAGGGAAAAAACAGCATCAGTTTTTGTGTTTTTGTTTGTCCAAGAGCAACATTTGTTTGCCTGACAAGAAACATTTGTGTTCCAGATATAGCTAGCCATGTGATACATAGAAAATTGGAAAGCAACCAAATTATGGATATCAGTATGGGCACAAGGATTTTGATAGATAATTGCAATTGATGTCAATTCTTGATACATGCAGATAGATATAAGAAACTACTGTTAGAAAGAATATGCTGCTGTATTAGAAACAATTTGCCTAATGTTTACTATTGCCTAAAGAAAGTAAGCATTGCGAAGAAAAGAAAGGAAAGGAAATTACATATAGCTGACTGTCACTTTTAGAAGTAAACAAAAAAAAAAACGTTTGAGGATATGATAAGATAAACCAAATCTGATTTATGTCATAAAAAGAAAGATTTAATGTGATAAAAAGAAAAACTTAATGTGACACAAAAAGAAAGATATAATATAACATAAAAAGAAACATATTATGCAGATTTAAAAGTAGATTTGATAAAGTTTCATGATCGAATTTGGGCACCCAAGATATTTTAGAAATCTTCTATTTTGAGAATCCAAACAGCAGCACCATTTTTAGTACTTTTTGTTCTTGAACAATTATATGGATATTTATGAAATAAAAAAGGAAAGTGTGGTTTATGAAGTTGATTTTCTAGTGATTAAGGAAAGTGGACTTTAGAAAATAATTTTTTAGTAATTTAAGGAAAGTGCAATTTAAGAATATAATTTTTTTGTGATTTAAAATCAGAAAAACTATGATGAAAAAAGGGAAGTACAGATTTATGAAGATCAAACAGAGAACAGAGAATTTTTTTGAGTAGAGTACGCAAAAGTATTTTCGAGCAAAGTTTATTGAAGGTCAGTGCATCATACTGAGTTGGTGCTTCCAGTGAGTTGGAGCTCACGTTTGTAAGATTGGTGTCTTATGTGGGTTGTTGCCTACAGTTTTAAAAGCAATATTTTGCAGTGATTTTTTCCCTTGAGGGTTTTCCAGGTAATTTATGTGTTCTTGCATGTGTTGTATGCTTGATGTTTTAGAAGTTGTATTTGCAGATTTAAAATAAGTGTTAAAAATTTTCCTAATACTGAATCAGCCCCGTCCCCCCTTTCAGTATTACTGTGTGCTCTTCAATTGGTATCAGAACACAGTTCCTTCAGGAACAAACCTTACAAGCTTCAAGTTAGATATTGAAAAGCACACAGTGGCTGGTAATGAATGTAATGGCCAACGCCCGGTTTGGTTTTTCCGCAGTTCTCATTATGTTTTCCAATTTAATATTTACCAGCATATGAAGAAATTCTGATTTTTTTTTGGAGTTTTAAAATTTTCTGATTTTTGGGGGCTTTTGTAGGTTTTTTCAATTGTTTTTGTGTTTTGAGAAATAATATGCAATGTCTGGAAAGAAAAAATAACCAAAAGGCAAAAACAACTAATTCTGAAACTAGAAGCCAAACTGATTTCAAATCTGATTTATTTATAAGTTCCCAAGTTGTACATAGCCGTACCAGGTACTACAGGCACCTGGGGAATAACAGCATCTAATTTTGGTTTTCTTGCAATGTCCCAAATCTGAACTCTTCACCGATCTGCTGAAACACACCCTCCAACTGATTTTGAGAGGCATAATGACTTGTACAGCTGAAGAATTGCAGCTACGGGCTGATGTACGGCTGGTAACTGTGCGTATGACCCTCGGATACCCCTGCCCTGGATAACTGTGTGTAACTCCGCTCTGGCCATCTCAACTTCTGAATCTCAAATGCTAAGTTGTGCTTGTCCTGCATCAATACCGCACCAAGTCCCTCTCCTAAAGCATCACACTGTAACTCAAAAGGCCTAGTGAAATCTGGTAATGCAAGTACTGGTCATGAGCTCATTAACTGCTTGAATTGATCAAAACACTGTTGTGCCTCCTCAGTTCAAATGAAAGCCCCTTTCTTCAGCAAATTTGTAAGGGGTGCTGCCCGCTATGAAAAACCCTTCACAAAGCATCGATAGAAACTACATAACCCAAAAAATCACTTAAGTTGTGCAAGTTAATTGGGTGGGGCCCAATCAATAATAGCCCAGATTTTGTCCGGATCAACTTTGACTCCCTCTACACTGATAATATGCCCCAGGTAGAGTAGCTCTATCGTTTTGAACTCGCACTTGGACTCCTTGGCATACTACTCCCTCTCCAAAGTGTCTAACACCTCATCTAAGTGTCTCAAGTGCTCCCCCCAAGACCAACTGAATACCAAGATGTCATCCAAGAAGATCAACACAAATCTCGCAACTAATGTTGAAACACCCTGTTCGTGGAGGACTGAAATGTGGTTGGTGCATTGGTTGGGCCAAATGGCATAGCCAAGAACTCAAATGCCCACAATGACACCTGAATGTTGTCTTCTCCACATCCTCATCTCTCATCTGTACCTGATGGTAACCGAACCGCAAGTCAATCTTAGAGAAGTAACAAGCCCTGTGCAACTCATCAATCAACTCATCTATGCAGGGTATGGGATACCTGTTTTTAATTATTTTTTATTCAAAGCATAGTAGTCAATGCACATGCAAAGAGTCTCATCCTTATTTTTAACCGAAACAATTGCAAATGCAAATGGGTTCTTACTTAGGTCTAATATGTCCCATGTCAAGCAACTCCTTTATTGTCTTCTCTATCTCGTCCTTTAGCTGTTTGGGGTGCCCGTATCGGGTGATGATGACGGATTTTGCACCCTCCACTAACTCAATGATGTGCTCAATACCCATGTCTAATAGTTTACCAGGTGGAATGTCACTAAACACCTTGAGTTTAGTTGATATCTCCTGTATCTGTGGAGGATAATCCAACTTCTACAACTCAACTATTGTAGGCATCAACACACACTTTGTTGCCCACTCTACCTACTCATGTCTAATCAACCTCTCCATCCTCCTCAAAGACACTGTGTGGATGTTCCGATCTTTCATACCTCTCAACAAATGCTTCCTCCCATCTACCTCAAAACTCATCTCCATAGTGCGCACATTGAGGTAGAACTCCTCAATCATATGAAGCCATGTCATCCCGAACTCACAAGGTAGTTATCTGCCCGAAACTCATAATCATTCAACTTAAATCCTCCTAGTACAAGAGAGAATAAATCCATCTACACTCACTCTAAATCCTGGAAACTCCTCTTTCTGAATTTCATGCCTAGCCACAAGTCCCTCATCAATGAAATTAAGTGTAGCACCTATGTCAAGTAAAGTGATCACTCGTTGCCCTGCTAAGACCCCTCTCATCCTGAATGATCCCACTTTTTGAATGCTAGAAAGACGTGCTATCAATTTCTCATCTTCCTGCTCCTTAACTGACCCTTCTGATGCACTTTCTCCCTTACTATCACACTCCTCAACCTACTGGTTTGAAATTTCAAAACTAGTATCATCTCCTGAGACGTACTCCATCTTGTTTGCCTTCCCCTTTGAAGTGCAATTACACTTAAGGTCCCATGGTTCTTTACATTTAAAGCATAGATTCTTGTGTCTCAAATCATTTAGGGACTCATCATTGGGAAGTGCATGGAAAAGACTTGTTCCTCAAATCAACATGTCCCATACTCCTAGCCTTCTTCATGGCAAGCTGTATTGTGGGTGGGTCCAATGCTCTAACCCAAGTGTGCAAAGGATCTGAGAGCCTCAACAAAAAGAACTATCAACCTTCTCTCATAGATATATGTCACCATCACTGATAACCTTTGGTACTCAACTATGTATGTCTCTAATGACCTATACAACTTGAGCTATGCAAGCTCCCTGAAATACATCTCTGGCCCCTTACGAACAAAGCACCCAATCAGTATATTGGTGAACTCATCGCAGGAGGTAATGTAGCAATGTCCCAAAGTGATCAACCCATGGTACCACCACTCGTGTCATGTCGTCTAAGTGTAAAGTGGCAAACCTAATCGCCTCCTCCTTTGATATAGGCTTCAAAGATAGGTAATTATCTAACTTATGCACCCAAGCACAAGTTGAACATCTATCACCCCCATCAAAATGTGGCAAGGTCGACTTACCCACAGCCTGCTAGAAATCCCTATTACCCTGTGGAGCCCTGTGATATGCTCTGTCTGCTAGAAATCCCTGTTACCCTATGGAGCCCTATGATTTGCTCTACCTGTTGAACCTAATCTGAGTCTCTTATGTCCAATAAACTGGTCAAGGGTCAATAACTTTCTAGTCATATACTTTGTATAATTATGTTGGATCTCCTCCGCCACTGAAATCTGTAACTCATAACCACAGCCCTGTGGAGGAGGTGACTCCTATAGAGTGAAAACTAGTTCTAGAGGCCTCGAAACTAAACTTGATGTTGTAGTACACTCACAATGTGGCCTGCTAGTCTTTCCTATATAAGTGGTATGCTGAGGTTGCTCCACACGTGAATGATTTTGCTTAGCCCTTTGTCCCAACAGCTGAGACATCATATCCATCATAGTGCCAAATTTCCTCTCCATCCTGGAGCCTAGGCTAAGGGGCCTAGATTTTTCCTTCTCTTTCTCAGCCATAGTATCTATCAACGTAAAACTAACTCTAAAGTTTGTTCTGTGAATTCCTCTCTCGGTATAAGTTAAGAAATCCTGATCACTCATCCAAAAACTATATGCTATTTCACAGGATGGTAGAAATTGTCTGAGCTATGATACCACTCTAATGGCCAACCCTTGGATTGGTTTTTTCCTAGTTCTGATTTCTATGTTTCCAAATTTGACTTTGACCAGCACATGAAGAAATTCTGATTATTTTTTTAAATTTTACACTTTTCTGATTTTTGGGGGGTTTTGTAGGTTTTTTCAAAAAAATTGTGTTTTGAGAAATAATATGCAATGTCAGGAAAAATAAAATGCAAAAACAACTAATTCTGAAACTAGATGCCAAACTGATTTCAAATCTGATTTATTTAAAGTTCCCAAGTTGTACATAGTTGTACCGAGTATTATAGGCAGCTGGGGAATAACAGCATCTAATTTTGGTTTTCTTGCAGTGTCCCAAACCTGAACTCTTCACCAATCTGCTGAAACACACTCTCCAACTGATTTTGAGAGGCAAACTGACTTGTACGCCTGAAGAATTGCAGTTACATGCTGATGGAAGGCTGGTAACTGTGTGTATGACCCTCAAGAACCCCTGCACTGCATTTTCTGACTGCTAAATGCTGTGAATTCTGCCTAGATCAGTGGAAGATCAGATCTTCAATACTAACAGCCCACGTCCAAGCTGGGTCTGAAATAGTCCATTCCCAGGTGCTACGGCAGGCTCCACGACCCAATAAAATTGATGGAAAATCACAATCCAGTATTCTGATCTGCAAATCTGTAATTAACTTTCCTTACTCCAACCCAATTTCTAATTAAAAACTTCTCATAATTTGATTACCACTACAAGAAATTGTCTGATCTATGCTAGTGAAAACCCTTGGATGATTTTTCACACCTGTAGGTTTTCAATCTTCTAAGAGATTTTGATCTCAGAGGATGAAAAGGCTGAAACTCTTCTTCAAAGCTCCATCTCCCCAAAATATGTTTTTCCAAATAACCTGGAATGAATCAATTCTCCCCCAATTTCCCTATTTTATTCCTTTTCTTTTCCCTCCAAGTCATTCGAACTTTTTGGGGTTTTGTGGCTTTTAAATAATAATAAACATTGACATGTTTCATTTTAATTAAATTCCCATCAAGGGAATTCAAACCTCATCAAGGCCCTATTATACATCATGATAAAGTGGCCCTCTGTAAGTTATAACTTCATTTTATTACCAAGGGACTTGGGCCAATTATTTTAAAAAAATTATTATATAATAAACTGATTATACTAATCACTTTATTATTAGTTCATTAAGACTAACTTAGAAAATAATTAAATTATTTCCAAATTATTCGTAGCTCGCTCATCTAGACCTCGATTTGAGTTTTGTCTGATGAAACCTATCCACTTGTTGTCTGACCACTGCGAGCTAACTGACAATCCATTTCTAAAATTTAGGAACCCTCCTAAAACACAAGAACTGCGCCAAAAGTCTCCAGACTGATCCCGAAGGTCTCCTGGTGTCCCAGTCAACTAAAAGTCCATCCCTAAAAAATAGGGATTCCTCCTAAAATCTAGGAAGTTATCCCCAACTGATCAAACTGGCTTAGAAAGCCTTAATACGTCTGCATTAGCTCCTGAATAGGTCCCCCACGCAATCTGTTGGCCTACGGAAAACAAATAATAGGCCAACCTCATCAATCAACTGACCTTCCTAAAGAGGGGACATTACAATGAAGGACATGACTTTTCCACTAATCAGGCTCCTTTATTTGATGGAACAAATTATACTTTATGGAGCATACGGATGGAGACATATTTAAGTGCGCTTGGATTTGATATCTAACAATTAGTGATTGATGGTTACATAGCCCCGCAGACTGCTCCAATTCATGGTGCTTGTAAACAGTCCAGTTAATGCAACGCAAAGGCCAAGAAGGCCATTCCTTTCGGGCTATCCAAATTTGAATTTGTTAAAGTAATGCATTGTAAACCTGCAAAAGAGATGTGGGAAAAAATGAAACATATTTTATAGAGGAGATGAAAAAGTTAAGGCAATACTTCAAACTTACAAAGCACAGTTTGAGAGCCCTCAAAATGGAAGAAGAAACTATCGCAAAGGTTTCAGCAATAGAAGAGATGCAAGATCATAGCAATCTAATTAAAGATGTGTTGCATGGTATTTTAGATGCATATGAGATGAGAACTGTTGATCAAACGTCCAAAATGTAGGCTGCATTCAATGTTTCACAAAAAGAAAAGATGAAGAAACATGAATTGAATGATACTGATTCAGATGATGAAGAAGCTCACTTTATGAGAAGAATGAAGAAAGGTTAGGGAAAGTACAAAGGGAAGCTACCCTGCATTTGTTCATTTGTGGAAAGGTGGGACATTTGCATCCAAATGTCCTTATGCAAAGAAAGAGGGCAGTGAGAGAAAAAAAATGGAAGAACAATAAAAAGGGTTTTAAAGAGATGATGAGAAATTTTTCAAAAATCTAAAATGAGTCTTTATTCTCAAGATTACATCAGCTCATCAGAAGACAGTGATGGAGGTTCTTCGTGAAAGAAATGAAATACTTTTCATGAACATAGAAGAAATTTGAAAACAGTCATTAGAACGAAGATTCTAGAAATAAGACCAATGAAGCAGATGGAGTAGATCTCAAAGAAGAGATTCTCTTCGCCCATGATGAGACTGAAAAGCTTAAAAAGAGAAATTCTAAACTGGTGTGCAGATTCAAGACAAGGAATCATCAAATAAAGTATCACATGGTTTTGATGAAGCTGAAAAGAAAACTATAGATCTAAAGATTCAGATTAAAGATACTTAGAAATGAAAAAGAAATAAGAAATCACTCGAAGGTAAAAGAAGAAAACTACAAAAAGTGGCTGAAATTGTTTCTTTGAGGAAGCAATTAGATAACACTGCAGTACAAGCAAATATAAATTTGAAGAGTGAAAAAAGTTCTGAAAATTTTCCAACTTTTAACAAAAGTGGTCTTAGATTTGTAGAAGGCAAAAGTTCTACAGCAATTAGAATGTTCAAACAAATCAAATGAAGAAAAACAAACAAGCTATGCTAGAAGTTTTTAAAATGGTTGAAATAAAGAAAAAGACAGCCAAAAGACAAGAAAATATTCTAGAGTTAGAAATTAAGGCTTTAGAAAATCTCTTCCATCCAGGCATACACAAATAACCACGTTTTTCATGCGATCAATTTGGTCATAGGGCCATGGATTGCAAAGTACATGCAAGAAATAATTTCAGTCATAGAGCTAGGAATTATGGAGCATATTCTCGAAATGACATAGAATATGAATCAAAATCAAGGTTTGACAAGTAGTGTTGTTTGGCATTATGGACGGTTAGGTAGTTGCAATGGAGGGTAGGTAGTTAATGGGTGCGACAGTATGCCTCGCACCCCCTCGGTCCCTCTTTGTATGTAATCTTTCGATGGAAGAAACATGTTATGTTATATTATGTTATGATTATACTCCTTGTACATGGTCATTTGATGAGCAATGAAAGATACTTGAAGTTCTCTCTTATGTTGTGTATTTACTATTCTGTATGACTGCAACAATCTAGTTTACCCGTGAGGGAAAACATTTGGCATCGTTGCAGAACTAATCCGAGAAGTGACGAACGTCATGGACTACAGGGAATAAATGGGTCTCCCCGTTAACAAGAATGTCCATACCAACAACAAAGGAGTTCCAAAGCTCTTCCAAGGGGAACATGCACTAACAGCAAACTTCCACATTTTGTTTTAGACAGCCAAAGAAACTTTTGTACAAAGAGAGGCTGCACGGGCTGAGGTTGCCGAAGATACTGTTTGGGATGCGTTGAATGCCAGCCCCGCTGCCAACAGGTTGTTGCATAACCTGCCCTGTCTGCTAGCGCAAGCATCCCTCGCGCAGACGAATCGTAGGGAGGAAGTTGAGCAAGAACAACGATGACAACAGCTCTTGCGAAATTTTGTTGAGACTAACCGTCGGGAGGAAGAAGAACGTGATGGAACCCGACAAAGGACAAACCCATGAACTGTAAACCCTCGGGGAGGGAAAATAAAGAAGTAAATTTGTAATGACAAGGTCACATAGTTGACTCGCGTTGTACGGAGACATGAATAAATAAAAGTGTTTTATTTTAACATGATGTGTTGCTAGAGAATTTATGCCCAATTTATTAAAATAAAGATAGAAATAAGGACAAAACAAATGCCTTAGAAGCCACACATGAAGCGTTAATCCTCACACAACAAGGAGAATGCCTACGGAAGTTAAGGCAACTCGTTGAAGGACAACTGGACCGAAGGGTTGCCCGAAGGGAACCATGGAGGTTTCACAGGAGGTGACTACGGGGTTGTTACAAGAGGTGCAGCGACCGAAGGGGAACACTCGCCAAAGAATCAACGTGTAAGTAGAGAAGAGTTACTTGAGGAAGCACGACAAAGGCTAAACTTGATTGAGGAGACACAAGAACAGTTTATAAACCTATCTCTCACACCACAGACAGAGGGAATCTAAGGCCGGAGTGACCGAAGGGAAGGGGAAGAAGAAGCGAGGGAAGTTGAGGACACCGGGGCAAGGCGTGTCAGAGGAACACCGCACGGTGGTCAAAGTAACCCGCCAAGATCAAACCCACCCAGTTCAGGAGAACAACCAAAGCGCTCCAGTCAACCAACCAGAGGGAACATAAATGTCTTAGAAACATAAATTACCAAAGTTCACAAGCGACGGGAAAGAGGATCTCGTAAGACATTGTCGGACCTGTGAGACTCTTTGGACAGCAAACGGAGTTACGAATAAAGATGAGTGGACCCACTAGTTCCCAACAACCCTTTGGGGAGTTGTCGAGGATTGGTACTCAGTCATGGACAAGTCAACAATAAGTTCATGGGACAATCTAAAGAAGGAATTCCAAGCAGAATTCAGACTTTTTCAAGATGATAATGAAGTAGTTGCAGAAATATATAGCTCGAAGCAAGGAAAGAAAGAAACTGTAATAGCCTATAATCGAAGGCTCAAGGAATTGTTGGAGAGGATGGCAACCCAACTGGCCGACGAACTAAAGAAAAGATAGCTCGTAGAGGGATTAAATGTCTCCCTCCGAAAGAAAATGAAAATAAAAATAATGTCACCTACGTCGTACACAAATGCGTACGACGGGGCAATGGACTTGGAAAGTGAAGATAAGATGTCAAAGAAGAAGAAAAGTAAGTCCTCATCCGAAAGTGATGAATCATCGCACGAGAGCAACAGCAGCGTCGACAAATCTAATAAGAAGGTGCAAGCCCTCCAGAAGGACATGGAGAGAATGATGAAAGAATTTAAAACGATGAAAGGGAACACAGGATACAGTGACAAAGGGGAGATGTGGTGCACAAAGTGCAAGGAGAGCGGCCACACGAATCGGTCATGCCCAAAGAAAGCATTTGGCGACATCTACCAAGTGATGGGTCATTCCACTAAGGATTTCCCATACAATATGAAGACAAGAAGCCCACAAGTGTTGTTCACATAGGAGCACCCATCTACCTCCGGGGCGGCAAACCCCAACCAACAGACGAATAACAATGCATCATCCGGCGGATTTCGAAACAATTGGCCTGGAGGAAGAAGAGGTAATGATAACAGAAGCCGAATACAGTACGATTCGAAGGGAAGGCCGATGATACAATGTCGGGTGTGCACCCAGTGGGCCGACTTCGCTCGAGATTGCACAAAAGGTGACAAACCACAAAAGTTGTGTCGATGGTGCAGCCCTGGAGATCACGAAGATGCTAACGGTCTAAAGTCCGGCGTGAACCTCCTAAACATTGAAGAAGAAAGGGTACTTGCTGTCACCCGAAACCAAACAAAACAAGCAATGTATATGGATCCCCGTACCGAAAAGTAGAGAGCCCGAGAGGCGAAGGAAGAAACAGAGAAAGACATGAGGGCAGGGAAGGACACGCACGAGGGAGCGGGCACTTCTGAGCGAACAGAGATTGAAAACAATATACTACGACAAATGTTACAGATGGAGGTGCCTGTCAAAATCCAAGATCTTCTCCATACCATGCCTCAATTGAAGACGACGCTATTAAATGCTTGTACAGCACAACTCAGCACCATGCAACAGACGTTTGTCCAAGGTGGATCGACAATGGACGCTATGCTCCTAGCGATGAATAATGGTTGATAACGAGCGGTAGTCGAAATGGGCATCCTAGGAACAATTCTTACAGACACCAACGTCGATGGCAGTTCGGGAGTGTATGTGCTCCCATAAGAAACATAGAAACTAGGTAAGCCAACACTATGGCTTTCGACCTTCAACCTGTTGGACGCAGACCCGCACGGAATTAAACCCCTAGGGACACTCATGGCCCAGCAAGTTACCATCAGCACGCAACCCTTCGTGCTAGACTTTGTGGTCATTCCACTGAAGAAACAATGGTATGATACTATTCTTGGCCGAGGGTGACTGGTCGAAGCAAAAGTCACTCACAATTGGAAGAAGAATACCCTCTCCATGGAAAGTAGCAGTAGAAAATTTGTCATTGACCTTCGTACGCAAATGGTTAGTGAGGAAATTGCGTCATCTTCAGAGTCTGAAGTCCGACGGGGAGCATGGTGGAATGGATGAGGGTTGAAACTGAATGGAACCAAATGAGAAGGGCATACTGGAACTCGATATGGGGAATACAGAGAAGGAGAGGCACGCATGAATGAAAGCCCAGCCCACAAATTTGTCACCGAAGTACCAATCAAGTATGAAGAACCGTCCCTGCAAGTTACCAACCTCGGGGATGAGAAAAACCCACGCAACTTATTGGTTGGAGACGACTAGAATCCTATACTGAAAGTTGCAACGTTCAATATATTCATGGAATATAAGGATGTGTTTGCTTGGACTTACAAAGACCTTAAGGGTGTACCACCAGAGTTATGTGTGCATCGTATACCCTTGGTATCGAGGGTCGTACCGGTATGGAAAAGACTGTACAGAATAAACAAGAATTATGCTGCTAGGGTAGATGAAGAAATTCAACACATGCTTGAGGCAAAGATTGTCTTCAAGGTGCAAACGAGCAACTAGGTATCACCCATAGTAATATCATTAAAGGAGGCAAACCATATTAGAATTTGTGTCGACTTTAGATGCTTAAACATCATCACCATAAAGAATCCCTTCCCAATTCCATTTAAAGACAAAATACTCAAGGAAGTCGTCGAACATGAAATGTATTCGTTCATGGACGGATTTTCTGGATATAATCAGATCTCAATTTCAGAAGATGATAAGCTGAAAACCACGTTCGTGGTCCAAGACAGGGTGTATGCATATAATCGGATGGCCTTCGGTCTATGCAACGCACCCGACACATTTCAAAGAATAATTCTTTACATTTTTTATAAGATGTCAATGGGGAACTTTCGATCTTTCCTTGATGATTGGTCTATCTTTAGCAGGCAGGACACACACTTGGTGGCGTTAGGGGAGTGTATGGAAAGGTGCCGACAAGCATGGCTAGCACTCAATCTAAAGAAGTGCAGATTTATGGTTCCACAGGGCAAGTTGTTAGGCCACATTGTATGTAAAACAAGGCTAAAAACTGATCCCGACAAGGTTCGAGAGATAGTAGAAATGGAGGCCCCCAAGGACGTGACAGGAGTGGAGTCACTCTTAGAACACATCGGCTATAATAGACGATTCATCAAGAACTTCACACAAGTCTCTTGTCCCCTCAACAGGCTGACACGAAAGGGGGAACCATATGTGTGGGTTACAGAACAGGAAGTTGCATTCGAAGAACCGAAGACGAGGCTGGTCGTCGCACCAATCCTGGCTTATCCCAACTGGGATAGGGAATTCCACGTACATGTGCATGCCTCTAAATTTGCAATTGGTGCAACTTTGGCACAAACCAGTGATTACGGCCTAGACCATCCCATCTATTTTGGGAGCAGACTATTGTCGAGAGCCGAGAAGAACTATAGCACGACGAAGTGGGAGGCTCTCGGAATGGTTTACACGGTGCATAAGATCAGGCACTATCAGTTAGCAACACCGTTCACATTCTACGTTGACCACTAGGTACATCACAAACCAATCATATAGGGGAGGGTGAGTAGATGGTTGCTGCTACTTCAAGAATTCGCCTTCACCATTATTAGAAAGAGCCAGGAAGGAAACGACAATTTTCTAGACGCACACTTAATTCATATTGCTATCCTTCTGAAATGGTACAAAAGCATTGGCAAATATCAACATCACAATTTCCAAGGGAAATGTCGCCAGGTGAGACGAAAGCTAGTACTGAGAAGTAGAACATTCCGATTGATCAATGGACTTCTATATAAGATGGGCCCAGACCAAGTGTTGCGAAGGTGCGCTATGTTGGAAGAAGTGCAAAGTGTCTTGAGGGAAGCTCATAAGGGCCCCGCAGGAGGTCATATGGGGCCAGAAACGACGGCGCGGAAAGCACTCCTAGCAGGGCTATGATGGCCCACACTATATAATGATGCTTAGGAATGGGTCATAAGCTACGATACATGCCAAAGAGCAAGGAAACCATTGAAAAGGGATTTTATGCCCTTAAACCCCTCACATGCACAGGAACTTTTCGAGCGATGGGGATTGGATTTTATTGGGTCCCTGAAAACAAGCAGAGCTCATTGGTGCCGATACATTGTAGTTGCCACAGAATACCTGACGAAATGGGTGGAACTACGGGCCCTGTCGGACAACTCGGCCTTGAGTACAACCAAATTCATATATGGTGTTAGTATACAGATTTTCCTTCTTATTAAAACACAAATATTCTTTGACTTCCTTGCCCAAACAAAAGGAAAATTAATACCACAGTTGAGTTAGTCACACACGGCTAAACTCTCTGCAATTCAAGGAGCAGCTACCTTAAATAAAAATCAATCTTGACATTTCATTTATTTGCAAAAAATGAATTAAATACATACTTTTAACCTTAAAGTAAGAAAGGCTATTCATGCTTCCATATAAAATGACCTCTGCAAGATTTTAGTATTCCAAGAAAGATTTGTCATTCATCAAAACCAACTGACTGATATTAATAGAAAAACATTTCTGAAATGGGCGATTCGATAAATACTAAAATTTAAGAGAAAAGATGGAAAGCAACCACAAAACACATATACAGATTACAATAGCATGCATTCAATTCCAACTGAAACTAAGATAAACATGCATCTATCAGATCAACTAATCCAAAAGAAATACTGTCAATCTGCTATAAACCGACTGATATTATATTTATATGTTTTCAGTTCACCATGCCATATCCAAAGAAAGTATTGCAGAATAAAACTATAAAATAACCAAGTTTACGAAACCATAGAACCGACCCCTCAAAGGTCATCAAAAATTCACTATATAGCCACGTAGGGCATAGTTGGTTTGATAACTAATTGTACTTTAAAACAAGAAATGAAACAAACATAAAACAACTTGGAACTGCCTTATGAAAAGATTTAGTTGACCGATTGGTCCTTCTCAGCATCTTTATTCGTGGTAGCATCGGTTGCTTTACGCATGGAGCTCCATTCCTCAAAGGCCGCCGCGAACTTCTCGAGCATCACCTGATTCGGTAAAGAAACTAAATTGAGCCTCTGCTCCCAGATGTACTTACAATTCTGTAATTGTTCCAATTTAGTTTCACGTGTCTTCATCTGCTCATCACCAAGAGTTATTAGTGATTCTACTCGGGCTATGACTGAGCAATCTTTAGTCACTATTTCCTTGGCATCCTTCAAGCTACGTGCTCGCTCTACAAAAGATTCCTGCATCACTGCTACATCAATTCCAGTTTTAGTTTCATCTTTGATGAGCTTGTAAAGGCAATCGATATGATTGCTGAGGACCTCTTCAACACATGCCAGTGTTTTCAATATCTGACTGGATTCTTCAATACCTTGATCATAGACTGTGCACCGCCATTCTTCATTGACTTTAGCAACAAACAATAAGTTAGCGTCAACATCAGGTATCATTTTCTCAGTTAGAAATTTATCTATGCCATAGACATAAGCTTCATCCAAGTTAGCTATTTCAATTTCCAGGCCATCTCTTTTCCCTTCCTAGAGCTTAACATTAGCTTCAACAGCAAATACCAAAGAGGAAGACGTCTTGGTTATGTCTTCGTAGGCCTGTGCAAATTGGGTGACCTTTTCACCAATGTCTTCCATCCAACTGTAAAATGCCTAAAAAAAAAACTTGTCTTTGTGAACCTAATCCAGAAACTTTTGGTTATCTAGAGATTTCACATCTAGATTCAGGAGAACTATTGCTAAGAGTTGAGGGACAGAATTTTGGAGCTGGTGAATATATTTAGCCATTTCACACCAGGCCTGCTTTAGTGTCGCCTTGTCCTCTGCATCCACCCGATGATTAATTTTCTTATTTGCGGAGTTCAAGATTTTCAAATCCGCTGCTCTGGAAGCTACCCCTAGATCTATCTTCTCCACATTGAAATCTTGCTCTGTGACTTCAGCACTAACTTTATCAAAATTTGGTTTGAAAATTTCTGCAACCCAGTGACCTGTATTAAGATCCATATCAAGCATGGACTCTACCTTTGGTTTCTTTGATCGGGGAGACTTCCCAAGATATTTACTGACTAAGTCTCTAACAGGGGCTGTAGTAGGAACAATGTTCCTCTTTTTGCTCACTGATAGCTCTACCCAGTTTGGAGTTTTTGGACTTAAATTCTTCAAAGAAATGTCAGTGCTTGACTATTCAAAATTGTCAGGTCCTACTGACCTGAATCTCCACCAAGTCCTTTTGATCCAAAATCCATAGCTGGGGTTTTATTTCTTTTCAATCTCTTGAATTGTTTTGTACTAGGTTCCTCTGTATCCGAATCCAGAATGATGCAAAAGGTTGAATCTACCTCCTCATTTCTTTTACTTTTGCGCCTTGTTAACTTTGTTGAACTGTCAGAAACCGGTTCTAAGTCTTTAATATTAGTGGCCTCCCTAGAACCTGTATCACGTGCAGGCAGCAATGGTTCAATTCTATCAGTAGGGACAAAGGATGGTTTAGTTTTGGGAATTCTTGGACTCCTGATTTTCACTGCAAGGGCTCCTTGATTCTTCTTTCGTTGGGATTTGAGTCACTCCTCTGTTCTTTTGAAAACTTCTTCAATCAAGGATCTCACATTCTCCTCTCCCCTTTTCTTCAAGTCGACCTCTCTAATCACCACTTCTGCATCTGACCCTATGCATCCAGATTCCAACCCATCTTCTTCATCATCATCTTTAATATTTTTAATATTAAAAGGTAGTTTTAGAGTAACAATTTGCCTTAAGGAAAATCTGGAGCGTAATCTTTTTATAACTTCAACTTCGTCTGTACAGTCACCCAAAAATCCTCCAGCTCTAGCTGATGTAAGAACATGGCATCAACTCTAAAATGATTTTCCACAAACTGCTTATTGTCATAGTAATTCTTGGGCTGATAAGGTTAGAAATTCATCTCCTTTAGTTCATTACTCAAGAAAGAAAAATCATGCATTAATCTGAAACGATAATGCCCCAATTCCAGTGGAAAGAAAGCACCAATTCCTCTTTTTCCTTTATACTTCTTCTCCACCATTAACAGTTGTCTCCCCACCTCCAGCAGGATACATTTATCTAGGCAGTACCTTAGTAATTTTAGAAGTTCATCACTGAAACCCCCAACCCTCAAGTAGCTAAAAGTAGAAAACTGTATGTAGAAACTGTCATATATCTTAACAAATTTCATGGCTTCCTCAGACATTACGCAATTGGTCTTTCCTCTTAATTCAAAAACAAGCTTAGACATGAAAGTATCTTGTACCTTTTTGAAACATGCAGGATTTCTTTTTTTCTACACTAAGGGATAATATTCATAAATAGTCATGTTATTCCTCCATACCTCATGCGGTAACCCATCCCAATTTTTGCAAATAGCAAAGATGTAGAAAAGATATGAAGACATGAAAAAGTTCAAGACCAAAGCTAGTTCGGATAGATTCTCATGCAACTGCTCCGCAATTATCTCAGCCCAATCAACAAAATTTCCCACATCTAGAATGGCTTGAACGAAGATATACATCCAGTATTCCCAATTAGTGTCTATTGGGTTACCTTTTATTCTCTTCAACATCACAATTATATCCCTCACCTCTTGAAACATGTGGTCTTTTCCGAGAGGTTTGGGCAAACGAGATCCTCTTTTTTCAGGGTTTAATAGCCAATCCCTGGATATATTATTCATGTATTCCGTCTTATTCTGATCAAAATCAGCCAGGGCTTTCTTTATACTCCAATCTCCATAAACTTCCACTGACGGAATCCTAAATGCAGCCATAATCACTTCCCTGTTGATGTTAACCAGTACCTCGCCACTTTCAGTATTAATGCATCTATTAGACCTGTTATACCAATTATGACATTCCATCACTAACTCAGAGCATGGAAACACTTCTAGAAAACCAACCGCTTCCAATAGGCCACTGTCTACAATCCTTGTAGCTATTGCTTCACCTTTGGTTTTCCTTAACCTCTCCACAATCTCTCTAATGTCATCATCTACCAGTGTCGTGTCTCTCATCTCAGGCAAGCAACTACTAATGGGAGAAAACTTGTTTTCCTTTACAAATTTAACTTTGGAAACAGACATAGAAAAATAATATAGCAATACTCATATAGACACTGGACCAATTCAGAAAAAAACTTAGCTTTTCGCCTATAAAAGAAAGAAGCTAAAGGTAAACATAGAGCAAAGGTTTGCTGTAAAACTCACCGTTCTTCTACTCCTCAACAACTTACCTCGCCGCTCCCAAACACCTCCAGAAAACAAGAAAAGCAGAATGAAAAGACAGAGAGGAATTTAATTATACACACTTCACTTCTATTTCCATCACCTCAAAAAAACTGCAATGCAATAAATATTTCCACTGCAATTACTGCTACCAGCTTGTTACACACACTCCACTTCGGTAAAAAAATACTTGGGCTGAGCTAGCATCACTCTCCAAGTCTTATCAATCATTTTGGTGTCAATATGCAAAGATTTGGCACGCACCTTATTATTTTGGTAATTATTACATCTCAAATTCTGAATCTTGAACCATAAATATTGGGTTCAAGATATGTGGTTCACGATGCTTTAATCTATACACGCACTTTACAATGATCGAGGACCCTTACCAAATTTACATGAAACTTTACGAGTTTTGAAGCAAAACGACAAGCTCCGGGTTTACAAACTAAAACACTAGAGACTCCATGAGATAAAACTTGATAGGAGACATTGATAAAGTGCACATTGAATTATGAACTTTGAACCATAAAAATGAAAGGTTCAAAGTTCAAGATTCAAATTACCGATAACAACAAAACATGCGACCATGACCGATTAACTTGACTTGCCGCGATAACGCTTTTACATGACGCCTTTGGGAAATTCATTTTGAACTTTGAACCGTTAGGTTCGAAGTTCAAAGTTCAAGATTCAATATACAACTTGAACTTTTAAAATGGCAAAAATTGCAACACTAAGGAAAAGGGAAATTTTAATTGACTGGCAACATACGAGCAAATCATAACAAGGTACGGCATTCCCATTTAGTTGACTAGTGACAAAGGAGGACACTTCGTTAATCACATCATCTGATTGTTGACAACAGAATTCAAAATCTTTCATTCCCTGTCTAGTTTGAATTACCCTCGAGTCAATGGCCAAGCGGAGGCAACAAATAAAATTCTAGTGTCAGGCATTTACATGTCCCACAGGGTGGAGCACAAGGACTAGGAAGAGAAATTGTCTTCCGTATTGTGGGCCTACAAAACAACGTGCAATTGATGTACGGACAGGAGGCTGTGGTGCCAACAAAATTTATGGTTCCAAGCTGGCTTACACGGCATTTTCAGATGACTCCCGTGGGTACCCGTGCTTTGGCAACGAGTCCGTTGGTAGAGAGTCAGCCTCCCAGAGAGTTGGTGATGGAGGAGTTGGTAGACCGTTCAGCGGCCATAGTGAGTGGCACAGTGGACTCGGCAACCCAGGTAACAGAGGAAAGGCCAGAACTTCCAGCTTTCCCTAAGACTCCTAGACAGCCAGTTGGAGAGGATGTTGAGGCGTAATTGGCGGACGTGGTTGCACATGGCCATCAGGTAGTTGTTGCACAGGCGAGGGCTCTGGAGAGTATTGAGGAGGATCTCCAGAGGGTGCTCACCTTTATGAGACATGACTGCCTTGGAGTTTTTGCAACTGGTTTTGAGTCTAGAGGATGGCCAATTGTAGAGACTATTCAGATGATGGAGGCGTGGGCTGTGGGTGTGCTTGTGGTTGTCAGTAGGGTGGAGACCCTGATCAGGGAGATCAAGCAAGCCTTCAAGGAAGGTTATTATAATTGGCGACACGCAGAGTATGTTTCTCAGGGACATGTGACTGCATGGGAGGCTGCAGAGGCAGCTCAGGTGGAATCGGTCACCCAGTTGGAAGCAGTCGAGAGGGATTTAGCACACCACAGACAAGAGTCGACCACCCAGCAGGCAGCATCGGCAGAGGAGATAGCAACGTTGATGGCTCAGTTGAAGGCCACTAGATCGGAGAAGGCAGCTCTAGAAGCACAATTTGTTGAGGAGAAATCCTCTCTTGAGCAGTAGTTGATGGAGGTTGTCACAAGAGGAGGTTGATGCGAAGGGGAAGGAGCTTTTGGAGGCCGCATTCATGATAAAGGCAGCATTGGAGCATCGGATGGTTGCAGAACGAGACCTGAAGATTAGGACACAACAGGTCTACGAGCTACAGGCTTTGTTTCCATCTTCATCAGGGCACCGGCTTTTTCTTTGTCCTCAGCCCCCTACTTAGCTATGATTTCTTTCTCTAGTAGTATGTTTAGTTGGTGGCCAAATTTGTTTTAACGTCATCCCATTTTGTTGTTCTCCGTCCCGGACACTTTTGTTTCTTGTTGTCCGGAGACGACATTCTTTTTGGGGGGGATAATGTTGTCGAGCATTATAGACGGTTAGGTAGTTGCAACCGAGGGTAGGTAGTTAATGGGTGCGACGATTCGCCTCGCACCCCCTTGGTCCCTATTTGTATATAATCTCTCGATGGAAGAGACATGTTATGTTATATTATGTGATGATTATACTCCTTGTACATGGTCATTTGATAAGCAATGAAAGATACTTGAAGTTCTCTCTCTTATGTTGTGTTGTGTACTTACTATTATGTATGAGTGTAACAATCTAGTTTACCCGTAAGGGCAAACAAGTAGGAGTTTTTTTTTCTCCTTTGATGAATTTCAATATCATGTGCTATAAGTTCAATAATTTTTGTTAGAAATGACATAGAATATGAATCAAAATCAAGGTTTGACAAGTAGGACTTCTTTTTCTCCTTTAATGAATTTCAATATCATGTGGTTTTAAGTTCAATAATTTTCATCATACTATAAAGTTTCTATAAGTAATTTTGCATGTCACCCTAGACAAAGTGAGGAAGAGAAAAAGGTTTGCAGAAAGAAGATAGCATAAGAAAACAAAAAAACTCTATGATTGTCCAAACAGCCTTGCATGCACAGAATGAAGTGTTGGAATTGGTTCTGTAATATGTGTTGACTCTCATTGTTTGTCATTGTTGTCAACATATGTTTCAGATGAAGGTAGACAAACTGGTTAACAGTGATACATGGATGACTAACAAAGTGTACAGGTAGTGTACGGTTTTTTTCAGAAAATATGAAGATAGGAATATGAACAGGGATGAGTTGTGACCTTATGTCTAAAGTCGCTTGGCTTAATGTTGCAGATGGAGCGAGTTATAGTTGTTTTAGTGAAGACTGGTTACTGGACTGTTACAGTAGAGAGTGACAGAGTTAGTCTCTGTAACATTGAGATAACTCTTATGCGAGCATGATTTGTGACCTGCAAAGATAGGAATATGAACAGGGATGAGTTGTGACCTTATGTCTAAGGTCGCTTGGCTTAATATTGCAGATGGAGTGAGTTACAGTTGTTTTAGTGAAGACTGGTTGTTGGACTGTTACAGTGGACAATGGCAGAGTTAGTCTCTATATTTCTAAGATAACTCTTATGTGAGCATGATTTGTGACCTGCAAGCTTAAGGCGTGATAGAAGACATATTGGAGAATATTATTTGTGATTATGAAGTTGTTGAGTTCATGGTGACGTCAGCTAAAGCGTGCGGTCTTGCGAAGACCTATTTGGAGCTGACTGGAGATGTGTAACGTGTTGTGAAGATGGCGAGCATGAATTTCGGATCCTAGAGTGTATTTGATGTATTGTAACTATTGTATACTTATGTAAGGTACCGTGTGTATCTTAGCAAGGGTCTATTTAATTATCTGTTCATTGGGGAAGTCTTAATTGGCCGGCCTAATTGATATTCTAAAAGGGTATAAAGAAGAGTTGTTTTTGAAGAATAAAGTGTGTGAATAAAAAGGCTGCGAGCTTGTATTTGTGAAGTCTGTTGGATGTAGAGTGGAGGTTGTCATTGAGGAGCTTCATTGGAACTGATCAAGCAAAGACAGTTGCTAGCAAACAGTTCATTGGATTATATATCTTCTATACAATTGTATTTCGGACAATGAGTCCTAAAGGTGGATTTAACCTTCTTTTGGAAGTGTGGTGTGCCTGGGCAGTGAGCCTACCATTTCTTTCTCTTGACTCCTAACAAGGTATGTCCTTTAACAAGGACTATGTACTATATGCATTAATAAGCTCCTAACAAGGCTAAATCTTATAGCAAAGATACTAAATTTTCAGTACATCATATGTGGGTGCTAATTCCCACCAGGGTTTTACCTTTAACAGGGTTTCCTTAACAACAAAATATTGTGTTATGGTGTTGCATTCATTGTGTTGATATTATGATTAAGTGTTTTGGTTCATAAAGTTTAAAGTTTAATATTTTGTCTCACAACTGATTCACCCCCCCTCCCCCCCTCAGTTGTGTTGGTGGACAGAGGTGGAGAATTTACTTCAAATATGTTTAATAACTACTGCCAAGAGCATGGCATATATAGACAAACATCAACTCCTAGGACTATACAACAAAATGGGATTGCAAAGAGAAGAAACAAAACAATTTTAGATGCTGCTAGAACTATGTTGCTGGAAGGAAATGTGTCACATATTCATTGGAGAGAAGTTGTTGGTGCTGCTGTTTATACGTTGAACAGAATTCAAATCAGAGAAGGTACTAGTAAGACTTCTAATGAATTATGGTTTAATCATACCCCTACTGTGAAATATTTCAAAATATTTGGTAGTAAATGCTATATCAAAAGAGATGATGACATAGGAAATTTGATGCTAGAAGTGATGAAGGGATCTTTCTTGGTCATTCTAAAAAGACCAAGGCTTACAAATGTTATGAGATTGAGAAAGATGATTGAAAGTGCTAATGTGAGAATTGATGAGAAGTTTCAAATTCAGGAAAAAGTTTATGATTACAGTCAGAATTCAAATAACAAAGAAGTTGTTACAAGTCAAGGACCTTTTGAAGATAATCATGAGATGGAAATATATTTGAATGACTCTACTGATACTCAAAAGACACCGAAATATGTAAAGAAGAACCACCCTGAGAATCAAATCATTGGTGATGCTAATAAAGGAATGATGACAAGGTCTAGACTAAGGAATGAAATTTGTTTGATTTCTCAAGATGAACCTAAAACTGCTGATGAAGCTTGTAAGGATGAATCTTGGACTAAAGTAATGAAGGAAGAATTGGATCAGATAAAGAAAAACAATACTGGGGAATTGGTTCCTAGACCTAAAGACAAGAATGTGATAGGAACCAAATGGGTTTTCAGAAATAAGATGAATGAAGAAGGGACAATTGTAAGAAATAAAGCAACAATTGTTTGTAAAAGCTACTCTCAAGAAGAAGGCATAGACTTTGAAGAAACATTTGCTCTTGTTGCTAGGTTGGAGGCAGTAAGACTATTTCTTGCTTATGTTGCACATAAAAACTTTAAAGTATATCAGATGGATGTTATAACTACATTTTTGAATGGTTATCTTGAGGAAGAAGTTTACATTGAGCAACTTGATGGATTTCCTTTGACAAAGAATGAGGATATGGTATGTAAACTAAAGAAGGTGTTGTTAAACTGAAACAAGCACCTATAGCATGGTATGTGAGATTCGATAAGTATCTACTAAGTCTTGGTTTCAGAAAAAGTAATGTTGATAGTAATTTATATTTGAGAACTAGTAAAGAAGGAATTATAATAGTTGAAGTTTTTGTGGATGACATTATTTTTGGAGGCAATGATGAGATAAGTAAGAAGTTCTCTAAGGAAATGGAAAATGAATTTGAGATGTCAATGATAAGTAAAATAAACAATTTCCTTAGCTTACAAATTAATCAAAACAAAGATGGAATTTTCATTTCTCAGACAAAGTATCTCAAATAGATGTTAAAGAAATTTGGAATGGAAGATTGTAAACTTGTTGGAATACCCATAGTTACTGGTTATAAACTTACTAATACTGATGAAAGTGCAAGTGTTTTTCAAACAAAGTACAGATCAATGATTGGAAGCCTACAATATCTAACCCATACCAGGCCTGACATAGCTAATGTTGTTGGAATTGTGGCGAGATATCAAGCAAATCCTAAAGAGACTCACCTTGCTGCTGTAAAAAGGATATTCAGATACTTGAAGAGAACACTTGAGTATGGATTGTGGTATGAAAAATCTGATTATCTTGTGTTACATGCTTATACTAATGCTAATTGGGCAGGAAGTGTGGAAGACAGAAAAAGTACTAGTTGAAGTGCATTTTTCGTTGGGAAAAGATTGGTTTCATGGCTAACTAAGAAGTAGGACTGTATAGCTCAGTCTACTACTGAATCAAAATATGTTGTTGCTGCTATAAACTGCACTCAAATTGTTTAGATGAAGCAGATGATGAAAGACATTGGAATAATTTTTGAAGAACCTGTGGTTATACAATGTGATAACACTAGCACACTGAATATGTTGAAGAATCCAATTATGGATTCTAAAACCAAGCATATATCAATAAAGTATCATTTCTTAAGAGATAAGGTAGCAGAGAAAGAGATCAGATTGGAGTTTATCAGCACAAAATAACAGATAGCAGGCTTATTTACAAAATCTTTGCCAAAAGATACCTTTGAATATCTCAGAGGTATGCTAACAGTGAGAGCCCCTCCTTGTGAGAATTAATTGATGCAGGAATGCATCAGTCCAGTGGTTTTCAAAGCTATATAACTTTTGGACTTGATGCTTGGATCTACTCCTCAATAGGAGTGATCGCATGAACAAAACAGAGCAAATTTGGGTGATTTTGCACCTGAGATGAGATAATCAGAGATTGGATAATGGCACCCTTTGCCATTGATGTCAAAGGGGGAGAGATTCGGTAAAAATCCCTTATGTTTTAGGGAAGAGGATATTGAGAAGATTGTAAAGAGGATACTAAGAAAGTTGTATTGAGATGAGTACTTTTGGGTTGATGGATTTTCTCATATCTTGCCATCAATGCCGAAGGGGGAGATTGTTGGAATTGGTTCTGTAATATGTGTTGACTCTCATTGTTTGTCATTGTCGTCAACATATGTTTCAGATGAAGGCGAGCAGACTGGTTAACAGTGCTATATGGATGATTGACAGAAGTGTACGAGTATTGTACGGTTGTTTCAGAGCATGCGAAGATAGGAATATGAACAAGGATGAGTTGTGACCTTATGTCTAAGGTCGCTTGGCTTAATGTTGCAGATGGAGTGAGTTATAGTTGTTCTAGTGAAGAGTGGTTACTAGATTGTTACAATAGACAATGACACAGTTAGTCTCTGTAACACTGAGATAACTCTTACGTGAGCATGATTTGTGACCTGCAAAGATAGGAATATGAACAAGGATGAGTTGTGACCTTATGTCTCAGGTCGCTTGGCTTAATATTGCAGATGGAGTGAGTTACAGTTGTTTCAGTGAAGACTGGGTGTTGGACTGTTACAGTGGACAGTAGCAGAGTTAGTCTCTATATTTTTGAGATAACTCTTATGAGACCATGATTTGTGACTTGCGATCTTAAGGCGTGATAGAAGACATATTGGAGAATATTATTTGTGATTATGAAGTTGTTGAGTTAGTGGTGACATCAGCTGAAGCGTGTGGTCTTGCGAAGACCTATTTGGAGTCGACTGGAGATGTGTAACGTGTTGTGAAGATGGCGAGCATGAATTGCATGAATTTCGGATCATAGAGTGTATTTGATGTATTGTAACTATTGTATACTTGTGTAAGGTACCGTGTGTATCTTAGCAAGGGTCTATTTAATTATATGTTCATTGGGGAAGTCTTAATTGGCCAACCTAATTGATTATTGTAATAGGGTATAAAGAAGAGTTGTTTTTGGAGAATAAAGTGTGTGAGTAAAAAGGCTCTGAGCTTGTATTTGTGAAGTCTGTTGGATGTAGAGAAGAGGTTGTGATATAGGAGCTTCATTGGAACTGATCAAGCAAAGACAATTGCTAGCAAACAGTTCATTGGATTGTATATCTTCTATACAATTGTATTCCGAACAGTGAGTCCTAAAGGTGGATTTAAACTTCTTTAGGCAGTGTGTCTGGGCAGTGAGCCTACCATTTCTTTCTCTTGACTCCTAACAGGGTATGTCCCTTAACAAGGCCTATGTACTATATGCATTAATAAGCTCCTAACAGGGCTAAATCTTTTAGCACGGATAGTATATTTTCAATACATCATCTGTGAGTGCTAATTCCCACCGGGGTTTTACCTTTAACAAGGTTTCCTTGACAACAAAATATTATGTTATGATGCTGCATTCATTGTGTTGATATTATGATTAAGTGTTTTGGTTCCTAAAGTTTAAAGTTTATTATTCAGTCTCACAACTGATTCACCCCCGCTCTAAATTGTGTTGGTGGATTGTTATTCATAACATGAAGGTGATGCATGGTATATTGATAGTGGTTACTCAAGACATATGATGGTTGACAAAAGTTTCTTACTTTGAAGAAAACAAATGGTGGTACAGTAAGATTTAATGATGATGCTTCAGTCAAAATTTCAAGAAAAGGGGCTCTTCTTGATGGAAGAACAAAAATAAAAAGTGTATTATTTATTGAAGGTCTGAAACACAATCGTGTGAGTGTGTGTTAGATGTGCGACCAAGGACACACTTTTACTTTCCATTCTGAAGGGTGTAAAATAAGCAAAGGCGGCAAATCTATTGCTGAGGCTAGTAGAGCAACACTAATCTTTATGTTCTTAATAAGACTAAAATTGAGAAACTGTTGCTTGTCACAAGAATATGAAAACTGGTTGTGGTATAAGAGGTTGGTGCACCTCAATTTTGACAATCTTGTCAAAATCAGCCGCAAAAAGCAGTGAGAGATATTCCAAAGCTCTCAAAACCTTCAAACACAATATGTAATGAATGTCAATAGGGAAAGCAAACTAGAGGAAGATTAAAATCTAAGGAGTATTCTACTACAAAGCATCCAAAGCCAATTCATACAGATCTATGTGGGCCAACAAGAACAAGGAGCAAACAAGGTGAAAGATATTTTATGCTTTTAATTGATGATTTTACAAGTATGGCCTAGGTTACTTTTTTAAAGGAAAAATCAGAAGCTCTTGACAAATTTGAGGCATTTAAAGCCTTAGTGGAAAATGAGACTAGAAAGAAGATTAAATGTCTTCGATCAAACAAAGAAGGAGAATTTATTTCAAGTGAATTCCAAGATTTCTGCGAAAAGCATGAAGTAAAAAGACAGTTTTCAGCTGCAAGAACACCACAACAAAATGGTGTTGTGGAAAGGAAAAATAGGGCGGTACAAGGGATGGCTCGGAGCATGCTGAATGAGTCCAAAGTCCCTGATTCTTTCAAGAAAGAAGCAAATCATCCTGCTGTTTATATTAAAAATCATTGATTAAACTGAGTCAATAGCAACAAGACTCCTAAAGAGTTACGGACAGGTAGACCAGCAACCGTAAAGTGCTTCAGAGTGTTTGGTAGTCCATGTTATATTAGAAATGATGAAGACAACTTGTGTGAATTTGACTCCAGAGCAAATGAGAGAATATTTCTTGAATATTCTTCAAGCATAAAGCATACATATGCTACAATAAATGCTTGCACAAAATTGTTCAAAGTGCAAACATCAAAGTTGATAAAGATAGAAGTCTTCCAAAACAAATACAAGAAGTAGATGACTTAAATTCAGAGTTCAAGAAGATAAAGAAAGTGTAGGAGGTGCAGTTGAAACAGTTGAACAAAAGACACCATCAAAGACACCGTCAAAGACATCATCAAAAACTTCCACAAAGACAGCACCTAAATTTATACAAAGAAATCATCCAGAAGATTTGATAATAAGAAGTCATAGGCCAAGAAGATTGATAGACAATTTAGAAAATGAAGATAAGTCTTTGCTGTCCAAAATTGAACCAAAGAGTGTTCAAGAAACAAGTAAAGAGTTTTATGTGCACTTGTCAGTGTCGATTCAGCTTATGACCATTTTGTGCGTTGTTAATCGGCTGGGTGGCTTGCTGAGTGATTCCCTTTTCTGTTCTGCCTTTATTTAGACCTGGAAACAAATTTCCAGTCATCTATTTAAGGTATTCACTTTTGGGTATTTCACAATCTTGATTTCCTTATGTACTGGTAACTCTTTGGAGTGAGTTATATTCAAAATTTTATGTAACACCATTTGTACAAACACTAATTTTTATGTAGCAGCATTTGTTTGAGTGTTTGGTTGTTTATGTTGAGCATATTGTTGTTAAGATTTCAAAAAAAAATGACAGTGGTAATTACAAGTCAATTGCAAGTACAGTTTGTTCTCCGAACAAACTTTTCTATTTGTTATGAATCTTTGCCTCTGTTTCTTAATATCATATCCCATGACAGAGGCAGATTATGTTAAGAACAATATAAGATCATCTATATAGAAGCAAGGACACTAGACTTATCACACTAAATGGAGCTTGGATCAAGAAATTATTACAGATGATGACTACAATGTACAGTTAAGATAGTTAGAAATTCCTAGGATCTGTATGATGATTGGAAACAATGTCAATCTCCTCTTTGTTATTCACAGTATATTAAATTTTAGTCTAGAAAATGAAAAGTTTAAGTAAAAAATGTTAATTTGGAAGGCAGTTCCAATGTTCTAATACAACTGTATCCAAATCAAGATGAATGCCTGCAGCAAAATCCCAGAGACTATTTACCATTTACATTCCAACATGAGACATCATACACTAATGCAATTAAAAATATAGAAGCATTAGAAATATTGAAAGATTAACACAACTCCAATATCTAAACAAGGTTTGTACATTATGAAGCAAGTACCTGAGCCATAGTTGATGAAAGTACACGCTGCAGATCATCAATCTCTTTTTGCAGCCATTTGTCTCGAGCAGCTTTGCTTGAAAATTGAGTTGCCCGGCCTTGCTTCTGGTACAAGATACTTAGCTGCTTCTCCCGATCCATGATGCTAAAAAATGACAATAACTTCCTCTTAACAACCCATTTTAATAAACAAAGAAAAAAGATCATTAATGTTTAATACATGCAAAAGTGTTGTAAATTGCTCACACTTCCTAGATTTCTACAAGCCATTTCCATCATTCTTTAAGAGGTCGTATATTTCCCTAAACTATAATTTTCCTCTACAAAAGCTCATATCTTTTCATAAACTATTACAATATTGAATTTTTTAAAATATTTTCAAATTTAAAATCGTCCATTTATAAATTTGGTCCACAAAAAAAAGAACAGCAACTTCATTCACATCACCACTCCATGACTATAATAGTGAATACAAAGTAATTGCAAAGAGAAGATGGCCTTTCAATAAAGGCACAAGTATCATAAAGTAGCCAAAAGAGTCTTCAAACAATGAAAAACAGCTCAAAGAAGGCCTGCAAACAAATAAGCAATCCATTGTTTGCTTCAACTGGAGAAAATGGAGCCACGTAGCGCATAAATGTTGGCATATCTATTT
Source organism: Chamaecyparis obtusa (assembly GCA_027943335.1). Classification (NCBI taxonomy): domain Eukaryota; kingdom Viridiplantae; phylum Streptophyta; class Pinopsida; order Cupressales; family Cupressaceae; genus Chamaecyparis; species Chamaecyparis obtusa. Next base: position 899,755 of record BSBK01004130.1, read on the forward strand.
GTTGATATTTAGGCCTTTACGGAAAATATCCAAAACTTGGATAATAATAATAATAAATATAGAATATATTATTCTATATATTTCGATATGCATAAATAATAATAATAAATAAATGGGTTATTTATTATTTATTGTTAATCCATTAAAGATCGATTTAATTATTATTGGGAGAGCCCAAGTCCCCATCAAGGAAATAATAAATAAAAGGTTTATTTATTAAATAAGCCAAAGTCGGCCTGCCTTGTTTTTGGTGCCATTTTGTTTGGAGATCCCATATATATATATGGTGATTCGATTCTCGAGGAAGAACATATCAAAGACATAACATATGCCTTCCCCTCAAGAATCGATCTAGGAGCAGCGAAATTCATTGGAGCATCATTCTTTGGACTGAAATTTCTCTGCCCTAATATCAGCATATTTAGGTGCAAATTTTGGACTAGGAGGAGCAGATCTTAAGGTAGATTCAAAATGGCTTTGGTCTGATCCTAAGTCAAAATAAAGATCAGACTGATGTCATTTTGGAAGCCCTAAATGGGTTGACCTAGCCCATTCACATCCATTCACCTTGGGGACTTAGAAAGGACTGATCTGAAGATCATTTCAGAACTACAATCCAGGTACTATCTCTCCTTGCTCTTAATCATTTCTTAATATCCTGTGCTTAGTCTTGAAAGATCTCTATAACTTGCACATTCCTAGGTAAATCTGGAAAATACTAACATGGTATCAGAGCTTTGGTTGAGTAAAAGATCAATTTCAGATTTAGGAATTCAGTCTATCAAAACTAAGGAAGAATGGTAACCGGAGGTTTGGCCTAAACATAATTTTGATTTTATGAAGAGCATAGTTTTGCATTAAAATTTGAATATGCGAATTGCCCTAGTTAGTCCAAACTATCTAAGAAGGAGTCTAAGCTTAAGAAGCGTTTAATCTTGGATGTATTGGCATGGCTTAGCTTTATGGCATATGGCATGATATTGGCTGGCTCATTAACACTCTATGTATGAAGAACATAACTTCATATTATGTACATTGTGTTACAATTCTGTTATGCATGGTATAGGAACATACTTTATGTTGCTTGAGAACATACCTTACATTGGCACATGTTCTGTTTAACATTACCTTGCATATGTTACACTGGCATATCTTATGTATGTTTGGAAACATACTTCCTTTTTATACAGAACACTTGGCTTATGCAAGCATACCCTTCTTCACTCTTATGGCTGAGTCTATATATGACATATAGTTGAGACATGATGCTCTTGGTATAACTAGATAATGGTTCATGTGCATGTGTGAGAGCACACTTTATGTTGCCTTAACATATTTTACATTATGGAGACACATTTAATCTAGTATGTATCTATTGCATATTGAGAGGGAGTTTTTCTATATGCAGCTGTGGCAACTTACATAGCTATCTATCTGTTTGGTATACATTATACTAGCTGTTGTGTGAGTTATGCTTGAGAGAACTACATTATACTATCTTATTGGCCTATTCATGTATGAATGGCAACATGCTTGACATACATTACAGAAGCATACATTGGCTATGTATATATGGATTCAGGATCACAAGATCTTATTGGCATTATCCTTCTTTTACTAGTTGAGGGAGTTTTAACCTTGTTAGAGGATGCATATAGGATCATCCAGAGGGAGTAGATTCCTTATGTAATATATACCCTGGGGTAGCTAAATTGTGGGTGTATGGTTTAAGAGGGAGTTCAATTATGGGCTCACTTACACCTAATTTTGTTATGAACTCCTTATGTCTTGTTGATCATATGTATGGGTAGGATTATACCTCATTAGCTTGATTATCATAACTAGTTAGTTTTGATATAAGCTGATTGGATCAACTGGTTAGGAATGTCTTATTAGCATAACTAATTATCTGTTTAGCTGATTGGCGTATCTGACATTTCTTTATACACATTATGCATGAATGGATGCAAACTTCAGGTTGGCATATGGAACATACACTACATTGGCATCTGTTATGCTTATGTCATGTATGAGGAGTATACCTTACATTTACATTGACATTTATTTCTGTTCTGTGGGTGCATACTTTACTTTGACATATGTTATATCTAACACTGTTCTGGGAACATTCACAATTGATTGTTAGATTAACTGTTTGATGCATGGGTGCATACATTATTGATTAATGAATTGGCATATGTTGTATATGTTAAATTGTACAAATTGGCATATTTCTTGGGAACATACATTAAGAAACTTAGAGATAATGTTGTTGTATGCCTGGGAGAATATTTTGCGGACATATGTTATCCTTTATCTTTTAGATAAAACTATTGCATCTTGCTGTGATCACATTGCACCTGGTTATATGTTGGTTAACTTTAGCTAGTGAAGACTTATGTGATTACTCTTATGCTTGTCTATAGATACGGGATAAATTATGTTGGTTCTATGAGAGAACTGCATTTGGATATTGACTACTTAATATGATTGTATGGGGCATACATCATTTGTATGCTTTAGCTTGTGAAGCATACTTTAATTATTCTGTATGAATGGATCATACTTTCTTTCATAGCTGAGTCTATATTTACTGATTATAGCTAAGACTATATTACATATGGTTCTATGTGTGAACTTTACATTTAATTTAAATCTTATGATCATATTGGTTACTCTTATACTTATGTGGATTCATGAGATGAGATTTTGATTATGAGATATATTTGGTTGTGTCTAATTCATCTGATTACATCTATGCATATGGCTAAGTTGTTTCTTATGAATTGGATACTTAGAGAATATCATGGACCTAAATATTCTTTCTCCGAGCACTTGGTGAATATCATGGATTTGATATTCGTTAGACCAATGCTCAAGGATATCATGGATTTGATATCTGGTGGATCAGGGATCCACTTCTCAGCATATGGTGGACATCATGGATTTGATGTCTGGAGACCATTGCTCTGAGCACTTGGTGAATATCATGGATTTGATATTCGTTAGACCAATGCTCGAGGATATCATGGATTTGATATCTAGTGGATTAGGGATCCCCTTCTCAGCATATGGTGGACATCATGAACTTGATGTTTGGAGGCCATTGCTCCAAGTACTTGGTGAATATCATGGATTTGATATCTCGTGGATCAGGGATCCACATCTGAGTAATTGTTGGACATCATGGACTTGATGTCGATAGGCCATTACTCCGAGCACTTGGTGCATATCACGGACTTGATATTCGTTAGACCAATACTCTACACATCATAGACTTGATGTTGGTTTAATATCATGGACTTGACATTTCTTGAGTCTTGGTAACTCGTGGATTCAGTTAATCCACAGATTAGTTGCTATACATCATGGATTTGATGATACATGAATATCATGGATTTGATATTATATTGGTTGAGTCAAGAGGACTCATGGATTTAGTTATCCACAAATTGTATAGAAATCATCATGAACTTGATGATAACTTAGGGCCCATTTGTTTGTCGGAAGATGACAGGAATATGAGGATGATAACCCGATTATGACCCATATCCACTGTTTGGAACCCGTAAAGTCATAATCGGGTTATCATCTCAAAACCCGAATATAGGCCGAAAATGAGAATATCGATCTTCCAGCCGAAGAGGTGGAATATGTTTTCATAACCCGATTTTGGCTGATTATAAACCCAATTTGATTCTTGGTCGGGTCCGCCATCTTCCCAACATATGTTTTGTGGATACGATTTCGTGGACGCAAATATGTTTCGTGGATATGATTTCTTGTTTTGTGGATACGAAAAATTGTTTTGTGGATACGATAGTCTGTTGAAGGTTTTGAAGGTTTTCTGTTGAAGGGTTTTCTGTGAAGGGTGGAAACGATAGTCTATGTTGTGATATCATTCGGCCGGAGTCATGTTGTTATTCTCCCCTGCATTGTGACTATTGAAGGGATTTGGGTTTTCTGTTGAAGGGTTTTCTGTGTGAAGGGTTTTCTGTTTTTCATCATTCGGTCGCGGATTCAAGGTAAACAAAAGGGTTTTCGTGAAGGGTTTTCTGTGAAGGGTGGAAACGATAGTCTATGTTGTGATATCATTCGGCCGGAGTCATGTTGTTATTCTCCCCTGCATTGTGACTATTGAAGGGATTTGGGTTTTCTGTTGAAGGGTTTTCTGTGTGAAGGGTTTTCTGTTTTTCATCATTCGGTCGCAGATTCAAGGTAAACAAAAGGGTTTTCGTGGATATTTTTTTCGTGGGTCTGTCATGGATAATGAGATGTTCACATTTGTTTTGAAACCCTTTTTTTCATCGTATCACAGCTCGTATTATAGCTGTATGCAATATATTGAAGGAGATATAATGTATTTTGCTTGGAAAACAGTTTAATAGAGTAGATTTTGCTGGAGGGTTTGACGAGTTGTTGAAGGGTTTGATGAGCTGAAGGGTTTCCAGGTTTGTCTAAAACTCAATGCTTATTCAGTATCATATTCTATCTCATTTTATTCAGTATGCAGTATCATATTCAGCTCTGTTTTGAGCCATTTTTATGGTTTTAGCTGTAATAGTTTTTGTGGGTTTTCCTTATGAACTGGAGTTTGAGATATTGGGTTTTCTTGTTTCTAAAATGGGGAACATGTTGTTTAGATTTTTTACTTGGATGGTACTCTTCACAGTGTTCTGTCCTTTGATCATGACATTCTGATTACATGAGAAGTATGCTTATGCTTATAAGTGTTTACATTCTGATGACATTCTGATTACATAGAGGTGTTTACATGAGAAGTATGCTTACAATTTTTGAGGTATTTTGTACCTAAATCTGCATACTTTATTCTTTTCTTTGTCAGAAATATAACAGAAAATTCTGTGTTCATTTCTAGAAATTTTGGGAATTTTCGAGAGATTCACAACAACATTATCATTTTCAAAATGATATTTACTAATAGAATATGATTCAACCAAATCATCCTTCATGAATCCTCGAACTTGTTTGCTGCTAGATATCCAAAACATCATAACATTGAATCATAAACTCTTGAACATCAAAATGATACCATTTTATTTATTTTTACTTTAATCTAGCATCAAACACCTTGAGGTGACTATCTCCATTTGGCCACCACCCACAATCTTATCTTCAAATGTGGTACTTGGCTCTCACAAGTGATCTATAAACTATAAATTTTGAACCTTAATAATATGGTTAGAATGTCTTAGGAGCCAACAAGAAACATTCTTAGTTTTTAGGGCATTTATAAATAGTAATGAATCTCCAACTTTAATGTTGTTAAATCCTTCACAAATGATTGGTGACCAGAATTTTTATACTACCTTTTCCTTGACAATATTATATTAAAATTTGTTTGGTTCTTTAAGGAACACTCTCTCATTCCATGCTAGTTATATTTTGCCTGCACATCACTAGGCTCTGACCGAACACAAATTGACAATTGTAATGACCTGTTTCCAAGGTGTCATGCATACCAAGAAGTATTCTATGATCAATAGTTCATCCATTTATTTAACGTCTGTCTAGTTGATTTTTATAGAATCACTTTTTTTCACATCCATAAAAATTCATGGAAACCATCAAATTTTTAGTTAGTGTTTCCTTTTCCATGATTTCAGAGATCTATTTCCCTACCAACAAAAACTATCTACTGTCAGAATCAAATTTGTCTCCTCTATGGAATACATAATCATTCACCATTATCCTCACTCGGGTTTATACATCTCATTGAACAATATATAAGGCTTCAATGAGGCGGGTCTCATACACCAAACTGGTCTCTCATTGGCGTTGACCTAAAAAGCTACCTTTACCTCCACATTTGCCATCGATTCAAGGGCAGACCTTTCAACTTCCTCTAGGATTCAATTATTTTCCAATGAAACTCCCCCCAGTTAATAGGCTTTACTGTCAAGTCCAATTTATTTACATGTAATGTTTGAACTAATAACTCATACAATACTTGATACGAAGAAATCATGTATGTGTGTTTCTTTTATAGAATCAATGATGATAAGAGAGGATGTATTAGCTCTGAAACCTACTCTGCAATTTAAACTAATCCAAGTTGCTAATTCTTGTTTCAGAGACTATTATGTCCATAAAATGAACAACTACTGACTTTAATACATAGACAAATGCATTTCAGATAGCTATATCCATGAACAGGAAAATAGAAAAAATAACATCTGTAGTTATCCTTTCAAAAACAACATTTTGATTTTTAATCAAGAAGATACCCGAGAAAAGGCCAAATACAAGATGAAATTCTGAAACCTACTGACTCAATAGCAATTGATCCTATAAAGTATTATTCATAATGGCAGTCATATCAAGACTTCAAAACACTAAATGAAAGGGAAACCTTCTTCTAAGTAACCTGGCCTAAAGCGATATGTGCACCAAAACCTGAAATTTAGGTTTCACATTTCCATCATCGAAGAAATCAATCAAGTTGCAACAAAAAAATGGGAAGAGGCCATAGAATGGGAATACAAATAACTTAATTGCTCTCTAAGTTTGAACACCCACTCAACTGTGTAGTCTTTTGAGTCAAACTCATTGACCCATGATTCATGAGTAGTGGTGATGCTTACAGAGGTGAAGCATCGGGACTTCCCGGTAGGTCCCGATGCTTCACCTCTGTGAGCATCACCTAGATTCATTCATTCTCATGGGAGATGGGTTCGTGTTGAACCAGTACTCATGAATCATGGGTCAATGAGTTTGACTCAAAAAACTACACAGTTGAATCCTGATAGCAATATCACATACTCATCCACAGTCGTATCCACGAAACAATATAACGGGAAGATTGCGGACCCGACCGAGAATCAAATTGGGTATATAATCGGCCAAAATCGGGTTATCAAAACATATTCCACCTCTTTGGCTGGAAGATACATATTCTCATTTTAGGCCCATATTCAGGTTTTGAGATGATAATATTCAGCAATCATATTCATGAACAACAGTATCATACAACAGTATCATATTCAGTATCATATTCAATATCATACAGCAGTATCATATTCATTATCATATTCAATATCATAAGCATGTTCATATTCAGTATCATATTCATGAACAACAGTATCATATTCAGTATCATACAACAGTATCATATTCAATATCATATTCAGTATCATAAGCATGTTCATATTCAGTATCATAAGTATGTTCATATTCAGTATCATATTCATGAACAACAGTATCATAAGCATGTTCATATTCAGTATCATATTCATGAACAGTAGTATCATATTCAGTATCATATTCATGAACAGCAGTATCATATTCATTATCATATTAGTTGGTTGTTGGGTTCGATAATGTCATTTTGATTCAAGTTTTGGTATATCTCTTGATCTTGCTATGATATCTTAAGAAAAGAATGAGGCTTTTCTATGTATGTGGGTATGTTTCTATGTATCTATGTATCTATTTATCTATCTAATTGTTTATATGTATGAACTATCTAACCCTATATATCTATGTATGTAGGTATGTATCTATGTATCTATGTAACTATTTATCTATCTAATTGTATATATATGTACCTATGTACCTTCCGTAATGTTTTCTTCAAGCATTATGTCAAGCAGTTGTCATGCATTATACATGATTCCATATTTTGCATCTATACTTATGATCAATTCTCCGAAGAATTTTATTAAACATCTCAAATGCCTTTGACTGTGATTTTGCAGGAACCCCCATTAAATGTGCATACAAAGAACGTTGTGTAGTCGTCTAATTACAATATTCTCATCAAATGGAATTATATCTATCTCTGTCGTTAGTTCTCACAGAAATACTAGTAATCCATTAACAATGAAAATGATAAGTCTAGTTTAGTCTTTGTCATTTCCATCTTCTGTAAACATATTTCATCCCTAGCCTGTGCCTATTGGGTGTTCATCACATTCTATGAGTTTTTTCTAAGTCAAACAGTACATTTGTCATGTTTGCTCTTTTTAATTTGCATATATAATCAACAAACTGGTCCTCTATAAATATCATAATCAATGTATGTGTTTGAGCCGTCATTATTTGAAGGAATATGGAACATTGAAATTCATGCCGATCTACCATGTCTTGGCAACAGGTTCCTCATCTTTCATCGATTAGAGATCTCCATATTGGACAAACATTTTAATTGTCTGGCCAATGACACATTGAATACTCCTCCATTCTCATACTTATTTGTGCAAACATTTTTATTAAATTATCTTGAACTGGTCTAAGTGATTAGGATTTTTCATTATTTGTGAAATAATGTATGGCCTCATCTGCTAAGATAGAATAAAATTATATTTCCACTTTCTACATCATTATTTAAATTAAACAATTTAGATAATATAAATTGTAATATTGGCTTTAAATATGGTCTGGAAAAGTACGTTTTCATGTTTTATAGTCATACCGATCAAAAAAGTGCCTCGATGCTCAAGTGCCATGTCAAAGCATAATGGCTTCTATTATTATCTCGGTTTCCGTTCACATCAAGGTTGGTTAGTCATATAAGCTTACCATTTGAAATTCGGGTTGTGTCTTGGATGCCACATTTCTAGCATCAAATTCAATAAAATGATAAGCTGTAGCCAAAAATGTTTTTAAGAGATACATGCAGCCAGAGTCCTGTTTTGCCTCAAATATGATATGGTCTAAAAACTGAAATCTTTACCTCAAATGTCATAGTCCTATTTTGGTACAGTAAAACTTAAATTCACAGTTTTGGTTCTTGAGTTTATTCTAGGTGTTTGCATAATAGTTTCCATGATAATGACTTGAAGAGCCTATTTGAGTCCTACATTATAATGATCTAGTGAGTCATTATAATGATCTACATTATAATTGTCCTATAGAGCCTATAATAGTATGTAAAAATTATAATAGTAGAAAAATAGCTATTGAACCAAAACATAAGGCCACATGGTTCTTCTTAGTTTTGATTTCCTTCATATTTTCAATAAACTAATCTTTAATTAGAGTGCACACATCATAATCGTTACCTTTCACCATTTGATATGCCATGAAAAATGTTGTTGCCAAGACTGAATTGTATCGGTTTGTGTATTGGACCTTGTTTCCAACAACTTGAGCTACATATCTAGTCATTGGGTCCTTAAAAGGAATTAATTTCAATGACCTACCATCAAAGATAACACTTGTCAGAGCTATGGCATCGTCAATCTTGACAGACTTAGTCTTTGGTAGCTTACCAATGTCACCCAGTCCAGTAACCCTCTTCATAACTTCCTTGGTCAACAAGTGACAATCGTGACAATCGTCTAGCCAAATATAGGTGTCATGAAAGTGACTTATCACCATTCTTACATAATTATCATCTCCACATAAATTTTGAAAATGATTGAACACATCTAGCTTCTTGTCCGCCAAAACCTGAAATTCAAGTTTCACATTTCCATCATCGAAGAAATCATTCAAGTTGCAACAGAAAAATGGGAATAGAAATAACTTAATTGCTCTCTAAGTTTGAACACCCACTCAACGGTGTAGTTTTTTGAGTCAAACTCATTGACCCATGATTCATGAGTAGTGGTGATGCTCACAGAGGTGAAGCACTGGGACTTCCCGGTAGGTCCCAGTGCTTCACCTCTGTGAGCATCACCTAGATTCATTCATTCTCATGGGAGATGGGTTCGTGTTGAACCAGTACTCATGAATCATGGGTCAATGAGTTTGACTCAAAAAACTACACAGTTGAATCGTGATAGCAATATCACATACTCATCCATAGTCATATCCACGAAACAAGAAATCATATCCACGAAACAATATAATGGGAAGATTGTGGACCCATTCGAGAAGATTGCAGACCCGACCGAGAATCAAATTGGGTATATAATCGACCAAAATCGGGTTATCAAAACATATTCCACCTCTTTGGCTAGAAGATACATATTCTCATTTTAGGCCCATATTCAGGTTTTGAGATGATAATATTCAGCAATCATATTCATGAACAACAGTACCATATGCAGTATCATACAACAGTATCATATTCAGTATCATATTCAATATCATACAACAATATCATATTCATTATCATATTCAGTATCATAAGCATGTTCATATTCAGTATCGTATTCATGAACAACAGTATCATATTCAGTATCATACAACAGTATCATATTCAATCTCATATTCAGTATCATAAGCATGTTCATATTCAGTATCATATTCATGAACAACAGTATCATATTGAGTATCATAAGCATGTTCATATTCAGTATCATATTCATGAACAACAGTATCATATTCAGTATCATAAGCATGTTCATATTCAGTATCATATTCATGAACAACAGTATCATATTCAGTATCATAAGCATGTTCATATTCAGTATCATATTCATGAACAACAGTATCATATTCATTATCATATTAGTTGGTTGTTAGGTTCAATAATGTCATTTTGATTCAAGTTTTGGTATATCTCTTGATCTTGCTATGATATCTTAAGAAAAGAATGAGGCTTTTCTATGTATGTGGGTATGTTTCTATGTATCTATGTATCTATTTATCTATCTAATTGTTTATATGTATGAACTATCTAACCCTATATATCTATGTATGTAGGTATGTATCTATGTATCTATGTAACTATTTATCTATCTAATTGTTTATATATGTACCTATGTTTTTAGGCCATTGATGGATCCTATTAAGAATATTGACGTTCTAGAACGGGTAGTTGTCGGGACCACATATTCTCAGCTTCTCACAGCTCTGATTGCTTGTGTTGCCGTAGCCACAGCAGTGGTGGCCCTAGAATCTAATGTAGATAGGGGTCAACGAAAAAGGAAAGGAAATAATTTCTATAGAATGGTTATTCATTCCAATGACGTGGATTGTCGTGATCAGATTCGCATGAGTAGGGGAGCCTTCTTTCGTCTAGCTACTATCCTAAGGCTGAATGGATCCTTGAAAGATACGATACACTTGACATTAGAAGAACAACTTGTGATGTTCCTCCACACCGTTGGCCACAATTTGAGGAACCGCAAGATTGCCCACAACTTTGGCCACTCAGGAGAGACAATCAGCCGATACTTCCACAATGTGTTGAGGGCTATCTTAGGACTCCACAAGGATTACTTTCTACCACCTAGTCCAAACACTCCTCCTGAAATTAGTGGGAACGAACGCTTTGATCCATTCTTCAAGGTAATTGTTGTGTTACATTTTTCTTGTACATATTTTTATCATTGACGACTGGTTGACATTGCAATTGATGATTGTATCATATCATATAGGATTGTGTTGGAGCTATTGATGGAACCCATATACCAGTCACCATCGATGTCGACATGCAGGGTAAATATCGTGATAGAAAAGGCAACCTGTCGCAAAATGTTATGGGTGTGTGTTCCTTCGATCATAAGTTTCAGTACTGCCTTTCTAGTTGGGAAGGGTCTGCCGCAGATAGTCGTGTTCTAGCTTCAGCTCTGTCAAGAGCAGATCCTCTTGTTGTTCCCCCTGGTAAGCCAAATCATAGTTTAATAATATGCTTTATTTATGTAGGAAAATATTTTCACGTTTCACATATTAATAATATACTTTATTTATGTAGGAAAATATTTTCTAGTGGATGCTGGATATCCCAATGCACCTGGATTTCTTGCTCCTTATCGGTGTACACGCTACCACCTAAAAGAGTTTTCAAGAGAAAATCCAATAAACTCAAAAGAAGAGTTGTTCAACCATCGACACTCCTCTCTTAGAAACTCAATAGAGCGTACATTTGGTATTCTCAAGCAGCATTTTCCAATCCTGAGGCATGCCACGTCTTATCCTATCATGACACAAGCCCATATTGTATTAGCATGTTGCATACTACACAACTACATTACGGTAGAGGATGGCATTCCACCAGAAATTGACATTGAAGAGGAAGATGATCGTGATGGGGTAGATGTACCAGTGTTAGAGACATATGGGTTGTCTCAAAATGATAGAGACCGGTGGGCACAGTTCCGAAATGATATAGCAACTAGAATGTGGGAAGAGTATAGATCCCGACAATAGTTGTATTGGTTTCCTTTTTCTTGTCTTTTTATCTACAAGTATTGGACTTGTAATGGTCAATGTGTTTTATTTGAGTAAACTGATGTATGAAGCTACTTTGATATACATGATGGTTTCCTTTTTCTTGTATTTTTATCTGCAAGTATTGGACTTGTAATGGTCAATGTGTTTTATTTGAGTAAACTGATGTATGAAGCTACTTTGATTAACAACAATTTGTATACACAGCATGGCTTACACAGAATCATTGATGAACATGAATGAGATTGCTAACACGAGCCAAATATCTTCTTTGTCGAAGAAGATTATGTGGTCAAAGGACATGGAACGAAAGCTTATAGACTTGCTCCTTGAGCAAGTACAACTAGGAAGAAAATGTGATGGAGGCTTCAAAAAAGAAGCCTGGACCGCAATTGAGAGGCGGTTCAATGCTGATTTGAACCTCAGTCTATCCAAGGACAACTTCAAAAACAAGTTGAAAACTTGGAAGCTTGCATATAGAGTCATGAAGGAGCTTCGGAATACAAGCGGTTTAGCTTGGAACGAGGCTACTCAGTCCATGGATGCTGAGGACAGCGTGTGGGATGAGCTTCTCAAGGTAGGGTAATCTCTCTACTATTTTGATGGAAATAATATTGTCTTCTTTTTAAGTTAATAATGAAAGACAAAGAACCTAATCCATTTATTTATGCCAACATGCAGTGAAGAGAGTTCAAAAATGCAAGAATGTATAAAAAGAAGCCCTTTCAGTACTTCACTGAATTGGGTGTAATTGTCGGTAATGACATGGCTGAAGGAAATGCAGCTACCACGGCCCTTGAGTTTGAAGAAGGGAACCCTTTGGAAGAGCCATTCGATGTGAATGATGAAGAGGACGCTGTACATCTTGATAGTGGTGTTGATTGGGATGACGAGCCTTATAATTCCACTCAGTCCACTGCAACGAGTACTAGAGGGACTCCTAGTTCATCAGGTAGAAAGGTGGGAAAGAGGAAGAAGGCAAGTCTAGCTGCTTCATTGGATTCCATGTCTGAAACAATTAAAAAAATAAAAGAGGGCATGAACAATATTCACCTTGTTAAAATTGATGAATCTAGTCATGAGAATGCTTTGACGGATGCCTATAACGCTCTCAAATCCATGCCCGGATTGAGTAGAGGTGTATTCCTCAAGGTATATGAAACCTTCTTGGGTCAACGTGAAAGAGCCAAATGGTTCTTATTGATGACGGAGGAGGAGAGAAGCGACTGGATTGTAGCCACATATGGTGGTTTATAGTTAATTTAAAGGAAATCGTTTTGTGATTTTAAATGAGTTGGAAGCCTATAAAAGGCTAAAAAACTGACATGATACTGCTGTTCATTTTGAATATGACATGAAATCTGAATATATGTGTATGCCAACTTTAATTCAATTTTTGTTGAACATGATAGTGAATATGATAGTGCTGTCCATGATCATGATTGCTAAATATGATACTGAATATGATAGTGATGTTCATGAATATGATTGCTGAATATGATACTGCTGTTCATGAATATGATTGCTGAATATGATACTGAATATTCAGTATCATAAGCTGAATATAATACTGTTGTTCATGAATATGATTGCTTAATATGATACTGAATATGATACTATTGTTCATGAATATGATTGCTGAATATGATACTGAATATTCAGTATCATAAATAGTATCATATTCAGTATCATATTTAGTATCATGACATACCATCATATTCCATGCTTATCCATTTGCATTTCATAATTACATTTTCAATCATTCCATAACTACATTTACAATGCTTGTGATTACCATTTTGATCATACTTGTGATTACCATTTTGATCATATATACATGATGATCTTGTTGTGATGTGGCATGATACTTTATGATGATATCTAGTGTATTTTGTGTTCAAGAACATTGATTTTTTAATCATGTTGTTACTGATTTTCAGTGGATTTGTACTTTATCATGTGGATAGATATATATTTAGATTTTTTACTATTATATGCTCATATTGTCACAAAATGATTATTTTAATATTTTAATTTAAATGCAATTGATGAATATGATACTGTTGTTCATGAATATGATTGTTGAATATGATACTGAATATGATACTGCTGTTCATGAATATGATTGCCGAATATGATACTAAATATTCAGTATCATATTCAGTATCATAAGCAGTATCATATTCAGTATCAGGACATACCATCATATTCCATGCTTATCCATTTGCATTTCATAATTAGGCTCAATTTTCAATTTTCAATATGACATGAAATCTGAATATGTGTATGCCAACTTTAATTCAATTTTTGCTGAACATGATAGTGAATATGATAGTGCTGTCCATGATCATGATTGCTGAATATGATACTGTTGTTCATGAATATGATTGCTAAATATGATACTGAATATGATACATATATTTAGATTTCATGTCATATTGAAAATTGAAAATTGAGCGTAATTATGAAATGCAAATGGATAAGCATGGAATATAATGGTATGTCCTGATACTGAATATGATACTGCTTATGATACTGAATATGATACTGAATATTCAATATCATAAGCAGTATCATATTCAGTATCAGGACATACTGAATATGATACTGCTTATGATACTGAATATTGAATATGATACTGCTTATGATACTGAATATATTCAGTATGTCCTGATACTGAATATGATACTGCTTATGATACTGAATATTCAGTATCATATTCAGTATCAGGACATACCATCATATTCCATGCTTATCCATTTGCATTTGTCCTGATACTGAATATGATACTGCTTATGATACTGAATATTCAGTATCATATTCAGTATCATAAGCAGTATCATATTCAGTATCAGGACATACCATCATATTCCATGCTTATCCATTTGCATTTCATAATTACGCTCAATTTTCAATTTTCAATATGACATGAAATCTGAATATATGTGTATGCCAACATTAATTCAATTTTTGCTGAACATGATAGTGAATATGATAGTGTTGTCCATGATCATGATTGCTGAATATGATAATGTTGTTCATGAATATGATTGCTGAATATGATACTAAATATGATACATATATTTAGATTTCATGTCATATTGAAAATTGAAAATTGAGCGTAATTATGAAATGCAAATGGATAAGCATGGAATATGATGGTATGTTCTGATACTGAATATGATACTGCTTATGATACTGAATATGATACTGAATATTCAATATCATAAGCAGTATCATATTCAGTATCAGGACATACTGAATATGATACTGCTTATGATACTGAATACTGAATATGATACTGCTTATGATACTGAATATTCAGTATCATATTCAGTATCATATTTAGTATCAGGACATACCATCATATTCCATGCTTATCCATTTGCATTTGTCCTGATACTGAATATGATACTGCTTATGAAATCTGAATATATGTGTATGCCAACTTTAATTCAATTTTTGCTGAACATGATAGTGAATATGATAGTGCTGTCCATGATCATGATTGCTGAATATGATACTGTTGCTCATGAATATGATACTAAATATGATACTATTGTTCATGAATATGATTGCTGAATATGATACATATATTCAGATTTCATGTCATATTGAAAATTGAAAATTGAGCCTAATTATGAAATGCAAATGGATAAGCATGGAATATGATGGTATGTCCTGATACTAAATATGATACTACTTATGATACTGAATATGATACTGAATATTCAGTATCATATTCAGCAATCATATTAATGAGCAACAGTATCATATTCAGTATCATATTCAGCAATCATATTCATGAACAACAGTATCATATTCAGTATCATATTCAACAATCATGATCATGGACAACACTATCATATTCACTATCATGTTCAACAAAAATTGAATTAAAGTTGGCATACACATAAATTCAGATTTCATGTCATGTTGAAAATTAAAAATTGAGCGTAATTATGAAATGCAAATGGATAAGCATGGAATATGATGGTATGTCCTGATACTGAATATGATACTGCTTATGATACTGAATATGATACTGTTGTTCATGAATATGATTGCTGAATATGATACTGAATATTCAGTATCATATTCGGTATCATAAGCAGTATCATATTCAGTATCATAAGCTGAATATGATACTGTTGTTCATGAATATGATTGCTGAATATGATACTAACTATTCAATATCATAAGCTGATTATGACACTGAATATGATACTGCTGTTCATGAATATGATTGCTGAATATGATACTGAATATTCAGTATCATATTCAGTATCATAAGTAGTATCATATTCAGTATCATAAGCTGAATATGATACTGAATATGATATTGTTGTTCATCTCCATTACAAAATATAGTTTTATGAGAAATGGAGGCATTGGATATTTATGTTGGAGCCACTGGTAAGTACCCGCCGGTATTTTTATTGTGTTAATTTCTTGGATCCATGCCAAGATTCTTTTGTGTTGCTAGTGATTATGTTGGCTTTCACAGAGTGTGCTTGTCATTTTATACTTCATTTTATATAGTGCTCGTCTTCCTCTCCATTATTTTGTGTTGCTAGTGATTATGTTGGCTTTCACAGAGTGTGCTTGTCATTTTATACTTCATTTTATATAGTGTTTGTCTTTCTCTCCATTTTTTTTGTTTTTTTCTCCAGTTTTAGGAAGCCTTGTTTCTCTCGTCTTTTGAATTTAGAGTGCTTTCAGACATATTAGCTTGCATTTGTTAGTGTTGTTGCTTTTTTTAAGTGGAATACACGAAGGAGTACCACATGATGAATGCTTCATTTAATGTATTGTTAAGGTGTAGTCTCTTAACTATCCATTTCTAGTTCTTCAGACTTGATTTTATAAATGTGTTTTGGTAGACGACTGTATTGTTCATGATTTTGTATGTATTAACCATCTTGTTATTATTGTTGCGTTATGAAATTAAGTTTTAATAATTCTACTTTGTTTAATGCTCTATTTCATCTTCAATTTCTTTTCATTTTTCATTCATTTTAAAAAAACACGTGATAGGTACAGAAATAGAAATGGATAGTTTTGAGACTACACGTATGATAAAGTGAGACTACACATATGCTGACATTAAATATGTTTGAAATAGCTTCTGGATTTGATTTTGTAGATATTTTATGGTCACACTCTATGATCCTTCATCGGGATGGAAGAGATAAAAATGACTGAAAAAAAATTCCATCATTTTGGTCTATTGCAATCATTTTGGTCTCAAACTATCTATTGCAATCCCGATGATGAATCACAGAGTGTGATCCAAAACTATCTACACAATCGAATCAAGAAGGTATTTCAAACATCGATGCAAAAAATATCCACATATGCTGATAAAAAAATGAGCTATCTGATGATTGTTTACTGTTCATGTTTGTAAACGGTCAAAATTTCTGATGGTACTCCTTGGTGTATTCCATTTAAAAATGAACAAGTTTTAGTTTTTGTATCATGTTTACTTTGTAGATGCAGGATTGATCATCGAATGTGGGGCATAAGGGCATAGACCGTGGATCTACTTGCGTTTTCTTATTTAACGGTATGTTTTCACACCACCAACCAGTTCATGGATATTGTTATATCTGATGCTATAGTTGTGTCATTATATTTTTTGTATAACTTTTTCAATTTGTACTCATAAAATATAGTCATGTTGTTATAGCGAACAAAATTAGTATGAATGAACAAATTTTTGCTTGATATAGTGCTGATGGCTACGAGGAATGCTCCTATGTGTGACTGCGGTGATGGATTGCGTTGTGTGTTGAGGAAGTCACAGACAGAGGACAATCCAGGCCGTAAATTTTGGGGTTGTAAAAACTTCTATAAGGTTGTTAATTGCACAATATTTAAATATTTACAAATAATAAATATTAGTCATTATAGCGAGACTAACTTAGATTTGTATTGTAGGATGGAGGTGGATGCGGTTACTTCCGATGGGTCAATGAGACCCCGTCATTGTCTACATCATCAGTACGTTCTACACACAGACCTGTTGTAGATGACGAGTGCAAGAATTGCAAAAGACTCGAGAAAACTATGGCAAAAGCGGAGGCTACATCTAAAGCCGAAATCTTGTTTTTACGGAATCTTCTTTGTGCAACAATCATACTATTTAGTTTGATCATCGTACTACTTAGTTTGATCATTTTTTGGAGATAGATATATATGTGGACTAGATGACTTATTTATATTTTGATGTGATATGAGCAATGTTATAATTATTTTTTTTGTTATAATATTGTTTATGATAATGTATAAAATTATTAAAAAAAGCTAAGTTTACTGTTCAATATTATTTTTGTTAATGTATAATATTATTTATTTTTTTTGTTAATGTATTGAAAAAAATATATTAAATTTTGTTTATGATTTACTACATAAAAATATAAATTAATATAAAAAAACTATACATAAAGAATGGACCAAAATAATAAATGTATAAAATTATTTAAGTTTTCTATTCACAGAATTGGAAAAAATATATTAAATTTTATTTATGATTTAGTACATAAAAATATAAATTAATATAAAAAAACTATACATAAAAAATGGACTAAAATAATAAAATATCAAATTAAAAATTAAATTCTAATTCCAATTTAAAATGTAGAACCAAACAGAAAAGATGAATTTCTATCTTCCAATTCCAATTTGAAATTGCAAACCAAACACATAAAGAGGAATTTCTATCTTCCAATTCCAATTTTGAAAATGGCAACCAAACGCAGAAGATGGATTGTCTCATCTATCTTCCGGGTCAACCAAACGGTCCAAAACATATTCCGAATATACAAAATCAGAATATCAAAACCTTATTATGAGATAATCAGGTTTTGGGCCAAATTCCAATTCCACAAACAAACGGGGCCTTATGGTTGATAAGCATCATGGACTTGATGTTATCATGAATATCCTAGACTGATATTCTTGGGTCATGGAGACCAAAGGATCTAGGAGATCCACATTTGGATGGTAAGCATCATATGATATAATGTTTCTCATATGAATATGAGATGTATGGTTTATGAAGAACAATTGTGTTCTCATTATATCTTGTAGATAGAGAACTACTATCATAGATGAGAAATCTATGGCATCATTGGATAAGGAATCCATCTTTGTTATGTTTTATGCTTTGAGTCTCGGAGACTCGTGGATTTAGGTTTCCTAAATCCACATTTTCCTAAATCCACATCCGAAACCTAAATCCCTGTGTTCCATGGGGACACGTTCCCTAGCCTTTAGGCCTCGTCCCCATACTGGGTACAAAACGGGGACGCCAGTACCGTTTTTGACCGTCCCCAAAGAAGTCTCGAAATGAAACAAAAAAGGGGACCGTCCCGAAAACTTTTGGGCAAAAAAAATGGTACGGCGGTACAAATTTCCGTACTAGGGACAGCAAAGCCATACCTCGACCGTACCCAATACGGAAATCCGTCCCCGATTTCCCAGAATTTCCGTACATTAAAAAATGGCCAAAAAAAACCTTTATTTTAATTTCTTGACTTCCGTGCAAGCCCCACATGCGATTTTCGGTTGTATTAAAATATGGAAACCCTAGTTTGTAATAGATATAAGTGTAAGGCTTACTATTTGGCTCATTTCATTTGGAATTGGACTATATTCGGATATACTATTATGAATCATGATCATATTGTCATTTCAATCTTGAATCCTTGATAGCTAAGTTTTTAATTTCCATGTATGTCTCATTGTCTATGACTCTATGGTGAAAGGTTTATCAATGTTATGATATTCATATATGAATTTTGTCTCTCTATATATAAAAATCCCCTATGTTTTTAGTCGCCGTCCCCTAAGCTCTCGTCCCCTAAATTTTGGCTTCGACCCGTACCCGTACCGGAAACACGTCCCCGTCCCCTAAAATGTCCCCGTACTGGAAACTCCATGGAACATAGCTAAATCCACATCCGATTGGTAAACATCTTGTGATTTGATGTTACCATGATTTTCATATGGATATGAAATCTATGGTTGGAAATGATAATGAACATCTGTGTTCTTATCAAAATTGGTAGAATGGAGATCTACCTTCATAGATGAGAGATCTATGAAATCCATTTTGGTTATGTTTTATGATGAGTGGATCTTTGCCTCAAGTCCAAGAGGGAGTGTTGATATTTTGCCCTTTACAGAAAATATCCACAACTTGGATAATAATAATAAATATAGAATATATTATTCTATATATTTCGATATGCATAAATAATAATAATAAATAAAGGGGTTATTTATTATTTATTGTTTATCCATTAAAGATCGATTTAATTATTAATGGGAGGGCCCAAGTTGCCATCAAGGAAATAATAAATAAAAGGTTTATTTACTAAATAAGCCAAAGTCGGTCTGCCTTGGTTTTGGGGCCATTTTGTTTGGAGATCCCATATATATATGGTGATTTGATTCTTGAGGAAGAACATATCAAAGACATAACATATGCCTTCCCCTCAAGAATTGATCTAGGAGCAGCGAAATCATCCATTGGGGAGCAACGAATTCATCCATTGGGTAGCATCGAAATTCATTGGAGCATCATTCTTTGGATTGAAATTTCTCTGCCCTAATAGCAGCATATTTAGGTGCGAATTCTGGACTAGGAGAAGCAGATCTCAAGGCAGATTCACAGCGGCTTCGGTCTGATCCTAGGTCAAAGTAAAGATCAGATTGATGTCATTTTGGAAGCCCTAAATGGGCTGACCTAGCCCATTCACACCCATTCACCTTGGAGACTTAGAAGGGACTGATCTGAAGATCATTTCAGAACTACAATCCGGGTATAATCTCTCCTTGCTCTTAATCATTTCTCAATATCCTGTGCTTAGTCTTGAAAGATCTCTATAGCTTGCACATTCCTAGGTAAATCTGGAAAATACTAACACTATTTGCATTTATATTTTGGAATGGATGACAATTTTGTGGCCTTGCATTTTCAAAAAAGAAATCTATCACTAACAATCTCAAACAGCAAGTTATCCTTGCCACTCTCCAAACCAAAGGAAAAGTGCACAAAGAATACAAACAAGAAACAATACAAGTTGTAAAGACCACTCTTCCGATCACTATTATAAGCAAGGAAAGAATAAGAATATGTTGTCCAAATGCATCAGAAAGATCTATTGCACTTAATGCAACACAAATAGACATTGACATTCAGAATATTGGAAGCTTTATCCTCAAAATTGCCCAATGATTTATTATTTAATATTCCCTCCAAGACATTAAAAACTCAAACGGGATATTACAGAAGTATAGGGATCTCAAAGAAGGAAACATCAAGAAGGACCAGTCAAGAGCGGTATCCTCATGTCCACTGCAAATGGGTAATTCATAATCATGAGAAGTCTCTCTTAGAATTCAAGAAAGCAGAACAGCATCTCAAAGGCGAATCTATGAATGCATAAATGTGTGTAATATCCCCTTTCTGAAATTGGATTTAATAATAACTAATAATAATAATAAAATTAGAATATAAAAATAAATAAATAATAAATTACAATATAATATAATTACAAGACAACTAAGTATCTCAATTTTGTGAAGTCTCTGGAGAGACAAAATTGCAATCTTGAATCATAGATCATACATGAAGATGTTGACCTCATTATAAGAGGAATTAGTCAAAACAGAGACTATCAGCAACGATACAGTAAATAGTTCGCAACAGGAGTAGATTTCGATCATTCATGAGAACATGGATAAAATCAGATATCAATCAAGGTGATAGGTACATAATCATTAGAATAGTTTCACAGTAACTAATGAGCATGGAATATGAATAAGATTAAAAGAGGCAGCTTCTTCTAAACGGAAGGCATGGACTTACCATACCTATTACAATCGGATGTTTACAACATAGCATCCTTTGACTATATTAACTAACCAATGATTAGAGAGGGCATGATAATAATCATGGCCAGCGATTATGATAATGGGAACGGTGCCAATTAAGATTAGTAATAAGCACTGATAACTATTAACCGCAAACTAATACCATTGTGCAGGGATACAATTATAATCCAATCATCAGTGATTACATGTATCTTATTAAAGAGATGCACTGACTACATCAAAGGCAAGAGGACAGTGATTAAGATCAATTACAATATGGAAGGGATGCAATTAGTGAAGAAAGGGGGCATTGATGAATAGCCTTGAGAAATGTCCCTTAAAACGTAACTCGTTATTCTTAACATAAGATGTAAGAAGACGATCATCACCACTAAAGGAAGCATTGAAGGATCAGGGATTACAGAATATGTTTGGTATTCATCACAAGGAAGAGAAGAGAAAGGAAATAAGTCCATATTTATCTGCTGGCAAGCAAGTGTAACAGCAAGTTGGTATGCTGTAACACATCTATACATCAAAACTGATTTATAGAATGTTACATCTGAATGCTATTAACAATAAGGGACAAATACATGGTCCAGTACATGTACTGTAGCTTTAATATCAGTTAATAATAATAAAATCATATATATATATATATATATATATATATATATATATCAGTTATGTTGTATTCTATTTTTACATATATATTAATATCTATTCATAATCCATATGAAGTTAATATGCTCCTAGCCCATTCCTTAATCACTCGCTATTGCCCCTTAAGAGGATAGGTTGGTGTTGTGAAGGGAGAGGTTGAGTAAATCCTCACAAGCTAGGTGAATCCCAAAATGGGATATGGATAGGATCCTGAAGCCTTGAGGGAGCCTACTTGTAGATTGGTGTCCAAGCGCCCTATGACAAGTAAATCCCCATCCTCCTTAGGGTTGTTGATTAGGAGAGAAGTAAGGAATTGGGGCTTAAGTATGTTAACTGTCAAATGTATTATAAATCATTAATTGTTTCTTAATTTAATCTGATTTAAATGTATAGTGATGTATGTTAATCATTGGAAATTGGAAAGCCTCCTAGTAAGGGCCATTACAAAGACTAAGTTAATTTTCCATTTCCAAGCACAATCCGAACCCTAGTTGGGAATTTTACGGTAAATCAAATAAACTCCCAATAGGGGACATTATAATGGACAGCCAAAGAATCTATGAAAGAATCAGCCCAAGGCAGCAAAAAGGTCAAATTTTCGTACCGATTTTTGTATCAACGTCATAATTAATGCAGAAGATTGTTTTTCGCATGAATGCCTATGTAAATTGATGATTGTGTCATGCACATAAGAAAAGGCAGTAGATGTTGCCAGATTGTAGCACATGCCTTTAGTAGTTGTATGCACATGAGACATGATTGCCGCAGGTTGTTCAGAAGCAAACTGATTTTGTATGACAGCTGCGCTATTAAGCACATAGAGACGCATCTACAAGCATGTTCATAAGTCAAAGAGTTTCTTTTATGATAGACAAAAAGAGACTTGCCATTCAGTCATTGCTGTTAAGTTGAGTACACTAATCATGGTGAATAGCACTCTACAAGAAAGACGCAAAACTAGCAGAATAGCTGTGCAAAATTTGCAAATTTGCAAGCCAAAATCAGTGCCGAGTAACCTGCCAATGGTTTTTCCTGAAACTCATAGCAATTATTTCCTTTGGCCTACTGTAAAGTTGAATAGAGCAATCATAATGAATAGCACTCCACAAGAAAGACAGTTGAATTAATGGTAGTATGGATTCATGTACTTATCACCTTCATAGATGCAAAACTTGCAGAGTACTCATAAAATTTGCAAGTTAAGTTAACAGATATGCAGCTCAGATGCTGGATGCGGATGCGGGTTCGCTGTGGATACGGATGCGGAAGGAAGTAAACAATGTCTTTAATTATACAGTCCGCAGGCTTTAGTATTTATTGGAATTATATTAATGATTAATCTCATCGAATATATATTTCATACGCCGTATGTACTGGGAGAAGGCAGAGTGGCAGCTCCCAATGGTCAGGTTTAAGAGATGTTTATTTGATTTGTTCGATCAATATTATTTTTTAAAGTTCCTAATTCAGTGTATAATCCCAACACTCAACTGCATGAATCTTATTCTGGCCCGGCAATAATAATTTCACCCACTGTAGAATTCAGACTTCGTGATTGGCTGAATATTACTTTCCACAGCAAATTCAATATAGATTTCCATATAACAATGATTGTTGATGTTAGCCACAAATAATATTATCTGGAAAGTATTAATGTTAATGTTGGATTAATATTGTTTAGAATAGTAAATTCATTAGTTAATAATTATGAAAAGATACGTAACTCTTTATAAAACATTGCATCCTTTCAAGTTATAGATATAGATATAGATAGGCTTATTTGAATTTTTTTGAGCTATCAATTGACATTTAATATTTATCTTTGGCATCATACTATAAAATGATTTAATTCTGTATATTTCTTTAGTTTTTTTTGTATATATATATATATATAAACATACCCAAATGCATCCAAAACCCCCCAAAAAAATTTCCACATATCCACAGACCGGGTTTTTAGTTTGCAAGTATGTGCAAGGAAAAAAAAGTGCTGAGTAACCCACTGGCAGTTTTTCTTGAACTCGCGATTTTTGCTGGGAAAACTAACCAAATGAGAGTATGAAATCAGTTTTTTCACCTGCATAACTTTTGTGATTATTGCATGTTGGGTACATGATTGTTGACAACTGGAAGCAACTTAGGGCATACGAAGACATGAGTTTTTTTTAGCTTTAATCTCCTCAACCCTTACATCTGTGTGTGATTGTAAATTGTGAAAATTCCATTGTTTAAGCTTTAAAATTTAAAGAATGTTTAGCATTTATAGACTTACAGTTACTGTTAAATGACGTGACCTGCATGGTGTAAGTCACTCACCATGGTCTATGATAGATATCCCATAAATGATCAAAGTTTCAAGTTCTAACAATTTGAAGAATTTTTCACACTCTTCATTGCAATTTCTTCCTATGCAGTGCCACAGGCTGTAAGTTTCTCAATTTAATATCCTTTAATTCCTTTCTATGCTGAAGAAGCTTGAAAATGTTGCATTTTCACAGATAAATCTCAAGCCTGCACGTCTAAAACCAAAATTTCAATTAAACAACTTGCAGGCTTGAATTTTCACAATTGTAATTGTGAAAATTCAATCACGTGTAATATGAACAAAACAAATTAAATTCATACAAATTCCACATCCAACATCCTATTAATCTAATAATTAACACTTTTATCCTTCAGCATAGAAAGGATATATGATTTTATCATTTTAGCCATTATGGTCTGTTGGCTCCTCTAAAAAAATACATATTACACTTTTTTTTTGTTTGAAATTTTGCACATTGGCATTAATTCAAAGTAGGAATGCAGAGTAAACATGAAATCGGAAAAGTTAAAACACTAGTGGTCTTCTAATGCAATACTCTACATATTTAGAAATAAATGTAGACTAGAATAAGGAAAGAAATCTTTAATGCAGCAATGTTTTTTATTGTTATTTTTAAAGTTTAGGATGCTAACTAGGGTATTGCTAGTTTTTTTATGTTCTCTCCCTTATGCTAGAACTAGTGGCAAATGTAAGGATCCTTGCTATAAACATGGGACACCATATCTAATGTGAGGGGAGGATATTTGTATCTACTATTCTAACAATATGACCAGAAGCATAAATTGACTCAAATATCACCTTGCACAGATCCCTTGCAGAGATATTACACCATGCACAATACCTATCTAGAGGTTGAAAAGGAGATGAAAGCACTCCTTGCAACATATGACCAAAGGAACGTAAAAAATAAAAAACTGCAAAGGCAATGGCAGCCCCAAACCATAATTTTATTCTACAAGGTCACAAGGAAATATGAGGGATTCTTCTTCCATTAAGTCACAGATATAAGGATCAGGCATTATGGACAGCCATAATTCTAGCTTTCTTTGTTCTTCATAACACTCCTAGTGCACAACCTTCATTGGAAGGTACTACATGGAACAAAGAATATGTGAGGGAAAGTTCGCATTAGTAGGACTTTGTCAATAGAGCAATATTCTACTTAATGTTGCTCTAGGTCCTTATTGGGAGCAATTGGTCATTTCATTGACTGTGGCAAAAGGTTCATGGCCCCAAGTTGTCATGATAGTGGGCCACTAGTGAAGAATGAGGGTCCAAAACGCATACCTAATAGTACAAAAACAAGAAATTTTTGCAAAAGTAAAGCTTCGCCATTTTATCAAACATGTGAGCAGATGGTAAGAATAAGAGACTCATCAACCTTTTAGTGGTTTCAGAAGGGCAACTTATCTTTTTAAACTCAATCAATATCTTCAATGAAAGAAAAAAAATTAGACCCTATGCAACATGTCAGATGATATGATGATGGAGGTGGGAGTGGAAAATATCATTCAAAAAGTGACCAACAATGTAATTGTATATGTGGCAGCCAAAACACTTCTAGAGGTCTGGCACTCAAAATAGTTTTAAAACCTTCATGTTTCTCATTGGCTTGAAAAACCCCTTAAGGACATAGGGAAACTAAACTAGATGAAAAATGTGGTTCAAGATTCAAGGAATATCACAAGTACTTTTACAACCACACATGGTTCATAAATCTAATGAGAGAGCACACTAATGGCGGGGATCTCATGAGATCAAGAGTCACACACTTTGCACAAAAGGGCTTCAAGACCATCTCTTATTATAGATTTGTCAAAGTCAAGGAGATCATCAACGTAAATTTTCAAAATCCAATTTCCATTTGTTTTTTTATTGTCTAGTTTTACAATTTACTGATTCTATAAAATTTAGAAACTCAAGTGCTAGAACCATTGGTTAGGCTTTTGCAATTGGTAGATGGGGATCAAAATTTTCATGAGGTATCCATACGAGGCCATGGATAAGACCAAAGAAGCAATTCAACATTTGTAAATTGTATTGTCCAATAAGACCAAATATGAACCAATATGGCACATTATTAATCAAGGGTGGAATCATGTCCATCAACATATTCATGTTAATGCCTACTATTTGAACCCCAAGTTTTTTTCCCATCTTTCAAAGTAGATGCACAAGTTATGCTGGACCTCATCACATGTATTATGAGATTGGCTGATGATAAGAACCTTCGAAACCACATCCTTGAACAGATACAAAGTTATATAACGGTGGGGTTGAATGTTATTTTCTTCAATTTTTGCATTCATAGGAGAGCAAATCTACAACTAGGTTTAAAAACATATATATTTAATTTTACTTTACTGTTTATATTACTTTTCAAGTTAACTAAAATCTTTAATAAGTTATAAATAATAAACATTATCCTTGCAGATTTGTGCTGGGAAGATTATGGTGCCATAATGTGTAATCATCAAAAGCTTGTCATCTGCATTTTATCTCAGCCTTGTAGTGTATTTGATTGTAAGCATGACTAGAGTCTTTTTTAGACCATTAACACAAAGAAACACGATATGTTGACTCAAAAGCCCTTAAGTTACCTTGTGTATATATGGCACAACCTTTGGTTGCAAGAAAAGAAGGTTTAAAGGCAGAGTACACATCAACCACTTTTCCTTGATGACATTGATCCATATTCATATTGGATTGTTGGGCCTAAGGATGTTGTTGTG
Source organism: Chamaecyparis obtusa (assembly GCA_027943335.1). Classification (NCBI taxonomy): domain Eukaryota; kingdom Viridiplantae; phylum Streptophyta; class Pinopsida; order Cupressales; family Cupressaceae; genus Chamaecyparis; species Chamaecyparis obtusa. Next base: position 927,445 of record BSBK01004130.1, read on the forward strand.
GATCCATTGTTAACCAATGATGAGTTAACTGATTTGGCAAGGGAAGCAACTGAATGGGAAACAAACAATAGATTTCTTGCATATACATTTTGATCCTAGCATAATGAACAAGAGACTTGTGGAGGATATTGCAGTGATATCATCCACTTTCACAACATCCACACAGCACCAACAAACTTCTTTGAGCATTACTTGCAGATAAAATTTATGATTTGTATATTTTATCGATATTGAAATTTCAAGTTTATACGTATTCAAAGGTTAACTCGTTCTTTGGTCTATGATATCAAAGCAGTTATGAAAGGCAAGTTGATTCCTGTTGTTTATGCTGTGTGCTGAAAATGGCATACGGAAAGAGCAGTTGCAGATGACATAAAAAAAAGAGTTCACGGTAGGCTGTTCAACATGGAGTTCTCTCCTCCCAAAAATAAAATTATTGTACCTTGCAATCTCCCTATCACATAGCTTAGTCATCTGGTAAAAGAAACTTTGGAGAAGTTGAAGCCACTGGGTGTTGCAGAGGTCGTTACTGAAGAAAAATAAAGGGCAGATTATGGAAGGTAATCACTGCTAGTAAAAAGAAGATAAGGGAAGAAGCAATGCATGATTTAACTCCTATATTTGAATTGCAGTAGTTAAGGCACTGAACTTTTATGTCTGTTAATGCATTTTCTGGGGGGATTTTCTAAAGCACTTTCCTGTAATCATGGTGCCCTACAATGTACATGACCTCATTGCAGTTGTATGAATTGATAAGTGTGGCATTATGAATGTGTCTTGGATGTCTGTATTGCTCACACACTCATTAGAGGGCATGTTGATGACAGTAAGTTTTAAAAGCTGCCCTAATTCTTGGGAATTATTCCACTAAGTTTGTTAAGCCGGAGCTCCACATTTAAAGGAAGAGGAAATCGTGAAGCAGACATCTGACGGCATGACTAGATCTGTAGATGGCAGCACTATGTGGAAAAAGTTCATATAATGCAGAGAAATCATTCCAAACCACAGTCATTTTATTTTACTGACATGTATATTAGTGTGACATATATATATTTGAAAAAAAAATACTACTTAGATATTAGAGGGAATGAGTATGATGTCATGTGCAAGACCATAATCCACATAGAAGATTTCTTATCAACAGAATTTGCACTTAGACTTTTTGAGGATGCAAAAGTTAGAGTTCAAACTCAACTTCAATTCGCTAGAAATTATACGATGGATTTCCAAATTTTGTTGGATTAAGAAAAATATTTGGTCTATACAATGGAACTGGCCCATCTTGTTGAAGCATTTGATCAGCTTATCTTTGGTTTTGCTCTAGAGATAGAGAAATTGGCCCAACAAGTATTGATCAACCCACAAAAGATAGATTATTACACTTGTGTCTATGGATCAAATGAAGTTAACCTAGTTTGTGGTTCTGCTTCTAACCCTTTTTATGATTCAGGATCATGTGATAGTGAGGTAGCACATTTGAAGCATCTTGGTGTAAATAGCAACCTTTCCTCTTTGTATATATGCTTTTCTATTCTGGAACAATAACACGTCGAGCATTGAACTCTGCTTTCACACACCCCACTAAGAGCTTTGCTCCCAGACCCTAGAAAGGAGTGCTCCCCCTTGACCTTAATTGGGAGTTCTACCCCAAGCTCCCAGAAGAGGTGCTTCCCATTGACCCCAAACTCCACCCATCATTGTTATTGTTAATGCAATCACTCCCATTTTCTTTATGTTTATTAGTTTAAACTTCACTTAGTATGCAAAGTTTCATTTCCAATTCTTATACTTCTTCTCAGTTTGCTCCCAAATTTCCAAAACTTTGCCCGCCATTGTTAATGCTCAAATTTCAATACAACCATTGTTATGTTTTTAATGTTTATTAGTTTAAATTTTACATAGTATGCCAAAGTTTCATTTGCAATTCGTGTACACTGTACTATACATATTTGCACCACATACACACCCCACCCCCTTCCCCAAATTATGATTCAAGACTTGATTGGAGGTTTTCTAAAACCTTTATTTATCTTACATAGTTGAAGTACAAATTTTGAATTTAAACCAATTTGCGCTTTTGACACTTAAATAAGAGCCGATTTTTGTGTGAACGGAATTAAACTTGTGTAATTCCATTTCAAACCTTGTAATAAGTGAAAGAATTCATAGTATATACCTTTGATGTCAACCAGTGTTAAACCAGGTCTAGGAGACACGGGGATAATGACAGGAGGACGGCAAGACAGGTTTCTAGGATGGCGGCGAGGGGCAAAGGGTCTCAATTTGGGGACACTGGGGTGAGGGCGATGGCAAGGGGGCGATGTTGTATATACTATATACTATACACGTAATGCTTGAAATGCTAGTTATGAAAAGATGTATAACTGTCTAAGAAGTAAAATAGCAAAATTGCAAATCACCAAATACTAAATACTTGAACATTGAAGTTTTGAACATTAAATATCGAATGACTAATTACAAATTAGAATACCATATAAAATTGTCGAATTGGCAAATGGAAGATTTCTATTATATCAAAAATATCATAAGGATGATTACAATGAGTAGCACAATATCAAAACAGGCACAAAATGTCAAAATGTAGTAAAGGGAGGCCTCTAATCATCTCTCAAGGCAAACTCCTCATCACTGGAACTCAATAAAGTGGGTATAAAAACATCAGCTTGATTCAACACAATTTTCCCATCAATTTCTTCTTTTGTTTTTAAATTCGAAAGTGGGGGTTTGGGGGCAGCAACCCCCAGTGGGATCAAGGGGCAATGCCCCTTGCGGGTCCATCTTGTGTGGCCTTTGGATTCTTCGTTTTTTTAAGCATTTTTCTTTCAAAATAGGCGTGTTTGAACAAAATTTAAAAACATGCATTTTTTTTAAATTCACTTTTATGGTTGTCCCCTAATGAGGGACGTGCAGACACCTCCTAGACAATCTAGGGATGTTTGGGTATCCCCACATTCATTCCGGAGACATCGTGTTGTCCCAGCGCCCCAACGGCGCAATGGTAGCAGAAAGGTAGTGGTGAGGGGACGCCTCATCCCTGAAGCTATCCCCTTCTCCCACGGATGTCCCCGTACCAGGAAACAGGGGGTTCAAGGGGGGACCCATCCCTATGTAACACTAATGTCAACAGTTTTGGCATTCAATGAAGTGAAAATACTAACTTTCACAATTTAAATGAATTCTTCCAAAACAACTTTAAAAATATGTCAAACCTCACAAACAATTATTGTAATGTCCCCATTTTTTGCTAGCATCAAAGTTTGAGGGATTAGCCTATTATTGTCCCCTGGTAGGCTAATTATTGTGGATAGAGGGTCTTATGAGGCAGAGTCTTGGTTAATGGAGGCTCTTGTCTTCTCCAGGATTCAGTATGTTCCAATTTGGTCTTCGTTTGGCTCAAATTGGACTTGGTTTGGGCTAAGTTTCATATACTTACTATTTATAGTAAGATAGAGGTTGATCAAGAAGGACCCTTTCTATTTTTGGTAAGCTTGTGGGTCAGACAAAGAAGAAAATGGTCAACTTCTCAATGCAGACAAAATGAAGAAAATTTGATTATTCATGGAGTTATGCTTATTTGATTATTAATAAAGTGATAACTTTATTAATAATTTTTATTATGAGACCATTTAATGTTATGTTATAAGTTATTATTATTTCATAAAGAAAGGGTCATTTTCATCATTAAAGTGGAGGGAAATATAATAAGCTATTATATTTCAAATGTGCATCAAAAGCAAATATAATTTGAAATCATGTGAGCGTGAAGGAGAAGCTCCAGGTCAAAATTGTAATAAGGAATTATAAATGTCTTCCATGAGAAATTTGAACCATCCATTTGAGCATTTGATTTTTGGTGAATTGGTGTTGAAGTTTCGAACCAAGGGTTTCAACATTTTAATCTGAGGGATTGTGAATTCTATCAGATTTCATTCCACTTTGAATCTGTGAAACACCAAGTGATATTGTGCGATCAGATTGGCTTCATCCAGAGGTCAACTTTTTGTTGATATTGTGAAGATTTGAGCAAGGTTTATTGGAGAAGTAAATACCATAAGGGCTGCGTGGTTTATTGCTGGGCATATTTTCCAAGGCCGTACCTGCTGAGGAACATGGTGTGATTCTTCTAGGGCTGATTGTATGGTCTTTTTGAGGCCTTAATTTCATCATATGAGGTGTCTAACATATTGAGGGCTATTGGCAACTTTACCTAGAGGAGAAATACCATACTTGCGGCAGTCCTTCCATTGAAGGGTTTAGTGTATTTGCTGACAGAAATTTCCAGAACTACATAATTATTATCATCTCCCATTTCCGGGTATGCATTTGGTTGTGAAACTCTTTGATGAGTAAGTCAATCATGTCTATATCAGCATTATACTTGTTTTGCATCTTAAGAGAAGATACAAGGTTGCATGCCAAATGTTTGTCTAAATGTCTATGGGCTGTAAATGTCTTTTGTTGTACCTTCATACTGGATTGATGCATGCTGTTTGATAATTTGTTAGGTAGCTGTAGTCAATACTTTCAGCCACTTATATGCATGTAAAAGTCATAAATCAGTCAGCATATCATTTCTATGACATTGTTAGTCAGTCTTGCATTGTTAAAAGCATCAATTGCAGCATACAAGACCCAAACTATACAAACTGAAACAAAGGACAGCAGGTAAAGACTTTGCAGGACAACTGTTTGACGAAATATCAAACATCTAGATTTGAGTTTCCAAGAGTTAGAACCAGCAGGGTTCTTACAGTTATATAGCCTCAGCTGGCCTATACAAATATACTACAGTTATTATTCAATATATTCATAACAATAGAATTACACTTTTGAGTAAAAAATTTCAAATCAGTTATGTATTTCCAATCTTTAAATTACATAGACACAACACATAACTTCCTTTCGTGCTTATAACTATGCAAAAGATGATCTTCCCAACCACATAACTCTAAGGATCATTCCCAGAATCCTGGCGACTATAGATTGATATCAATATGAACATACAGTAACCATAGAAAGTTGAAACAGCATAGAAAAAGGCACAAAAACATAATGCCACCTTACCCCCTAGTTATCTCCTCCTCCTCAAACAATTGCTGATCATGCAAGGGCCGAACATTTTCCAGTTCTTTTCTTGACTTCAGAATTTCCTTTTCTAAGTTCTTTAGCTCCTTCGCTACATCTTCCTAAATAATGAACATTAAACAAGCACAAATAATAGGGATAAATACCATGTATACTCAAAACGAAAAAATCTAATGATGATCTATAGACAGACCTTCATTCGTCCTTCTCCACTGATTCGCTCTACTAAATCTCTAACATCCAGTTCAAGCTTTGCATGCCTTTTCATTGTTTCAGTTTTCCGCTTCTCTGCAGCATCTTTTTCCTTTGTCATAGCTTGAGCTTCTTTGCTTACACTCTTCAGCTCTTTCTCCAATGTCTTGAAACTCTCATGTGCCTCAAGAACACTATAATACATGCTAGTTGATTTTTCAGATACCTTAGCTCGAGCTTCTTCAATCTGCAAACCAAAACAGAGAATCAAGTTAAGTTTGATGGATCTATATGATGCTAAGCATTGGTATTTTAACAGGAAGCACGGGAACAATGACTGCATCAGAAAGAGCTATTTATAAAATAAAAGGAGTCTCTCCCTGATATTCTGCATCCCGAAAAAACATGGCTGAACAGTTCAAACCATCTAACAGGTTGGACTCCAGCCAAAACCATCCTATGCAAAACAAGACAGCATGACAAGCTTAAGTAGGGGCAAAGCTGTCCAAACCATGGGAAAAACAAACACAAAAGATCAAAAGAATCAAATACTTGGCATTGATTTCAAGAGCTATGGTCATGTAGATATCTGCTCAATTCATTTGCTTTGTTTTAGTACAAAAATTACACTTGGGAATCATGTCAAATCAATCTTCCTGCATCCTAGTGGAGTTGAAGCATTTAGTACAAAGTAGGATAATGTATAAAAGCACGTCACAAATCAAAGCAAACTGAAAAATAACTCGTGTTCTTCTAGAACTTCACATAGCAAATGAAAAAATGTAAACTTCCAAGAGATTGTGACAAATGACGCAGAGAACTTAATCTTCAAGAGTTTAACCACGGTGGTGCTCTACATAGTAGATCTGTTGTGTGTTCATTTTGCTTTTTCTTTATGTTTCAGTTTCCTATTTGTTGTTTCCATTCATCCAACTACCTAGTACCTACTCTAGTTTGCAGCACTTAAGCATCATAAGTCCAAGGTAACTTGATCTTATCTTAACCAAAGCTCTTCAAGGATGGCAAGCATAATTCTCCAAGATATCTACACATCAGATTCATGGTGATGAGTTAGCAATATGATATCTAACCTATTATGGATCAATATAAGATACAACTTCTTATCACATGTGCCTATATATAACCACTTATAACGTAGAAAGATGTGGCAAAGACGCTAATGTGCAGTTTTAGAGGACAAAGATGGACGTTGGCCTTAGCAACCATATCTCAAGCTAAAGGCCAGATGCTCCTCTTTTTTATTTACAAAATCAATGGACTTAATAAGAAACTAAAATTCATTCAATACTAGTATTTATTAGTTATAAGCTCCATAAGAACAAGTCAAAGAACAAAGATGATAACTCTTGCAAAGCACTCAGATAGTACCAGTAATCTTTATATAGGAATTGAGGTCAATGAATCAATGTACTACAGAACGAAATCTGATGTGCCACTTTCTAATAGAATGAAACAAGACTAACTCACTGTTCGGGTCAAGAAAGAAAGTAGAAAGTTTCATAGCAGGCAACACATTACAGAAAGCTAATGTCCTAGAAAAAAGATAGCAAAGGTAACTACTCAGCATGAAAAGATACTTCTGGCTACAGTTAATGGAGCAAATATTAAATGATCTTTTATTCTAAATATGCAAAGAAAGGTCAACCTACCTCTTCAAGTTTCTGTTTTGCATCTTGGAGTTCCTTCTCATAAATGGTGTACTCCAGTGATCTGCGATCCTTGTCCAATTTCTGGTATTTCTTCAGCTCCTCTTTTTCTTCATCAAGTTCTCTAAGCCTTTCCTCAATGTACTGAACAACTTCAATAATTTGCTTTCTCTTGTTTTCTATAAAAATCCATGTAACAGAAACAAATCAAATAAGAACCTAGGCCATTAAATTATTTTTCTGAGAACAAAATAAGGGAGCTCCCTAAAGTTAACACACCGGTCTCTTGCATAATTTTTAAACTTTCTTTGCGTCGTTCTTCATATACACGAGTTCCCCCTATTTCTTTAAGCAAATCCAATCGTTCAGAATCCTTCATTAAAGTTAAGGAAGCTATCTGGACAATACATTGCAAAAGGGACTTAGAGTTGCATAACAAATGTGCTTCCAGAAAACAGAAATGATTGGTGCAATGAAGTGTATTGATATACCTTTCCCTGTTGCACAACATAATACGGATTTGAACGGGAAAATCCAGCACTTTCTAAAAGATTCATAACTTCAGTTTTCCTGCACATTGTTTTTTATTATTTTCTCACTTGAGCATCAAAAGCAAATATGAATGACTGCATCCTCGGTGAAGAACGGCACTAAAAGTAAAAAATCTCTTCAAAAGGCATCCTTTCACCTACGTGATATGTTTCTTATCCAGGAAATACTCGTCCTTCTTCAGACCAATAGTTCTACGCAAGCGTACTTCTTCCCGGTCAACCTAGAACAATAGAAAAAACATAAATGAAATCATTTACAAAGTAAATTGACAGATTCAATGCATTGACAACAGTAGCCATTTTGGGAAAAACATGAAATACATTCAAGTGAAAAGATCTGGAAAAAACCAAGAAAAAAATTAGCATAAACAATTATTTCCAAGAAAATATCCCAGAAGATATTCAAATTTTCCATTTGGAATCCACTGAAGTTAGAGAATGAACCAATGTTGATCTACCCTTTACAAAAAAAATACCAATAGAACAGTAAAACGTGATCCTTTTTTCAAATGTGGATATATTCTGCTACTATTCACTTCAGAGGTAATGCCATGGCTGACAATTCCACATTTCAACCATGATGAATGTATAGCCTGCCTCATCTAAACATCTAAGTGTATTAGATAATTAACAGATGAAAAAACCATTGCGAAAATATTTTAATTCCCGAATTTTAATCTGTTCCGCACAAGGGATTATTGACTTGAAAGAAAACCAGTACTCACTCAGAACTTTCAACCCTAACTATAGATCTCTACTTCAATGACACCAAATGAGAAATGAAGCATCAACAGTTTACTGAACAAAATTTCGAAGACGACAATGCACCTCCGAGATCTCCACTTTCCCCACACTATCATCTCAAAGAAATTATTATTAAATTATCCACTGCCAGAAACAAACAAGATTTGAAAAGCTTAGTATACATTGGTTTAGGAGTTCAAACATCAACCCTATTTCTCAGTCTGTCTGGCATCAGCCAGTCTGACAATGATAATTTGGAATGTGCTTGGAGAACTTCTCTAAGTTATTTGTATCATCATTGGAAAGACAATAAATACCACTGTTTTATAGGAATACATAGTCTTTCTTGTTGTCGGCATTCAAGTCTATACAAAGATTCTTTGTTTTTGCAGACTCTTATCATTCAAGACTTTTCTGGTGTAGCGCCACCGTAGAGTTCATTGTTAGATTAATTGAATCAACTACTGAATGGCGGACTTCCTACAGAGAAGATTCACACCATTTTTATCACCATTACATCTCTTCTCGAACACAATTGAATAGAACTTTTTACAATTGAACCTTTTTTTCTAACTTGTTGGGGCATATTTGTTGTTAAGCTGTTAAGCAGCAAATCTTTATTTTAATTACGGCTACTAGATTGTGCCGTTGACTTAGCACTTGATCGAGCATATTTTGATTAAAGCTAAGGCAGAATTTATAAAGGCCACAAATGAGGAAAATTAAGTTGAAAACAGTTATGATGAACACAAAAAGAAAAAAAAATACTTTTAATATATTGTATGCTTATATGCAAAATCAGCTTAGTTGCAGAATGCACCGGATGCAGATGTGTCTATGGATGCAGGCTGGTTGCACACAGGATGCACGCCACAACCTGCAGATGTGCCAGGTTGCGCTAGGAGAATCACTTAAAGTGACCAACAATACATGTTTGAAAGTGTTTTTTTGTTTTTTCCATAAAAACCCTAAAACGGCCCTTTGTGAGGCCATTCAACCTAAAAGCATCTCATTTTGTTTGTTTGTTTGCTCTCAGCTCAAATTTGTCTCTGTTTTGACATTTCTAAGGGCGGCTAGTTTTTTTTTAAGGAGATCGTTTACGAAGTGTCAAATCGCTTCCACAAAGGATATTAAGCGTCTACGGTAAGCATTTAAACCCTATTCTTTAGTCTTTTGATATTTTTTTCAAGTTTGTCTCTTTATTTTATTCTTTTTAGATTGCAAGAATGGCCAGTAGTCAAAGTTCATGGGTGCGGAGGGAAACCAAAAATTCAAAATTGATAAACGATCTCCTTTATGGAGACATACCCCAAGGATTTCACAAGTTCTAGGAGGTGGGGGATATATTTGGAAGTGTAATTTTTGTAATGTACAATATAATAGCTCTTATTCTTGAGTGCAACTTCACTTTATAAGCCCTAGTGGTGAAGGGATTAATATGTGTGAGGGGCCAAATACGAAGGGGTTGTCTCCTGTATAAATAGTGGGATTCATAAAAGAACAAGAAGATGCTAACAAACTGATTGCAAAGGAAAATGAAGTTCTTATACTTCCAAAAAGGAAAAAAATAATGAATTTACCCACTGATACAGTAGCGGCCTCCAAACATCCCTTCTTGCCTATACCCTCTATGGAAGGAAGTGGTAGATGAAGCAGAAATTTCCACCCACAAGAAAGGTCCATTTGACAAGGTGTTTAAAATGAAATCAAGAGATATTGCTACACAAAACATTGCACATTGCATCTATGCCAATGGTCTTCCATTCATCTTGGTGAGATCACCATGTTAGGTGCATGGTTTTAGCCCATGGTTACATGAAAGCGCTGAAAAATAAGCCACTTACCTCTTTGTGAGTTGTGAAGCTATGTTTCGTATGGTTTAAGCTCCTAGACAACTTCTCTTTCTTGTTGGGGTTGTAGTGTTCCCCTGTTTTCAATTCTTGGGTTTTGCATATTTGTGTTTTTCCCATTGTTCAAATGACATGTATAAACACGAACCCTTCTTGGATCCGGCGCAGACCCGAGGCAATCCAGCGCAGACCCTCGAGGATCCCACATGGATCCCTAGGGACCCACGGCCAATGAAGGCATAAAGTGGATCCAAACCACTTAAAATGCCATTTTTTATTGTTTTTTTTTTTTCATCTAACCCTAAAACAACCCTTAGTATGGGCCTCCAAACATATTTCATTTCTCATTTTGATCTCTATTTTGCTCTCTCATTCTTGCAAGTTTGAAGTGAGGTGATTGTATTCGAAGGAGATTGATTGTGGAATGGCAAATACCTTCCAAGAAGCAAAATTGAGATTGATTAAGGATTTTGTAGAGGTTTACATCTATTACTACCATGTTTCATTTGATTTGAATAACAGATGCTGATATCCTTTCAATTTGGGAATGGTGAAGGAGATCTTACATTATACAACTTGGCTATAATATCCTGGATGGGTATTTTTTCCAAATATTTCACACAGTCTTCTCGGAAATATAAACAAATACTAGCATGCAATGAAATATCGATTCAACAGAAAATAACTAGCAATGTACTCCAATAAAATCCTTAGAATTTGTTATTGCATTATACATCACCAATACAACAACAACAATGAAATTACAAACAACCCAATATGAAATACAACATGCAACAGTAAGATCGGATAACAAGAACCTGGAAGTGCAAGTGTGAACCTTGCTATGAATCCACCTCAAAGATGAACTGGATTTCCGTCCAATCCACCGAGAAAGCCTGAAGGTTTTTGTCCTCAAGTTTCAAAATCGAAAGTTGAAAGCTTCCTGGATTCTCCAAGAGAAATAAATTCATAAAACTAAGCATATCCCAAAAGAGTCTCCCTTCCTTCTTTTAAAGCAGCAGTTGTGACTCTTCAGTTTCCCTTCTCTGTCTTTTCATATTCCCACTTTAAGTCACGTTGAATTAATATAACCATTTAATCATAAAGTGGCATAATAATAAAGTATGAAATCTTCTGGCATTAAAACGGAGAGCCAAACGAACTCGGAAGATGTCGTGTGATAGCTTCCCAGAAAGCTCTTGGCAATACGCTCTAAGTCCACTATTGAAATGCCAAGAAAACTGAACTTTGTCAACTTACTATAAATAATAAGTATCCGGAAGACCTGCGGAAACTGCTCTAATTGGCCTGAAACTGGAATTACCTAGGCCAAATATCACACTAATCCATATAAAAGTGTTGGTTAGCCCACCGGACCATGATAAAACGGCTAACGACGTAGCAAGAAATAATGTGCCCTAAAAAGGGGACATTACGAATCCTCCCTTCCCGGAGATTACATGTCCTCAAACAATCGGTATCTGCATGCTGTGACCAAAATGCCTGGATCCCATACCAACCTTAAGGAAGTTGCTCCACCAATCTATTGTGCAAATCTGATACAAACAACATGTCCAGGCTTGTGAAGCCACTCATCAATAAAACACAGCAACAATGCATTAATCATACTAATGTCGGGATCCCAAATCACCCCATGCGCATGATCAGTCAAATCACCCTGCCAAGTGCTGCCATCATCTACGAGAAGATCCTCAATCCAACTAAGAACCTCACTCCAACTAAAATCACAAGCACCACTAAGGTCAAATGAAGGTGGGAACCCAACATCATACCAACCAACTCCCTGAATTATTACCAACCGCGTGAATGTTCCTCCTCGGTCCCACAAACAAAAAGGCCATCCACCTTCCCAGCTATCTGTACTATCCTGTCGATCTATACCCATAATGGATCGAATGTCCAAAATGTCCAACTGCCACAACACTGCCCCTTTAGCCTGTTTCCCAAATCGGTGCCCATACTGAAGAAGCACACTAGCAACATTGTTGGACATGGATTCCTCCTTCATGAAGGGAAGAGTATCAAACCAATCCCTCATCCCACACATAGGTAGTAATCGAAAAAAAAGTCCTCTGTCAGTGGGCTAAATGGGCAACAAAATGCATCCCATACAATGCAGCCAGTAAGGTGAAGCCACTCATTACTCCCCCAAAACAGCAATGCATCAGTCATACTAATACCGAGATCCCAAACAATCAGGGTGACACGATCGCCAGAAATGAGTGAAGCGAAAAGTCTCAAGATGCAATCAATACTAGACATCTCTCCATCAGTGAGAGATAACGCAAGGAAAAGCAGATCACCCATCATGCAATAAGACACAACTGCCCATCCTGAACTGCTGATGTAGAACCCAAACTACTCAACAATTGAACTCACCTCGTTACTCCAATTTGGTGACCAAGACTCATCTCTAGTAACTGAACCTGGGTCCCAAATCCTACAATCAATCTCATCGTCGCCATGGGGATAGGAAATATCTTCCTCTTCTAGCTCAAAAAGGGGATTATCAAATTTCAAAACAGCACCCATCTCAAACAAGGAATTGTCAACCGCCTAAAAGTTATCCAACTCATAAAAAAGTTCTGGATGATCCAAAGATCTGTTGGGACAGCTATCCAAGTGATAAGTTTGTTGTATGCTATCAAGTACCTGAATCACCTCCTGAAAGAATTCAGACCTTTCTTTGTCGTCTTGTTCCATGTATTGGCTAGTGGTGACAATTTGATTTCTTGCTTCCTGAAGAGCAATGTGTGTGTGCTCCAATGTATCCTAAGCAACATTAAGCTCTCTATTGAGCTTATTAACCTCATCCTCATTTTCCCTTAAGTGCTCAACATATTTTCCAGCAACCTATAACAAGTAGTCGCGATCTGAAAGTAAACATAGATATTCTGATTTTCAAACCTCAAAAGCTGTTTAGACCCCTTGTAAATCTGCAACATAAGATCCACTCCTTATACCACTTTGCCCTTTTTCCATCTGAGCTTTCCTGTAAAGATCATCAATAATCTTGTGAGTTCTATCATGATATACAAGAGCTGCAACCACGGCATTGTCATTAACTTTCACTTGATTCTTCAAGGCATGCTTCTCGCCATTGTCATTTTGGAATGCATTATCTGGTTGGTCATCCAAATAAGCATTATGCATAAGTGAGGTGCTGCTAAAGAAATCACACGATTCCTCATTACATGAATCGCTAAAGGCTTCCAACTGTTTATCACATCCTTTAACCATAATTTTGTCAATCTCAGCCTCTAAGTCACCAAAGTAGAGCTTTGAACACTCTCCACCTGTGATGATTGATTCTTCTTCCATATTAACCATCTTGGCTGATTGGAAACTCTTCTCGTTTGGATCTTCACCATGTCCTGGAAGAGATGTATTCAAAGCTATATTATCATTACCACTTGGCTGCAATATATCTTCTCCCTGATTAATACCGCAAACATGTTCATGTGATGAGTCTCTTGGCATATAAAACAAATCTGCCCTGTTTTCATTTGGTTCTTGCTCATTTCCGGAGATGTTGCAACTTGTATGCCTATTGATATCTGCTCATTTTCAGCCAATAAATCCTCGAACCTTTCAACCTGATGCTTAATCAATTCAGCTGAGAGTTTACATGCCACAAGTGAGATTTTTTGTTCTCCTCTCCAGATTGCCAACAAATCTGATTGCAATAGTTTACATATGTCGTTATCCTCATTTAAGATCAAGGATAGGATAGTTTTTATGCAAGCCTTCACATTGTCTGGATGATGCTTCCTGAAATTACTTAGAAGGCACTAAAACAACTGATGAATCATCTTATCACAACCGAGATTCAACATGTGAATGAAAATCCTAGTCCTTGTCATTAATTCCAAAATTTTTGTCTGCTTACCAAAGGTAGGACTTTTATCATTATTTAGTCCACCTAAACTGTCCACAATCAGCTGTAATACCTGCTTCCAAATGCAATTGGTATAAGGTGTAATAGCGGCTGTAATCCGTGTGATCTAACTGAGACATGAGGTGACTACAAGCCTAACATCTTTATGTGGATGTTCCCTAAACCTGTGTTGGACCAAAGCAACCATTGAGGGCTGCATAGCCCAATTGAAGAGCCTACAATCATATTGGTCTATCCTGGATATATATGAATTTATCTCATCTAATTTGGCAAGCATACCTCCCATAAATTTATGATCTTCCAATTGCCATCCAAGATAGCATAACTCATTTCCTATTTCAATTTCCTTTCATATGTCCCTTAGTTGCTCACCGTAAAACATGTCACTGAATTCTTTTGAGAACCCGGGGCTTTCCAAGGTTTCCATTATTCAAATTGCTCTAAGCTTCCTGCAATGGACTAAATAAGAGTTGAATACCATCAACTTCTATAATTGAGAAATGTTGTCATCACAATAATATTTCTGATTTTTCCAACACTTTCCAAGCACCCAAAATTATTTCTTAAGACCTGAACAGTATGTATCTCCAGACTCATACCATGTCGAACAGATTGCTTGTTGCGGTGTTCAGTATAAGCTCTTTCCAGATTGTTCAGTATATAATGTATTTAAACACAAAAAAGCAATACAAGCCAAGAGCAAAATTTTGAACAATGCTAAGCAGTACTTACAGGTCTGGTAACACACTCCTTTGACATTCCACTGTAGTATCCATCTCAGTCTCTCAGCTGTGAATCTCAAATTTATTTCTGGTTGTAGGTGTTGCAAAAAGGTTTACTGGTGATATCTTAATTTCTTTGGGGTTGTATATCATAAATGGGGGTTTTAACTCAGCAAGTAATAATGCATTCAGATTTCACCATACAGATTTCATGCACAAAAGCAGGAAAGAACTATACTACTAATGCTGAGTCTTTTGATATTGAGACTCATTCACATGACGGAACAGAGGCAACGTCTTACTGCTTTTGCGGGAAAAAATGACAGGTTTTAGATTTGAACTCACAACTTTCCACCGGACGTTATTGCTCTAATGCACAGGTAACGCTGGTTCTAGAATGTGCTTGAATGCCAACGCGAACTGGTCTAGCAAGGCAACTGATGCAGAGTGTGACTTGAAGTTCACCACCTGCAAAGACCTACATGTGCGCTCAAAGCACTGTGTGCTAAGTTGGCTGCCAATCTGAGCATGTAATCAAGAATGCGTGAGTCACAAACAGTCTGTCACCAGTTTCCTACCACACGCGACTATTGCTAATCCTCCACACTAGGTATCGATATTGGTTAACCTGTGCGGCTGAGGATAATTTGGTAGGGACCCTACCAACCTAACGGGCCTATGACCTGTGGCTACCAAGGTGTTACACGCTCCTTGGAGCTGCAGGCTTGAACACCTCAAGTGTTGCGAGGGGAGCCCTGTAGAATTCTATGTCATCGCGCTTGCAGTTATTCACGTAAATCCTTCGTGATACCCAGCACATGCCTTCAACTTCTTCCCCAGCACCCACGTAGATATCTACTGTTGTAAGTGACGTGCCAACAAGGATAGATATTGTTCTGGAATGGCTCTCTAGCTGCATGAGACACTAGACCTTCACCTGTGAAGACATGCGGCTACCTTTATAGCGATGAGTGTCGTGTTGGTAGCCGATGATGTTGAAGCTTCAAGTGAATCTCAGGAATAATGTTTTTCTCTAGCGCCCCTTCCTAAGTATGAATAACTCTATTTCCACACACACTGATTGCTAGACGGGTGTTGGTGACTTGTATGCCTCCCGTGACTAGAACAGTCACTCCAACTGCTGAGACCAGACGTAACTGTGAGCATTGCGTGTGACTTCCCATGTGTGGCTGCAAAGAAATCTCGAGTAGGAGAATAGTTGGAACCTCCGTTATGGTCTATCACCATATGCTAGTAGTCCAGCACTTAATACCAAACATTCACACCCTGTGTAAGCAAATCCCTGACTGCACATACCACGATTATTAGACAAGTGTTGTTTGTGAGCCTATCATGACCATTGGACTGTTGACATAGTCTTTAAAAACTGGAAACTCTCGTCCAGCACACCCCGCGAGGAACTTGTTGAGGTTGCGCATGACCGCAGTCCATAGATGAGTCTCCTTCCTTGCTCAAACTCCATTCAGAAGTCTCCTGGAGCGCGCAGAGGCCAACGCGATACAACAAAGGGTGGAGTTCTAGACTCCCACAAGCTGGAGAAACACGGGCCTACTGTTACGATAACACCTTGCCTCGCGTACAGTCCAAAGATGAGTCAAGTGCTTGTCGCCCAATTCTTGGATGCTAGTCGCTTTTCCAAACACTGCTTGTATACACCGATTTCTTCCTTACTCACTGCCAAGAATACAAGACTCAACTTGAATTCAATCATATGTACGAACTAAAAATGTTTGACGCTGCTAAAGGAGTTCTTCTTTCACCCATACATGAAGAATAATTGCTGAGAATGATGTTTAAAAATTGCAGGTGTAACCAGATTTAATCGCGCACTCACAAACAACTATCCTTTTCTAATAAATAATGTTGCAACCGAAAATATCTATATGATTTGTTTTTGGAGAAAACCTCACAGGCTGGCAAGATTTATGGCTCTAATACCACTGTAATATCTCGGATGGGTATTTTTTCCAAATATTTCTCACAGTCTTCTCAAAAATATAAACAAATACTAGCATGCAATGAAATATCGATTCAACAGAAAATAGCCAGCAATATACTCCAATAAAATCCTCAGAATTTGTTATTGCATTATACATCACCAATACAACAACAATGAAATTACAAACAACCAATATGAAATACAGCATGCAACAGTAAGATCGGATAACAAGAACCTAGAAGTGCAATAGTGAACCCTGTTGTGAATCGACCTCAGAGATGAACAGGATTTCCGTCCAATCCACCAAGAAAGCCTGAAGGTTTCCGTCCTCAGGTTTCAGAATCGAAAGCTAAAAGCTTCCTGGATTCTCCAAGAGAAATAAATTCATAAAACTAAGCATATCCCAAAAGAGTCTCCCTTCCTTCTTTTAAAGCAGCAATTGTACTCTTTAGTTTCCCTTCTCTGTCTTTTCATATTCCCACTTTAAGTCACTTTGAATTAATATAACCATTTAATCATAAAGTGGCATAGTAATAGAGTATGAAATCTTTTGGCATTAAAACATAGAGCCAAACAAACTCGGAAGATGTCGTGTGATAGCTTGCCGGAAAGCTCTCGGCGATACACTCCAAATTCGATACTGAAATGCCAAGAAAACTGAACTCTGTCAACTTACTATAAATAGTAAGTATCCAGAAACCCTGCGGAAACAGCTCCGATTGGCCTGAAACTGGAATTACCTAGGCCAAATATCACACTGATCCATATAAAGTGTTGGTTAGCCCACCAAACCATGATAAAACGGCTAACGACGCAGCAAGAAATAATGTGCCCTAAAAAGGGAACATTACATTGGCATACGTTAGTCCGAAACAAGGATATGCTTTGATTTGCAGGTTCTCTCTTTGGTCTTGCTATTCTTCCTGGATGTTCGTATTCACATTGTTGAGTGTGAATAACTTGGGAAAGCTATTGAGGTGAGAGGTGAGAGGTGAGACAAGTATTGCAACATATTTGGTTACAGGTTTTGCAGATCAATGTATTTTTCCTTGACACTATGTAATAGTGGAGTTAACCACATCTTCTATGTGAAGTACTATAGATAGATTGCATATGCTTTGATCTATTTTCAGATTTGACGTTGCTCATACAGTGGGAGTTTTTGTATATATGTCTGATTATACTTTATAATATCCTGGTTTGTTGATTACTGATATGATGATGAGTTTGCATGTTGCATTGGATTTGGAACTACAAGTTATGCAAGTTATGAATTAGCTAGCCATTTTCTTGTAATGGGATGACTCAAACGTGGATTGTCTATATCCACGAATTGTTTAAGTGATGATGCAAACTTTGTTAGTTGGCCTTGTCTGTGGTCATTTGTACATTGGTATGTTGCCTTGAGATAGGAGGATGGATATCCACATATTTGATTGTAGATTTAGAGTTAATATGTTGATGGCATAAAATTTTATCTATGTTGGTATACCTTGGTTTGAGGTATTGTTAGCTTGGATAAACTGCAATTTGTTGGGGTTACTATTCCAGGCAGTATATGGCAAATACTTAGAGACTTTGTTATCATTTCAATTGGATACTTATGTTAATATAGAGATTGGTGCACGTTTCAATGAAAGTTGATATGGTTTGCCTTGGCGTGTTCCTCTTCTTCCATATGTGGCATGTTGGAGGATGTGAGGAGATTTTGGTTGATGGTGGTTATCATGGTTGCTTTTCCATGTCTCTTGTTGGATCATGAGAGCATGGTGAAGATTCGGGTGGTACACAAATGGCTAAGAGATGTTTTTCCCTTGTTTGTGATTCCTATGGATGTATTTACAATGTATCTACCATGTAAATCCTATGGCATGGTTCCAATGCCCTTGGAAAGCGTCCTAAAGCACTTAAGATGTATTGGAAAATTTGTAATATTTTTTTCATTATTGTTTGTAATACATTCATAAGAAGTGGTAGCTTCCACTAGCAGCAATAAAAGTGGGTTCGATTGTTTAATATTGTTTTCACTTTTCCCCACTCATGGACATCTACAATAAGATAATTAATAACTATAGAAATGAACAAATGAGTAACCTATGGGCTTCTTCAAGTGGGAGCATGGAAAAGGCAACAGGTGCCTCTCGATATTTCATCTTTTATTGCATTTAATGTAATGTTTATCTTGCAAGAACGGGCACCCACGTTAGAGGGAAAGTATTGGAGCTAAACCAGTGTCTTTTCAAGTTCTGTGCAGGCATTTCAAGGGTTGTGGTAGTGAAGAATGAAGAAGCTTCTTTGGACATCTTTATTAGCGGTTTTGGAGCTCTAGACATTCTATAAATTCAGCCTTTCGGGTGTAGAATTAGTGAATAATAGTTAAATGTAGACTTCTCTGTAGAACAAAGGACAGATGGGAGGCATAAGGAGGTTGTTGACATGTACATAGTTGCTGCTATGGTGGTGGCAAAGAGGAAGATGGAAGTGATTGTATTATAAGCTTGGCCTCTCTTCTTGGTGGAGTTTTTTCCCGCAAGGGTTTCTCCACGTAAATCATGTATTATGTGTTGATCTTATGTTGCTGATTTATGCCTTATTGCTGCAATCTTACGCTGATGTTAATCATTATTTATTGCTGTTATAAGTTCACCTAAGAGAGGCTTATTAAGCATGATATACAAGCCGATTATTGAAATTATTAAGAAGGCTATAATCATGGTTTTCCTCATTGAGGCAACTTAATTTTTAGATATGCATAAGTTACAGATTATCAAGTTGTCTATCCAAGCCTTGTATATCATGCTTTGATTACTTTATTGGATAGAGATTGATCTTCACAATCTTTGGTATTGAACCTGTTATTTCCCAACACACACACACTCTTAGTTCCTCTCACATTGACACATATACCTAGGTGAGAGGAACTAAATAATAGTCATCTGCTAAGTTATTGAATTAGAATTGGGTATGTGTACCAGTACATAGAAATAATACACCAGTATGACAATTTTTTGTAGGAAGGCTCATACATTGGTACAGAAAACAGAAATAATTATACATATACTAATTGCAACCTAAAAACTAGTATAAGATCCCCTATTAACATAAAGCTATACTAGATTTATTTTTAAAAATAACACATTAAATATTAATAATAAATTTCAAATTATTACGGAAGAATTGTATGAACAATAGGAATATCAAATCAAATATGGATACAACTATTTTTCAAAACCAACTTTTATAAATACCAGTTACTATAGCATTCATAAAAAAACACATATAAACAATTAAATATTAAATAATATTGATAATAAAATCAAAAATATGTATTAAATAAAATCAAACTTAATTAAGAATAAATTTCATACTATGTAAAACAATTCAATATAAATATTATGTATATGACAAATATATTAAATATAAGTAAACTGAGTTTAATAAACAATCAACTTCACTAAAAATATTGGTATGATTAATAATTAACAATAAATGCTAAATTAAAGCTAAACTTAAACAATACTCTAGCCTGTATTTTGTCAAAGAAAAAGAGAACTAGACAGCAATTAAAAGGCATTCCAATGGCAAGCGGAGAACAAAGGCAGTAGAAACAGTAGTTAACCTGTGATACAAATGTAACCTAAAAAGGGGTTAACGATGCTGTCAGAGTATGGGTCAAACAGCCCTTTCTTCTTTGTCTGCTAGTGCTGGTGAAAAATACTGTCATGTAGGGGTTTTGGCCACATGTTTTATGGTAAATACTTAAAAAGTTACAATAAATGCAATGAAATTTCATCCACCACAGGAACCACTATAAAAAGTAAAACACCTCATCTAAGTTGGAATCACCTGGGTGGAGTCCTTGATGACTCTAAACAAATCCACCCTGAAAAGAAACCCTGCCCGATTCAATAGGCATTTTCTACTTGAATCTAATTCCAAGACAAAACTTACCTGAGTACACAGGGTTTTCCTGCCAATTCAGTAACATAGGTTGTGCATTTGTGATAAGGTACAGTTCGTTCATCTAATGGTATTTTAATAGGCTTTGACAGCTGTCTTCACCATTTTCATTTTTGATATTTTTTTGGAGACACATACAAATATTTGTAGTTCATAAAACTTTTTGGAGACATCGATCTGATAAATATATATAGGTCAATTATTGATCTTTTAAAAAGCTTCGACAGCTCCTACACCACCATTTTCACTTTGGCAAGCTTTTCACAGACATCAATATGATCTACATTTTTTTTTTCAGATGTGAGTATGCATCTATGTACATAATGGATGTCATCACTGTTTTGCCAGAACTTAAACCATGCTATTTTCTTCTATGGCATCACAAACATAAACTAGATATTCAGAACTCACTGGAATGCGATTGTCACTGTTGTCAAAAACAATCTCCACAAATGCTGCCATGACTTGATGCCCTGCGCCTTCCTATCATTGGGATAACAAACCATAAGAAAGATCAATTTCATTAGTAAAAACAAGAAGCCAAGTGCTGAGCATATTCAATAACCGTGATTACAAAGGATAGACTTACATGTAAAAGTGCTTGTCTATCTTCAGCACGAAGATTGTGGAACAGGTCACTCAAGACGAACCGTATTGCTAGTGACCAAAAATTCACAGAATCACAAGTTAGCACTAAAATCTGAATAAGGGAATAAAAAAAAAATATTATGTTCAAGTGTTTACATGGAACTCGCAAATTTTGAGATTCCATTCCATGTGCACAATGTAGAATATTGTTAGCCAGAATATCTTAATAAATGTTATATTTTCCCCTTTATTTACTACATTTAAAAAGTCCATTACATACCATGAAAAAAATTTGTCTTGCCTGAACCATTGGCACCAACTGTAGCAAAAAAAATAAATTTTTAGATTAGATGCCATCAAATCGCAAACAGCTAAATCAACCCTTACATATTAAAGAACTTTGAAAAACAAATATCCAAACCACTTCACTGACATGTCTGTCATTTTGAAAATTGTGAAGAGAAGAAAAAAGAAGAGTGCCACTGTGAGAAACCAAGTGAAAGAAGGGAAGAGAAGTGGGCAAAAAGAAAAAGAAGTTCAAGTCTGCATCATTTGAGATAAGCTCATTATCTTTTGTTTAGTTTTACAAATTCTTTTACATTTTTTTGTGTTTTTTACAAATTTCAAATACTTGGGAGACTTTTTTGTTTGTATGTGCTCTATGTTTGCACTTGCAGCTGTCATTTACATTTTCAGCAAAAAAATTAAAAACACAGGCAGGAATAAGGGTAGTGAGGATCAAGAAATTGAAATTGACCAACCATGCCATGGAAATTCTTCAAGGAGTGAGAATGTTTCAGACAATCAATTTCAATGCCCTTCTAACCTATTGAAAAGTTATCCAAAAAGACCATTTAACCCCACCCCCCCCCCCCCCACAAAAAAAAAACTCCTCTATAATTCACAACAGCCATAGATGTTAAGAGACAAAATTTAGGGGAGAGTAGAATATGGTTGTGCCATATTTGCCAGGAGAACAATAGGGGCAGCTATGCAAGAGTTTACTCCCATCTTTGTGGCATACCTTGTCAAGGAGTAAAAGCATGTAAAACTTAGGATGCCTGTTCCAAGTTCGGGTACGAAGGACTGGTTCGCCGGTACGGCAAATTTTGAAAAGGGGTTTGGGTTCGTTAGTACAAAAACATGTAAAAATTATATATATATATTTATGAAGCCTAGAAGCATGAGTTAAGATTAGAATGTCACATAGTATCATAAAAAACATTTAAACAACAAAAACACAATAAACTTGTAATCATAGCATCATGAATCATGATCATACCATCATAGCATCATATACTTCAAGTTCAACATCAAAGATTCAAAACATTAAAATTAAATCATAAAATCAAGTTCAAGTAGCAGCGTTTGAAGTTCAACTAAGATAGTCTTAGGTGGTCTTAGGTGCTAGCAATTTTCAAGTCTTCGAGTCCAAGAGTGAGTTTGAGCAATTTTGGCCTGCTGCAAAGTAATGTCTGTTTAGGGTGTGAGCAAGTGTTGAGCTAAGTCTGTCAGGAATATAGAATTGAAACCAAGTGATTTGTGAGGAAATGAGTTAGAATCATTAGAAAATCCTTGTTTCAGCTTCAATTTGACCTCAAAAAGCCAAGACAGGTTGTGGGAGATAACACTGCTGAAGGCATGCTGAATCCTGAAATTTGGCTAAGTCTGGAATTTTTTGAAAACCCCCAAAATCTAGAATCTGCATTTTAACTCCTATGAAGTTGAAACCTATCTCAAACATCCTGACAGTACTTATACTTAAAATGTTATATTTGTATAAATCCTCCTGCCCCTGAGCTGAAAAAATGACCAGCTATGACAACATGTTACTAAAAATGAAGTGAACAAAAAAGCTTTATTAAATTTGCCGAGATTCGTGCCTGGTTCGATCGGGGTCCACATAATGTGTGCCTAGTTCGCCCAGGTCTGACTGGCCCATGGTCTGGTTCAAACCAGGCCTGTGTGGACCGGACCCAGTCCGGACCCACAGGAGGACCGGACCAGTACCACGAACCAGTTTGAACCCTGGCTAGTCTGGGGGGCCCATTTGGATGAACTGACTTCCTAGTGTAAAACCATAACATTAGCTAAGAAGGCCGAGTTGACTAGGTTGCACATATAAGGTGAAGCAAAATAAAAGGAATGCCAAACGAGTCTGTGCAACCTAATTGGTCATTGTCTAGTACTACTACTACTGTTAAACCTCAAAGTAAAAGAAGAAAAAAAGGTTCGCTAATGTTGCAAGCATATTTAACACACAATCATGAGATGTAGCTAATAGCATTGTTGCCAGATTTTTCTATACTAATGTCATATCATTTCATGTGGCACATCCTCCATATTTAAAACAAATGTTCAAAGATGCACTTATTGTTGTTCTTTCATATGTTTCCCCTAGAGATCATAAGCTATACATGTAATGTCCCCTATTAGGCTTAGACTTAGTCATTATCAGTTTAACCCAAATTTGATATTATGTCCTAAGCTAAATGGATAAGGATAGAAAGATTCAATCTAAGACATCCAATGTAAAGAGAATTATTCATTCATCTCAATAATCTTTCCTTCATCAAATTGAAGTAGTAATTTCGCCTATTAGGCATCTCAAAAGCTTATTCAAAGTTTCTAGGGATAGTGGAGGAAATAGAATTGAATTTGATTCTGACTTTGATTCTCCTAATAAGATGGGTGAGGATGATGATTTGGGCTTCTTTGAGGAACCTGGAATCACAAAGAAAAGAAATGTGGAGCAAACGAAGTCTAAAATCTCTAAACCTAAGTTAGGGGAAAAGAATAAGAGAGGACCTAAATCTATTTAGATGAAGCTAGCCTTGGTAGGAAATGCTTCTAGCCAAACCAAGCTATTGAGATCGGGACAGGGCTACTCAGATGCCCCCTCCTAGAAGCAATGAAAATCATATCATGGAATGTCAAGGGCTGCAATGCTCCTGACAAGTTTCGTTTGATCAGAAGAGGTCTTGATCAAATGAAACTAGATATTGTCTTTTTGCAGGAATCTAAGGTTAAAGATCCGAACATTGATTACTTCCAAAAGAAATTCTACAAGTGGCATAGTGCTTGGGTAGGCTCCGAAGGTGCTTTTGGTGGTCTGGGTCTACTTTGGAACCCGAACAGTATTGACCTACAGATTCTAATTGGCAATTAGCAGAGGTAAGATCTAAAAAACTCCTTACAAGTTTCTTGACTATCAATGCTTATGGTCCTAACAACCCCGTTAAAAAGAAATCAGTGTGGGATAAAATTTCAAGGCTCTTTACCAAATATGAAGGAAGATTGGTTGTCTTAGGCAGAGTTTTTATGCTGTTTTGAGGGCCGCAGAGAAACCGGGTGGCAAAGGTTGGCTGGGACAAAGTCATAAAGACTTTTCAGATTTTGTGCAAAATAATGGTTTAATGGAGGTTATGTTGAGGAATGGGGATTTTACATGGACTAATTGGCGGACCGGTTTTCTTAATATAGCTGAAAAACTGGACAAGTTCCAGCTTGCTGGTGATTGGGAGGATTCTAATTAGCTCTATCAGGCTAAGATCCTGCCCCTGGTAGGCTCAGATCATTTTCCAATCTGTCTCCATATCCAAGAGGATGGAACTCTGGAAAGAGCCCCATTTAGGTTTGAAACTATATGGCTAAGGGTGGATAATTTCCTGGAACTAGTAGCTAATTGGTGGATGGAAGCTCCAAATAGACCGGGTAATAAAGCTTTCCTTTTCTTTAAGAAACTGCAGTTTGTAAAGGAAAAGATTAAGGTGTGCAATAGAGAAGTGTTCAGGAATATCTTGGAGGATAAACTGAAATTAGAAGAGGAATTAAGTATCCTGAATTCTAAAATCATTAGGATGGGCATGGACGAGGAAGACTATAGGTTGGAGAAAAATCTCACTAAAAAATACAAAGAGGTTTTGGCTAGAGAAGAGGTTTTTTGGAGACAGAAATCTAGGGAAACTTGGTTAAGAGAGGGAGATAGGAATACAAAGTTTTTCCATAAGTCAATGAAGCAACGCAGCGCCCATAATAAGATCTTTTTGATTAAAGATACTAATGGTGTCACATTACAGGATAAAGAGGATATTAATAAGGCGGTTGTGGATTATTTCTCTAAATGTTTTATGGGAGATACCTTGAAGGGACATGCTGATAGCAAGATTATTGATATTATCCCAAGCTTTATTACTAAAGACCAGAACAGATTTTTGATGCAAGTGATTACTCTGGAGGAAGTGAAGAAGGCCCTATTCAGCATGGGGGGAGAGAAAGCGTTGGGGCCTGATGGTTTTCCAGCCATATTTTTTCAGAAAGCCTGGGCCATCATTGGCGAGGAGTTGTGGGGTGTGGTTGAGGAATCTAGATCTGAAGGCTTCATCCTGAAAGACTTTAACAATACTTTCATCACTCTCATTCCTAAGAAAAAGGAGTGTTTCTCCTTTGAAGACTACAAACCTATAGCTTTGTGTAATACTATGTAATACAGTCTATAAGGTCATTACTAAAGTCATGGCCAACCGACTAAAAGGGCTCTTGCCTAACATTATCTCTCAAGAACAAAGTGGCTTCGCCCCTAATAGATCCATCTTTGAGGGTATTATTATTGCCCATGAAGCCATTCATTCGGTCAAAGTTGCAAAGTTAAGGAAGATGATGATCAAGGTAGACATTAAAAAGGCATATGATAATGTTAATAGAGTTTTTTTGCTCAATGTTCGTAGAAAGTTTGGTTTTTCTGAGAATTGGTTGAAAAGGAGTTGTAACTGTATTAACACCCCTAGAATCTCAATCCTGATTAATGCCAGCCCTCAAGGTTTCTTTGAAACTTCTAAAAGGACTAGACAGGGTGACCCAATTTCCCCCTTTCTCTTTATCATCACAATAGAGGTGTAATGGCAGCTGGAAAGGTATTAGAGTGGCAGAAGGAATTGATCCCCTTTCACATCTGCAATTTGTAGATGATACATGTCTGATGGGGGAAGCAAAAATAAGGGAGGCTAGAGTGATTAGAACCACTATGGATAAATATTGTGTAGCCTCTGGTCAAAGTATTAATTGGCTCAAATCAAAAGTTTACTTCTTTAATACTGATTTGGACACACAGAGGTATATTTGCAAGATCTTGGGTGTGAAACAGGGTAAATTGCCTAGGAAATATCTTGGTGTTCCCCTCTTTGCTGGTGTGGGGGGTTCCAACCTTTGGACAGGGCTTATTGATAATTGCATTAATAGATTGGAAGGTTGGAAAGGGAAATGGCTTACTTCTGCTGGTAGGATTCTCCGTCTACAATCTGTCATTTCCTCCATCCCGATTTATTCTATGAGTTGTTTCAAGGTTCCTAAGAAGGTTTTAAATTATTTAGAGCAGAGATTAAGGAATTTTTTCTGGAATGGGTCCAATTCGGATGACACAATTTCTTTGATTTCGTGGGAAAAGATTTGTTGCTCAAAGGTGAATGGTGGTGTTGGTCTCCGTAATTGGCATTGGACCAATCTTGCTTTAGGTGCAAAATTAGTGTGGGGTATGTATTCTGATCTAGAGATGCTTTGGGTCAAGATCCTGAAAGCAAGTATTTGGATAGCATGGAGAATGACAGAATCTTGACAGTCATAAATCCCCCAAGTGGTTCTGCTATTCGGAACTTCATGATGGAATGTAGACCCATTATTACTGATCACATTTCTTGGCTTATAGGCCATGGGAAGAAAGCTTCCTTTTGGGATGATTCATGGAATGGGCACCCCGACCTAAAGGATATTGTTGCTTTCCAAGATGTTAAAAATCTTTTCTTGAATCTGTGGGGTGACAAGGTAAGTGATTACCTTGAAGTCAAAATGTCTCCCTTGGGTCAAGAACTTGGCTGGAAAAGTATTGAAAATTTGAGGGCTTTTTTAGCACAATACAATGTTAATGAGGAATATCCTCAAGAGTAGAGAAGCTACTTTCAATGGAAGACAAGATAAACTTAATTGGTGTGTGGCTAAGAGTGGCAGGTATTCAGTTAAGTTAGGCTACAAGTTAAAACCTTCAGAGAGAATTGAACTGGAGTGGCCCTATAAGCTCTTTTGGAAAAAGGATTGCCTTCCAAAAGCAGGTTCCTTTGCTTGAGTTGCTACTCATGGGAGGATTTTAACAAGGGAAAGAAGGAAGAGGTATGACTTTAATGGACCAACCAAATGTGTATTATGTGAGGAAGCCTCTGAGGATGTGAATCATCTTTTGGTGAATTGTAGCTTTGCTCAGGAGTGTGGGGAGTTGGTTAGAGGTAAGTTAGGTTGGTCTGGACCTTTGCAAAACATTGTAAAGGAATTATTCTTTAGTTGACCGGTTGCTCCACAAAAATCCACTCTGTCTGCAGTGTCGCATATCTCTCCATCCATTGCGGTTTGGGAGATTTGGAAGGAGAGAAATAGAAGAATTTTCCAAGATAAGTTGGAGTCCCTAGACAGAATTAAGGATAGAATTACTCTGTCCATTGAAGAAGTGTTGAGTGCCTCAACTGCACATTTAAATTCTTATACCCCTTACACCTCTGATGATAGAAAGATCCAACTTGAATGGTCGGGGGTCAAAATCAGGTTTTCAAACAAAGGTGTGGCTACGGGTAGTAAAGCAGCTAGGAGCAAGGCTGAAACTTGGAGGAAACCAGGCAGGGGATGGTGGAAAGTGAACTTTGATGGGGCTTCCAAAGGAAACCCAGGGTCATCTGGTGCAGGGGTCATTGTTAGAGATTGGCTTGGTAATGTTCTTGTATGTGCAACTTGTAAGCTGAAAGATGGAACAAATAATGTGGCTGAAGCAAAAGCAGCATTACTTGCAGTTAGGATTGGTAGGAAATTCAATTATAAAAAAAAATTAGAAGGCGACTCTCAGATTATTGTGCAAGCTCTACAAAAAGGTGGAAGTGTAGCTTGGCATCTCTAGGCTTTTATAAGCTCTATATTGGAGGAATTGAAATTCTTTGATGAATTTAAAATTGGCCATATTAGGAGTGGAAATATGGAGGCAGATGTGTTGTCTAAGTGGGCAGTTTCCTTTGAAAAAATTTAAGATCTAAAAGTTGAGGTTTTCTAGTTGCTTTCCTTCCACTTTCTTTAGTGGTTGGATTTTCGAATTGAATGCCATTTCCTAATGGCTCCCTCATTCATGTGAAAGGACAGGATGTCATGTCTGAACACCTTTTCCTTTAAGGAGTATTTATTACTCCTTCAACCAAGATTTACATTGTACAAGGGAATTCCAACAGGGTGGAGTTATGATGTTTTATCGTGCAGAGATCCTTTCTACTTGTGCGGAAAGGACTAGTGTCGCGTAAGTTGTTAGTTTGGTTTTAAATTGCGGTCTCTTTCAGACTTGTTTTTTATCAGCGGTTTCATATTTGCATGTCTCAAGCTTGGTGAGGTGGCGGTTAGTGGGTAGAAGCGGTCATGGAGGCCACATTCTCTGTGGATACTGACAAACAACAAAAGAGTTTTAAGGGCCCAGTGAGCAAGGAAAGGATGAAAGGCCTCCTGAAAATTAAAAATCAGGAGGTAGTGGATGCGGCTCTGGCGGTTTTGGGGGACCAGTTTCAAAGCAGGAAGGTGAAACGGAAAGTTAACCTCGACATTATCTCCATGATTATAGCATGGGCACTAGAAGTAGGTGATGAAACAGCTGAAGTTAATTGTTTTGTGCAAAAATTATTTGATGAGGAGCTTTTGGGGGGTCTAGAGTCGATTCTAGAATGGGCTTGGCCAAGCATTGGCCTGGGTTACACGGAATGCTTCGAGGACCAAGAGGAAGGTAGAATCTATGGCAAGGTGTCGTTTCTGAAGTGGTGGGGAAAGGTGGAGAAAGGGGAGTATCAAGCAGAGAGATTGAGGGCTTGACAGCTTCTTAAGCGGACTGTTTTGGAGCAGGAGGAAATGGCTGAAGCTACGAGGAGGGTCTTTGACGCTCCAATCCAAAAGAAGAAGAGAGGAAAAAGAGGCGGAAGATAGGAATTGGTGAACCACAGGCCAAATTTTGGATTTTTGAAAGTTTTTTGAATATGGGCTTGGCGCTCTGGTAGGCACGCAAGAAGGGCAGTTTTTGCTGAACAGGAAACCCAACATTGCATTTTTTGACACTGAAGGAATTTAAGATATTGATTGGTGAAGGCTTTTTAGCAATCAGGATGTGTGGTGCAAAGGGGCGAGTTATACCAGCTGCCTCCCGTGGAGGAACAGAGGAAGATCCCATGAAATCATGTATTATGGGCGTTTGCATAGGATGTTGCGAATTGTTCTAGAAATCGGAGTAGGAAGGGGCTGGCCCAGCAGAGGCTTTTTGCTAATATGACCTCCTAGTTGATATTTCATCAGAACGGTGGCCTGCTGTTATGGAGCTTATTAAGTTTATATATATGTAACTTTTTACAGTTGCTTTCTTGACATACTTGAAATGTATCTTCATGATTTTTATTAATAAAATATCACTGTTATAGACCAAAAAGAAAAAAATGAATGCACATATAATATATATATCATTATTATTATTACATATATATATTTATTATATCTATATTACTTTATATATTTATATGACCATATGATGGCCCTTTATCCTTAATAGCATATATACATAGTATATACATGACCACATATATACTGGCCATTTATTCCTAATAGAATTGAGATATAATATCCTGTAGATGTAGATCAGTATTGATTCATAGATAAGTTACAGCATGCTAATTTGCTGTCACATGATGTTTGCCAGCAATAAATATAATTTATTTCCTTTCTGTTCTCCTTCTAAAGAGTGTCAGATATATTGTTTTAATATTCTCTTATTCTTTTCCCACCTCCCCTCCATGATAGGGATAGACTCTCTTCTTATATTTTGTTCATTTGAACTGATGCCTCTAACAGATGTGACCTTGTCTCTCTATAACAACCTTTATTTCTTATTCACACCCTTCCATCACACTAATAAGCTAATTGCAATCTCTATTATTGATGTCTTAATATGTTAGCAAACGTTGCTTAATCTTCCAATCACATCTGACAATAGCAAATTCGCTTTAGGATTCAATAATATCGATCATCATTAAACGCCGTCTTAAT
Source organism: Chamaecyparis obtusa (assembly GCA_027943335.1). Lineage (NCBI taxonomy): Eukaryota > Viridiplantae > Streptophyta > Pinopsida > Cupressales > Cupressaceae > Chamaecyparis > Chamaecyparis obtusa. The sequence goes on from BSBK01004130.1 coordinate 957,800, forward strand.
ATCAATTGGTATTTTCCGATCATACCTATTAACGAATGACTATCTTCATTGGATATGTGCAATAGAGTTAAGGGTCTTATCAACAACAGAATAAATGATTACTTATTATTCTCCTTATTCGTATTTATATTTTCTTGTGACTTATAAATTTGCTGATGTGTAAATGTTCATGTCAGAATTTCTCCTGACATATATTGTTCACTCAGACTCTTCTTAGTCCCCGCTGTTTATGACTCCTTTATGTCATCGTTTGTGGGTATAGTTTCAGCCCCTTATCATATATCTATCATTAGATTCATTTATTATGCTGTTATCCATATTTTGAATATTAATTACTACATTTATATTACTAATGTCAATCATACTATGTCTATGATTTGGTTTCCGTATATAAATAATAATATTGAATATCGATTTATTTTGTAATTTAGTTATATTATAATTTATTTATTTTAAATTCTAATTATTATTATTACTTATTTATTAAATCTTATTTCAGAGAGGGGATATGACAATACACCTCCCTCCTTGGTAAGGAGTATTCCAATTGCTGAATCTTGATCTCAATCTCAATCCATGTCTGGACATGTAACCAGTGGGCTGGGCCTGGTTTATTGGCTGCCAAAGATGGGCAGAAAGCTAATGATTACCTTAACCACTCACTAACAGGTGAGCATGATGATAGATTAGTTGAGACAAGTTTGGATAAGGGATGATTGCTATATCACTATGGATGGGTGAACTGATATTTAGACATCTGCCACTCATCAATGTTCGTGTCACGTGTACAGCAAGCTCTTATTTGATTGTTCAAGAAGAGGAAAGATGCAAGCTTCCAATTTCAGATTTTGAAGGATTCCATAGAAGGGGTTGGTGTATTAGACATCCCTGTTCCAGCACTAATTTTTTTCCACCTCCACCAAGTTTGTTTTTACATCTTTCAAACTCTCAGTTGTTTTGTCAAACAGTTTGCATATAATATATTCACTGATAAGAAACATTAAACTTGTTGCTCATGAAAAACTCAGTGTGCTGATGTTTTGTTGTTTGTTTCAGACTAGCAATGCATGTTCAAATAATAAACATCTGAATCTATTTTATAACTTCACTATGATGTAAACTCTCAGATAGTTTCATTCATTTGTAGAAAATACTCAAAATACATATATAGACATATTAGTAATTACTTTCAAGCTAAGTTACCACATTCGCTCCTGGCATGTGGAATTCGGGAGTCGGTTCATCCGAAAGTCTGGTCCAATTCACATTCGCCCAAAAGTCTGCCGCAGAGCCGGAAATTCGCTAGAAAGTCTTGCAGAAGGAACCAGGTGGAATTTTGGGCAAATTTTGAAGACTTCCTATTTGAACGCAGGAACGCGGAACAACTTTCAGAGAAGTGATGGTATCCAAGAGGGCAATGTGTGATGCAGGCTCGCTGAAATACTTCTTTCAACAATTTCCAGATGTCTCTGTTCTTGACTACGAAAGTGAATCAGATGGAAGCTTAGGTTTGAGGAGGCCAGAGAGTTCCGCCAATGCTAATGGCAATGCCATTCTGATTTGTTTAATTATAAGTAATATTTATCCTGACATACACATTCAAAAATTCGACCCTGCAACGCATTATCATAGATAGTGTTTCCAAATTGGGTGAAGGAAAATGGGTATGGATGGGTATCTTCGCAGAAGCTTCCCATTGGCCTCATTTACATTTCAACAGTATTTCCGCACATAATAGCGAATGGAAGAGAGTAGAAGTGGAAGCAGCATGGTTATATTTAAATCTTTATAACAGGTAATTGTAAGTCTTTATATTAAAAATACCATTATTTAATATTAAAATATTAAATAATACCATTATGATGGACAGGCTTTCCGCCAGCTTTGGAAAAGGTAATTGTAAATCTTTATATTAAAAATACCATTACTTAAGTTTATATTTTGTTTAAATGTATATAACTTATAATGAGTGAAAATTTTTGAAAATTGCATGATTTTATAAATATTGGTACTTTTGAAAGGCGAATGAAGTTAATCTGTTCTTGGAAAAATAGAATTATAGTAAGAAATTTTTGTGTATGATGCTTTGAATTTGATAGAAATATAAATTTTAAAAATATATAGACATGTGTATAGAATAATTTTACAATATATTTTGATTGTGATTACATAAATCTAAAATATGAATATTTTGCAAGTAGTAAAAATTACATAAATTGGGTTTGTGTATTACAAAAAGTTCGGTGTATATATGCAGCAGCAAATATGAACTTATTTGCTGCTGCATGTGTGTGTGTGTGTGTGTGTGTGTGTGTGTGTGTGTATTCTTGTACGGACGAACCCAAAACAAATTTTGAACCCGTATATCGAACTGGAATCCGTACCCGAATCCAAACCAGCAACTTAGCTTTCAAACATAAATTTATTACAAGCAGAAAACTTCAAAGTCTGCTTGAAGGAAATAGTAGTTTTAAAGGTAATTTCTGCCCTTAAACTCAGGCCCAAGTCTGCAGTACATATGGCAAAACCTCCAAACGTGCACAGCAGAAAAAACAATCTCAAATACCTCCTCCAAACCACACACTTCTCAGTCCAAGTGTAGAGAAATGTCTCTTGCTGCAATATTTAGTCTGAAGATGCTGATTACCAAAGAACGGTACAGCAGATTTCATATGATAAAAAAAAACATGAAAACCTATGGGAATGATGGGAATCCGGTACCAACCCGCTAATGATATGAAGTTAATCCTTCATGCCAAAAATATGAGAAGGCCATGCCACAGGAAGTATTCTAAGCTTCATGCCAATTCAGAAGACCATTATTTAACACCAAAGCAGATATAAATCCTCAAGCCCTGAATGTAATCCACTATGATTAAAAAACCATGCCAAGTCCAAGCCAAGTCACATGCCATAAATGTAGTAAAATCCACACCATATATTTTGAAGTAAAAACTCTTGCCATGAAAAAGCTGAAACCCACGCCAAACATAAAGCCACTGAATCTCCAAAATCCACACCAAAACAAAACTCATTGAAGATCCACACCAGAAATGAAGATAGAAATCCAACTCCAAGAAAGAGGTTCACAAACCCTCAAAATGTTGAACAGGAAAGATTATCTGAAACCTGCACTTCATCCATTGAAAGGAACCATCAAAGATCTCAAACTAAATGCACTGTGAAATACTTAATCGATATCTCCAACAAATACCAGCCTGGATAGATCTTCAACCCCAAAACTGATTTCCAAAAGAGGGTTTTCGTCCTCCAGAGGCTTGAGATGAACCATGTTCAATCTCTTGAACCCCAACAGAGTTTCTTCCTCTCAATCAAAGAGAAATCAGATATAATAAATTTTGCCATAATGAAAAAGATCTACAAAAAGCCCAACGCACGGAGTTTTGCAATCTTTTAATTTAACTTTAATCTCACCTTATGTCTCCCTATGTTAGTGTCCACCTTTTTGAAAGCACTTCATTTGATAATTTAAAATAACACCTTATATATTCCTAGACCCCAAATGAAGTTACTTTAATAATTTAAATAACGTTAAATATAAAATTTTACTTTAATGCCTTAACATTATTTAAAATAATACCTCAAAACACCATTAGTCACCAAGATATCATTATAAATGTAATCACTATCCCAAAATAGTATCACTGCCAAAACCAACTGAAACAGTCAGTAGATAACTGATGCTGACATGAGCTCATACTATTAATAGCAGTGTTCTCCAAGAACCAAAGTGAAAAAACCCAGACAGACTCAAAAAGATAGGTGCCATGCAACCACTTACCATAAATAGTAGTGTTCTTCAAGGGCCATACAGAACAAACCCAGAAAGATATTTGCCATGTAAGCACTTACTATAAATGGCAAAAGTTCTCTGCGAGCCAAAGTGAACCAAGAAAACCCGGAGAGATTGGTGCCAATCTGACACTTACTATAAATAGTAGTGTTCTTTGGGGACCAAAGAGAACAAACTCAAAAAACCCAGAAACATAAATTGCAATTGTCGAAGAAACCCACTAAAACTGCAAACAAAGCTCACCAAGAACATAGGAACAGTCCCTGCAAACTGAAAACATTCAAGAACCCTCAAAACTAGCCAACACTAGCATAACAAGATTGTATAAAAATGGGAACATTACAGAATGTTGTACAAGTAGTGACTAGGTTGACCCTTGTATGCAAATTAGCTGGATTGATGGTAAAAAGTGCTTAGAAGCACACCTTTTGGACCCCATGTTGTGTTCAAGTGTTGACCAACACACTGAAAAACATAGGGAAAATAGATTTGACGAAAGCAATGGTGTCAAAAGCTAGAGGCATTCATATATTCATTTGCAATCATCACACATCACTTTCTTTGATTAGTACTTTTTCAAGGAAAAAGTTCCTTGAGCCTGTGGATACCAGATATGCTAGCTACTTTATTATGATGGAGAGGACAATTGAGGTGTAGGTACCTCTACATTAATGGTGGTTAGTTCAAAGTGAGCTAGATGGGCAGAGGCAAAGACAGCCGAACAAAAAAGTGTCAAACAAAAAATCCTCAACGATGATTGGTGGTACACAATGAGTTAAAAGATTGTTCTGTGACCTGTCTAATGAATTGCTGATTTTATTATTAACTAATACATTGCTGATTTCAGTATTAAATTTGTGGTTTTCATTTTATTATTGATATAAATTGATAAATTGCTGATTTTATTAATAAATTGTCGATTGCAAAATTATTTCCATTCTTTGCAGATATATTTGCTCCATCAGCTCACCTGTTGTGTGGATCATAAGATACGTTGATACCAACTCTCATAGCCTTGCAGAGATTTATGAGACATTTAACAGCATGCTTGGATTGATGAAGCAAGCTTGAATTCATAGCATGGACCCTTTTGTAGGAGTTCATTAGGCCCATTATGACATGACAGTTGAACACTATGAACACCCCACTTCATAAAAGAGCCTACACTTTAGATCCCAAAGAGTCTGCGATAAGACCTAGAAGAATACCTCCATCTGATGATGAAGATGGTGAAACAAGGATTCATGAAGGCCTTTGTAAAAATGCATACTAAGGAGCAATCTAGCAAACTTAGAGCACAATGGCTAGCTTTTGTGAATCTTTGTTGCCCGCCATTCAATAGACCAGACGCAGGGATGGATAGAGCTATATTAGCTCAAACCAGCTCCACTGGATCGTGGACATGGCATGGCCAGGATGCACTAGAGTTGAGGATGCTTGCCACTCGTCTCCTTTTACAAGTTGCTAGTTCCTCTGTTGCATATAGAATTGCTCTACATATAGCGTGATCCAATCAGTCAACGAATAGGCTTACCTCTAGACAATTGGAGAAGTTGGTGGTCCTGTATAGTGCCTTGCAGCTTCAAGACTGATAAACTCCAATTGTATGTTGGGATGTTGATCCCTAAAATATTACAAAGGTTGATGATGAGGGGCATGACATATCGTTTGCAGTTCTATTGGATCAGGATGAGACAGCCTCTCATTGTGGTAGTGACTGAGACTCCAATTTTGAAGCAGTGTTAAAACATGTTGATTAGGGGCAGCTGCACATTTCTACAATTTTTGTCATTTTCTAGTTGAAACTTTCGGCCTTTGGGCATTTTGTTGAAATTTTTATATATTGTATATGCACATTGTCAATGAATGCAATTGCATTTTGTTACAACTTAATTTTTTTGTTGCTTTCTATCAAATGAAAATCTCAATTGAACTCTGATATTATGTGTTAAGGTTCTATGATGTATATGATGATTGACTTATCGATGCTATCATATGAATTTTTAAGTTATCTATATTTAAAAAAAATTCCCTTCTTTTTTGTAATAGTTGGCCCACAATATCCCCTAATACTAGCCTCCCTCCCATCCTCGTCCTCAAAGTGCACCCCCTCATCCCCATCCCGAAAACTTGGGGTAACATATAGATCTAATGTAATTTGAGTAAGGCTTTTGACATTTCTAGCTTAAGCCTCCTACATTGTTGCCTAGGTGTAAAAGTTTACCAAAGAGATGGTGGTAGTTTTATTTCTCAGTCTATATATGCTAAGAGTTGTTTGACAAATTCAAAATGATACATCGTAAAATCTCGTCTACACCTAAGGATTAAGGGTTGAAGCTTTCAGTCAAAACAAACTCAATGGTAATAAATGAGTCAACATTCATGCAACTAATGAGAAAACTTATCTATTTTATAGCCACTAGACCTACCTGATCTACACTAAGTTATGAGTTGTGTTTCCAAATTCATGACAGCACCAAAGGCAAACCATTGGGTTGTTGATATATGTGAAAGTGGCACTTAACTTTGGCATTCTCTACAACAGAAGCAAAGATCCTAAGCTGGTTGGGTTCACAAATTTAGATTTGATAGGTTCTATCAATGATAGAAATCCAATTCTAGATATGTTTACAATCTTGGCACATAGACCAGGAAGAAGAAACAGGCAATAGCTCCTTCGTTAACATAAGCAGAATATCGAGCAACAGTCAAAGCAGCATGTCAGGCAATATGGCTTCAAAGGATGCTCTCAGACACGAAAAATATCTCAAGCGCAGCCCTCACTCTTGTTTTGTGACAATCAAGGGGTGTTAAAGTTTGCCAAGAATCCAATCTTCTAGAAGCATACCAAGCATACGGAGCTTCATTTTCATTTCATCAAGCAATATATCAAAGATAGATCGATGTAATTGCAATATTGTCCAAGTTAGGATCAAAATGCAAATGTTCTTACCAAGTCCTCGAATTCTAATAAATTTGTAAAATTTCAGGTAAAACTCAGTGTAGTTATTAGATTGTGATGTCCCCTTCCCAATTTGGCCTAGAATTTACCCTAAAATCACAGTTGCAACAAATTAGAGTTAGAGTTACATCAAACTAAATGAAACCTAGATTTGGATCCTGCAATCACAAACCAGTTATACAATTCTACACATGTACATATATATTCACTTAGAGTTAGGCAAACCATATCATATTCATAGATTATTAAGGTTTGGAGGAAGAGATATGAGAGGTCTGCCCAAAGCCATTTCTATACCAAGCCTAAGAGTGGATGTCTGCCACAACCCTCTTGGTTGGCAACTTGTAACTACTTTCCCCAGCCATGTCTCGTCTCCCTATAGATAATTGCCATCTTGTGGAGTCAAGAGGAGGTTCTAAGGGTTTACTTGACTCAGTAAGTGCCATCTTTGTCCTAGGCCGCAATTGGTCCTTCTAGGACGGCCTACTTACAAGCTCGCTCGCCACCCTTCACTTACACCTTGTTGTGACCTAATCACACATCGCCCATCGATGATGAGACCCCTATCTTTTCACCCACTTACCCCCATTTCTAGTTTCGTTGTGTTGGTAGCTCTAGCTCCGTCTCCTAAAGTTTACCAAGATCTAAATGAAAAGTAGTGAGTGTGGCTAGGTCAAGAATCTGAGTTATGTCCTTGCCTTTAAAGACTCCAATTTTGGAACGTTTCCCAATTCAAACTTGTAAATTTGAATGAAACATCAATCACATGTTGTCTGAAAGATTTCCAAAGTCTCCCGCAAAGGGCTTGATCGCACCTAAGTCGGGAAAACATTGAATAATTAAAAAGCTAGAAGGACAAAGAAGAGCTAAGTATGTATCCTGATTGCATGAAGGAATTGCAGATTGGCTAGGGCTAGCATGGTTCCCTATGTCTCTAGACATTTTAATTTTGAGGCTTCTCATCTGAGGAGAGTATCCGAATGAAGGGAAAATTTCAATTAGTTTGAGATAATTCAAAAAATGGTTTAAGTATGGAGGATTCTTTCCCCAATTTAAAAAGGACCCAAAGGTGTTCAATGAAGTATGAATTTTCCCTACTCAAAATTTTCTTTAACCCCTCCAATTGCTAGTTGCAAAGATTTGATCAAAGAGCGCCTAGGATTGCAAATTATGTAAGTTTCTTGTAATCCTTCAACTGCATACCCCAAGGAAGTATCACAAAGGGTTCAAAGTTTAAACAGGATGTGCTCCGATCTTTGAGAAACACAAGTAAGTCCACCAGGACAATGTTCGAAGTGCACATAACCATGCCATCTGTAGAGAATTGTTAAAATTCAAAGAGAATGGTTAATGAAGATGACAAACATTCAAGAATGTTGATAATAGACTTTTTCAAAATTCTACAGCAAAGTACGCAAAATGCAAATCATGCACAGCAAGTGATGTATGGAAAAGAGAGGGCCTTCACCTACAGAATGCATTCACCAAGGCCCAATAGTTACAATAATTGTGTCCATACAAAAAAACATATCACTTAGCACTTCAAATTGACCGAGAGCAAAACAAAGTGAACCAGGAAATGAGATTGATTTTACCACATTCAGCACCTCGACATGGATTTTGCAGGCCAAAACTTTCTGCAGTGAACAATTCCCATCCAACGCCAATCCATGCATGCGGAGAAAATGACTATTAAGTATAAAATTTGTCATGAATGCATATGTACGCTCACCGTTTCCAAAGCATAAAATTTATAGCAATCATTCAGAAACCGAGATCCATTCGCAAAACAAGGGAGTTGCTTGTCTCCACAGATCAAACCAATATGATTTGGGACTTGGGAAAGGTTTTGGAAGTATTGGAGAATTTTCAGAAATGTAAGAAGAAAAGAAAACTACCATAAACATACTTGTGCATAGGGTGATAAATGACAGAAAGCATTATTTCTCATGAATGAAGCAAACTATTGAATGGAAATGAAGGTCCATCACATAACACAATGAATGGAGCGACTCTGCTAAGAAATGCATCCGTGATGGACACAAAATCATACCTAGCATGACTTCATATTAACAAGGAATGTCTACAAGAGAAATGAATCCGCTGCCTCGTCTACTCTGCGAATAGGTAATAAATTTGTCAATGTGATCCAGAATCCGCCCACGGAGCAAGAAAGGCACTATAGTTCTGTGGTAATGAGCAAGGGAAGCACACTCCCAACGCATTCTAATTTGATCAAAGGATTTTGCCCCAAATCAAAATTCTCTATCACATACGAAGTTCGCTCTCAACTTAAACCATACACAACAGGGATAGTATGTGTTCTCCGGCACTAACTCAAGGACCGAATGAGGGAATACAAAATTCTCTAACCACGCATACAAAGTCGTGATGGAAGACAAGTCACCAGAGTGTGTTCAATCCACCCTCAAAGCAGAATTTTCAAAACGCAATTGTGGAGAGCACAAATCCTCCAACACAAGGAAACATGATGAAGTCTTCAACCAATGCCCAGCGCAATTTCCATGGAAAGAGACCATCATCCGCACCTGAGGGCAAAACGACAAGAATAAAGGAAGTTTGCATAGAAAAATCCACGCAAAACACTATTATTTGTGCCCAGCTCATCCTTCATATCTACAAATAGCAGTTCAAGCCATCAGCATGGAGCGAGGAGTAGATTCTAAGGCAAAGAATCCTGTTAGGTGCCTCTGATTGCGAGCTATTATGGTCATGGAACATTGGTACAATGAGAATGTCTAGCACAAAAAGTGCTCATACGCGTTTAGATAGGTTGAAGGAATGTTAGAAATGAATACTCTATCACAGGGCCTTCCCACGCAACCTAAGCACAATTCGGTTGTATAAAAAAAATTTGAAGGTAAAATATACATGGTGAGAGCCTCGAAACATGTCGTGAGTGCAAACTAATAGCAAAGTTTTCAAAAGAGACAATTCAATATCCAACCATGGAATTACCACAGATGAAGAAAACATTGTCGAGTCAGAGATCCATTATGCAAAATAATCCTTCACACACCTCAAATCACGTTCAAGCATGAACCAAACATGGTGAAGGAAAATTACAAAAGGAATGCCTGCCACAAGCTCAATATCACACCCAAGCGCATTTTCCTTCATGTCATGGAATGCTCCAATATAGAAAATCCACCTACACCCCAAAAACGTGCTCCAATGCAAATTTTCATAAATGAAGGAAGTTTGAATAAAAGAAAATCCACCAGGGATAGAGAATCGCGCCCAAGCGCATGTTGCACTATGTCATGGAATATTTCAACGTTGGAAAAGTCCATCAAGAGCACCAACACACGCTCAAGCGCGTTTTCAACAATGCCAAGGAAAGTTTTAAAAAGTTGTCCTTGGTGGAGCCGGAAATATGCCCCACCGCGATTTGGCATTAGTCAAGGAAAGTTACAAAGCCAGTAATCTGTCAATAGTTCACTTTTGCGCTCAAGTGTGTATAGTTGCAAATAGAGGAACATCAAAAGTAAAGTAAATGTCTATGAGAGATGAGAAAATGCGCCCGAGCGCATATTGCTAAGTATGAAGGAATTTCGATAAGAATGAAATCCGTGATGGGGCTAATATCATACCCAAGCACGAAACACTCAACGTGAAGGAATATAATTGAAGCCTAAAGTTCATAACTAAGGATAGAATGCGCTCCCAATGCAAATGTTACATGTTCGGGGAACATTGGAAAATTTTGAAACACAAATAAAAGAACTCTTCATTATGGCTTATGTGTGCTCATAACACAAATACCACATTGGCAAGGAAAGTCTCAAGTACTTCACCACAACTAATATGCATTATTTTCTTTTCTGAGTTGAGTTGTTATAAGGTTCAAAAGTAGGCCCCGAATGCAAAGCGCAATATTTATGAAGACAGACTTTTTGGAGTTCATTTTTTCCTTTCTAAGGTGAATTTGCGTTCATAAAAATGCTTCGGGGTATTAAAGAGTTCAATGTTTGGGTTGGAAATGTCAAAAATTGGTGAAGTCAAGGTGTGGAAAAACAAACTAAATGGAGGATCAAAATCAAGCAAAAGTTGAAAATAATGGATTTTGAGATATTCATTAAAAGATCACGTGCAGGTCGAACGAAGGAAATCAATTTTTGAATCAAATTGAAAATTAATTAAATATTAAATTTTATATTTAATATTTAATTATTAAACTTCTGAAAATTGAGTAAAAGCAGCAAAATCGATCAAAAAATTGGAAGATAAGAATAAATCGCTTTTCTGGGAAAACGAGGAAAAATCCTTGAATGGGGAAAGGAGCATGAAGAGAAAAAATTGTTCATTAGGGAGTAGTTCTGCAGAGATTCTAAAGCAGACTAGAAATCAGAGAGGAAGAGTGTGTTGGAGAGAGAAAATTTCCTTCCAAAGAGGTGAATTTGCAGAGAGGGAAGAATCAGAAAGAAACTTGGGAGAAAAGTAATTCCGAATCGAATTGAAAATGGGGGAGAAAGCAATTTTTGGAGAGAGGGAATATGTATGAGTTTTTGTGTTGTATTTTAAGTTTCTTACACGATTCTTATGACGATTATAATGTTTTGCAAGATTTAGAATTCCAATTCTAGATGTTCAAGGAAGACACTCAAGTCCCGGAAGTCCAATTCCAGTGTTAAAGACATCCAAGTTTCAAGCAATTAAGTTCAAGGCATTCAAGGTTCGAAGATCAAGTTCAGGTGCAAATATATAGAAAGAAGAATGTAACGTCTTGATTTCCGTCCAGAAGTCCAAGACCATGATCAAGCAATTATGTGTGAGGAAATTCTAAAATGACTTAAATCATCAACGAGGGAGTTCAATCCATTTTTAGAAGATGAAGTCTCAAGTAGGAAAATGATCAAAAGGAGATATTCTCAAAAGGAGTATGCAAAGTTGGATGTGGGTTACGAAATGATGCAATTTAAAGAAGTCCTGAGCCTACATGACACCAACATGCTAACATGGTATCCACTCATCTCGACCAGCTAATCAAGGTTCTTCAAGTCAAAGTCAAGGCATTTAAGGGAGGGAATCAAGAATAATCCATTCAAAGCAAACAATGCATTTTAATGCATAGTGAATATTTATTTCGCCCCACTCTCTTGCTAGATAGACATGCATAGTGAGCATTTATTACCCCACTAAGGAAATGGTTTTCTCCTCATTGGTTTGTGTGGACATGCGAATTAATGTAGATTCTCTTTTCCTATCCTAACCCTAATTAGGACTGATGTGGCAAAATTTGAGCCATCAATTATTGTTTTGATCTGGGCCACTCATTGTAACCGAGGAACCTATATATAGGCCTCACTTCTCATTTGTAAGTAGTGGAATTATGAGATTGTTGCTAAGAGCTATTGAGACAATAGAATTTTCATTGAAGTTTGGTGATTATTTGATGTGTCTTGAAGCTTGCTTGTTCTCTTATTCCCTCATTTAGATTAGATTGGTTAGATAAAATGTTGTGATTTCAATGGAAAATGCAATGGTGTTTTGATGAATTCCTTGGTTCATACTTTTGACGGTTTACTGATTGTAAGTCGTTTTCCAAAGTTAGCTTGAACCCGTTTTTATGGGTGCTTAACTTCTATCATTCAACATGCATTGTTTGTCTTGATGGTGTTCGTTGTGATATGAAAATCATTTGCATAACACCTTGAAAATTGCACCAGTTCTCATGTAGTTGTAGTTTATCTTGGCAAAGCGAAGCTTGGTTATTGTGGAATTCGTCCATCAAAGTAGTATTTGTTGTTGTCATTGCCCTTAGGAGTAGATTAGAAATGCTAAACCCTATTCTGTTTGCTTTCCGTATATTTCTGAAAACCCAAAAAAAGTACTTCATTACAATATCTTCCAATAGCTCCCGCATCTAGTAAGGTTTGAAATCAATTTCAACGCAAACGTAAGGCCCCTCATGATTAACAGAAGATCACATCAACCATTGAGCTTATCCACGGTCAAGAACTGACATGAAAGGAACCTTGGAGTCACCTGTATGATCTTCAGCAATCTTAGCATACATAGGATTTTGATCAAGAGAGGATAAGATACCTTGGTATTGTGTTCTACTGTTCAGTGAGTCATAAAACACACATCAACACACCTCAGCCCCTCTCTCTTGCAAGGTAGATTTCAAATAGTATCTATTCTCTATTGCCATCTTGTGGAAGCGAGCGGAGGTTGTAAGGGGTTACTTGACTTTGTAAGTGCCCTCTTTGCCCTAGGCCATAATGGTCCTTCTAGACAACTACATACAAGCCCGCTCACCACCCTTCTCTTACACCTCAAACCCTCTTCCTCGCAAGGTTGGTTTCAAAAAGTATGATTATTTATTTCTATCATAAAAGCATACAATTAAGCCTTAATCTCACACACAATATGCATATATGTATTTATATATAGAATTGACAAATAGGAATATTTATACCAGGATGTTGTATTACAATTCCTCCATTGTTAACTATTCATAGACTGATTTGCCATCTACTATTGATGCTATGCTTGGATGCCCGATCTCCCACTGCAAATATGATACTTATTTCTCCAGGAGTGTTTGAATGGTCTGATACTCAGATCTGAAGTTGTATTTGGATTGTTTGCTGATATCCGAAGATATGATTTGAATTGATTGATTGCTTGCTCAATGTTTGATGCTGACGATTGGGTGGCTATATGAAGATTTGTTTTATGCTTTGGTGCAAATGATATCTTCTGAAGATATGATTGCTGACTACCTGATAATAATTGAGGCTATAATATATATATATATATATATATGAGTGGTTTTCTGATTTTCTGAATCAGTTACTCTTCAACCTTGCATTTATGCGATTATTGCCTTATAAATGGGAGGCTTGGTACCTCCGTATAAAGGATCTGCTACTGCAGTTTTGCATTAATGAAATAACTTCTTCGATGCTTCTTGGGATGGTTGATGTGCCGCTAAATACCCTTCAATGTTGATGGAAGGTCATTCCCTTTCACTTGGAATGGTTTATTTCCAAGAGCCATGTCTTTTACTAATAAACATTTTCCCTTTAATCGCTCCTTACTATAAACTTATTTCCACCAATTTAACATTCTTTTAATTCAATTTGCTTATCCTTCCCGTAGACAACGACACTAAGAATTATATTGTGCTCCCCGTATTGTCTTCCTTATCCACCGATCAGAAAGGTTAGTGCGATTGCATTTTTGTCTTTAGGTTGATATGTTAAGTCTTTAGGAGAGACTTCGGAGATATTCTTTTATTCATTTAATTGAGTTCATACCCCATTGCTTTATTAGTTGTCGATCTTATCCTATCTAGATAGATCTTTTATATCTCTTATTTAAGAAATCTTTCGCTCCTTTGTTAATATCAAATATCTTGGTAATCATTCTTTGTGTTAAATTTTTCAGAATACAAAAGTACTAAAACAAACATCAGCACCACATTTGTATTCATACTATATCTATGGTATGCAGCCATAAAGTCCTCCCAAAGAACCCATTCCAAAGCATATTATGTTTAACCATTAGTTGAATTAAAAATACTTTTCATCCTTTGTTCATGATATCGGGCAAAGAAGCCATTTTCCATTGATTGCAAATCAAACACACTAGAAAACATACTTCATAACAGGAGATATGAACTAAGTCTGGAGAAAATGGAGGGGAAAAAAACATAAAGGTGTTTCATCATTAGACAAAAATCCTTAAAAATTGACCCCAACAGTCCCCACAACACAGTGCAATAGATTAATTGCGTCAACAATTTCCTCTCTAAAATGATCCCTTTCAAGGAGTGAGGGGAGTCTAGATGTACCCTAACTCTTAATTTTCAGCCAGCCTTTGGCGATATAATTTAGACACCATTCTCTTTTATCAGAAAAATAATCCCACCTTGACTTTACAGATATATTCACAAACTGCTTTGGTCAAGTTTCTTAAGTACTTGAGACACGGCCTTTGGGTCAATTGTGGTAACTATTGAGCCACTAGAGGTTCAAATCTTATGAGACTTAAGGGTGGTAGTGGTAGGCACATGAAACAACCAATTTAGGACATGGGACGATAATTGGGAATCCATTGTCTTTGAGAAGGCCACTCTCAACAACTTTCTTTGCAATGGAGGAAGTAGACTCTAGCCTCGTCCTTCTAAGAATTCCATAGAGGCCTACATCACATAATTCAATGTTAGATATCTAGGCCATTGTATATAGTAGATGACATTCAAGGAGCTAGGGTTTGAATTTGATGGTTCAAACAATAATTCACAAAAGTCTTCGTGATTCTAGTTGACAAGGAATAGGTTTGCAAAAGGTTCAGAGGAGGGCTAAATCAGGTTGCTCGGTCACCTTCTTCTTCAACATGTCAGAACTTTTTGCTGCTCCTGCGGTCCATTTGAACTCTTTTATATCCCCCCCCCCCATTATCTTAGTCAATGGTGCACAAATACTACTGAAGTTTATGATGAACTTTCTGTAAAAACTAGCCAAAATATGAAAAGACCTCACCTCAATAGCAATCCTTGGGGTAGGCCATTCTAGAATAACCTTCAACTTCTCTGGGTCCATTTTAAGACCGTCTAGTGAGACAACAAACCCCAAGTACACTAGCTCCCTTTTTACAAAACTACATTTCTTCAAGTTAATCAACAATTTCTCCTCTGTTAACTTCTCAAAGACTCTACGAATGTGCATTAAATGCTCACCTTGTGTGTTACTTATAATCAAAATATCATCTAAATACACAATAACAAACTTGCCCAAAAAATCTTTCAGTACCTCGTTCATGAGCCGCATGAATGTGCTCGATACATTGGTTAGCCCAAAAGGCATGACTAACCACTCATGCAAGCCTTCTTTGGTCTTGAAGGCAGACTTCCATTCATCACCCTCCCTAGTTTGAATCTGGTGATATCCACTCTCGAGATTTGTGATATCCACGTTCAATTGATCATGGAATTAACTTTGGCTTTAAATGATCAGCTCCATACATAGTTTGTAATAATTGTCATTAATATCACTTATTGGAATCAGCTATCTTTAAGTATCCTTGGTTACCTATTAACTCTTGCAAATTTGGCCAAGGACTTAGGCTTGAATTAATGATGATTTCCTTGTTCATGATGGTGGCATTATTTGCAAGAAAATCTACTTCAGCATTACCTCTCTACATATATGATTCATAGTAATATTCTCAAAATTATCCAAAAGAGGTCGAACTTGTCATTTGAAGTTATTGATCTTCCAATTAGCTAATTTTCTCTTTTTCGCTTCATTAATAATTATCAAAGAGTCCCCTTCTATTTCCACAATTTTGCATTTGAAAGTTTTGCATATTTTAAGGCCAAATATGAGGGCTTGAATTTGAGTTTCATTATTTGCGCCTTCTTTGAGTTTTTTAGACGTTCCACCAATGACCTTTCAATTTTCATTCTTGATGATGCATGCTGCACTTGAAATGTTAAGGTTCTCTTTTGAGACCAATTAAAATTGAATTTGACCCAATTAGGATTTGGGGGATTCAAGTTGCATCATTTCTAAGATTAGGCTCTTAACTCTATCATCCCCATTAACAAGGGTTGTTATAGATATTTATTATTTATATATATTATAATATGATATTGGGGTTCTCTTTTGAGGCCCCATCAAAACTCAATTTGACCTAGTTTGAATTTAGGGACATCCAAATCACTTCATTTCTGAGATTAGGAACTTAACTCTGCCATCCCTGTTAATGAGGGTTGTTATAAGTATATTATATTCAAATTTTATAATTATACTAAATTTGTTTAGCATGTGTGGTATTTTGAACTTAGCTTTTGTTTATATATATATATATATATATATCAAATTTAAAATATTATAATTATAATAATTTTGTTTAGCATGTGTGGTATTTTGGACTTAGCTTTTGTTTTTAGACTCTCTCTCTCTCTCTCTCTCTCTCTATATATATATATAGTGTACGGTCATACCTACAATGTACCCAACCCTCCAAGAAATTGTCATAACAACATACTGTATACAGTATACACACACCTGTACCCATCCCCAAATTCAAATCAATAACTTATTATGAGATAAAATAAACATCAAACAAAATTAAAAAATAGAACTCATTTATGCATTAAAGATATTATTCTTCCTTGCTAGGTTTCTTAAAAAATTGACTTGCCCACTTTGGTTTACTCTTCTTATATTTCACATCATGTTTTCAAGATGTCAAGGTCCCTCCCCTGAATGGCCAAACAAATGGTAGTTAGAAATGTAAACTTGTGAAAAGGGACAAACACATCATTGTTGTTAACCCAGTTGTTCTATCAATTGCACTTCCTAATGAACTAGGATAATCAGAAGCCAAAAATCACTCTCATCTCTCACATTGCATCTCTTTCTTATAGGAGCTTATGTTTTTAAGACTCAATTTTAATTGGGCACGTTACTGCACTCTATATAGTATTAAAAATTCAATTTGTTATCTCTACATGCAATACGCTTCCTACATCACTCCTTGATTTTATACGTACAGCTACAGATCATTAATTTCCCCACTCATTCTTCAATGTGTCCATTGCCTACAATAAGCATATGAGTATGTTTATAGTTAACAGTCCATGTATCTGTCCTCAAACTAACAGGTAAAATGTTCTACATGTGACCTGGTATGGTACATATCTTATTGATTCAAAGCATTCACCCTTGCACCTCACCAACCTTGTAATTTTTTCTCCACCCTGTTATTTTATTGACAGCAATAATGAAGCATGAAGTTCACGCGACCTTTTAAAGATAAAGATTTTATAGAAATAAAGCATATATGTTGCAGTTCAAACTTTGCTAAATGATATTTAAGATAACCCAGAAGTTGTAAACAAAGGAAATATTTCTATTTAAGAGACACAACAAGCTAAAATGTAACATTACCTACACAGTTATGCTTGGGACTGAATGGCTCAGTCGCCACCTGCTCCTTGTAGCTTTTAAAACCTTCAATGATCACCTGAGAGCATTACCTGGTAATTAGCCTATTGCATAATATGATAACAGTGTTTGAACTTAAATATGACACTATTGGAAATACTGATGACACATGCACATCTATTAGCATGCTTCTGAACATGACTATAGAAGCAACCCAAACCAAGCCATATATAATATTATAAACACAACACCACCAAAACTACAAAATAAAATCATTGGCAGTTATTTTCAAGCTATTTCACGTTAAACACTTACGCAAGATAGTAGCAAAATCCCACCTGTTGGTTTTTAACCACATACACAAATCCAGAAACTCAAAACTTATTCTCAAATGAATTTTCGAAAATAAGTAAATACAGCAACAAAAAATAACACAGAATAGGTCAGAATGGAAAACTCAAAACACACTGTATTAACTAAGGCATATCTTTGAATATTGGGATGCTCACAGGCATTAATAGTGAAGTTGAATAAGCAATTTCATGCATAAAATAGTCTAGAAGGTAGAAGTTGAAAAGAGATTATATTTATTGTCAATTTTAAAACTATATCTCTAACTGGATTAGAAACAGTGAGATAATTTCTGAAGACTTTAACAAAGCTTAGTTTTGCTAACTTTACTTAGCATCTTGACATTCAATGCATTTTGTTTGAGGCTGAGCTATGCTATATGTATGCATGATACTTTGTGCTACATGTGGATTAGAATCAAAAGTTAAACTCAAGTCAATTTGCATCACTGTAGCAAATAATTGTTTGGATTCCCAGAAGAAACATACAAGTGTAATGCAAATCAATTTGAAAATTCCACACTGATAACTTTACCCGGCCTTTTGAAAGACAGCCAACATCATTTGTGCAGGTTCTTCCGAAACTCGGGAATGGAAGTGCATATTTAAAGTGAGCATGAATGAAGACTGGGAAAATATTCCCTCCTAAACTAAGTTAATTTCTAGACCAACAGCCAACCAATTATAATAAAATCAAGGTCAGTGAAGCATCTGAAGGAAGTCCATTCAAGGCTCTGTTTATTTAAACAGCACTGAAGCAAATTAACATTCTGCAATGCATAAATATTCCTTAAAGAAGCACTTTAGCAACTATCAGAAAATCTCTTGCCAAGGCATTTCAAGGCTTCTTCAAATACATTCCCTTACTTATTTATTTGGGCATCTTAGACTTCCTGTTTCAGATCAGTTTTAAGCTGAGACTCCTGTATAGCTTTCCTCATTCCCCTGCCCTCAAATTGCTTCTGTTTCTAACATCCATTCAGACACTTCAGTTGGAATTAATGTGTTTGGAAAGGAACCCTCGCACTTCATTAGTTCAGTTATGGGTGCTGAGGTGATGATCTCCAAGCATTCCCTGGAGGAAGTAAGAGTGTCTTTTGAATAAGATTTGAAAAGGAGAATGAAGGATGCTGAGAGCAGGGAATTGCTGCTCCATGTTCTGTTTCATGGAATTGAGGCTGACCTCTAAGGCAAATATCACGCCTTTGTCACTGGATAATTCAAATACCCTAATGAACAATAAAATTGTGGAGAAGATGTTGAACCGGCAGCATGGAAGATAATTACAGTTAACATGGTGGAGTAAGTCGTGTAATTAAGTTCCACAGGCCATAATTATCCCCTCCCAGATAAAGTGAAATGTAATGTCCCCTTTCTGAAATAGGATTAAAAAACAAATAAAATAAATAGATAAATATAATAGAATATAATTACAAGTTAATTAAGTTTAATGAAAGGTCAAGAGCCCTGCAGTGAAGAGTTGTGACTCCCTCAACTAAGATATAAAAGGGAGGAGAGTTCATTTAAAAGGGGATTTGGAGGAAGGAAGGAAGAGAGGAACATAGTAATTAAAGAAGGATTAATGGAAGAAGAAAGGAATAGGAAGAAAATAGAAGTGACTCTTTCAAAGGGGAGCAATGATAAAGGGTTGTAATTATGAAAGGTTGTGACTCTCTCGAAGGGCAGAAACGATGAAGGGTTGTGACTCTTCCAAAGGGTTGTAATTACAAAACGTTGTGACTCTCTCGAAGGGCAGAAATGATGAAGAGTTTTGACTCTTTCAAAGGGTTGTAATTGTGAAAGGTTGGGACCATTACAAAGGGGCAGACATGATGAAGAGGTGTGACTCTCCCTCACATTGGAAGATATAAAGGGGAGAAGGTTTATTTTGAGGAAGACATCCACAAGGGAGATCAATTTGGGGAATAATATATTATTCTCAAAGGCAACAATGAAAAGTGGTGACTCAATTCTTCTGAAAGGTTGTGACCCTTTCACCAATGAAGTATAAAGATGATTTTATTCCAAGCATTGAAGGAGAACTTATCAATCATCCCTCATCCATCAACCATTAATCCCTCAAGAAATCAAGCAAAAAATCAATCAGCAAGATCAAACAAACAATCATGAAATCCACATCAATCATCACTTCATCTTGGGATTAAAAAAACATACAATTCAGCAATCACACATCTCATCATCCACCAATATATCAAATCAACATTCTTTATATCATCACCTTTCAATCATCTAATCGACAATTAATTAATCATAATTCACCAATACCTTGAATCATCAAATGAAAGGAATTCATTCAATTGATCCATCATTCCTACAAATATCAATCATTCAACAACAATCAAATGGTCGAGCAAGTGAGAACATCAATCAGCATCAGCAATTGCATAACAAAAAACAGGACTAAATCAGAATCTGTTAACATTCTTGTTTATTGTGGTATGCATGGATATAAACCTATATGTGCAGGCCTGATATATGCAGCAATATAATGCACAATTCTTTACAAAATAATATAGAATATAATATAGTTGGCACAAAAGATTATATACCATAATGTCCCTTTTTCTATCTTGCTCTGGAATTTTGCCCTAAAATCACAATTGCACGAGATTAGAGTCAGGTTTTACTATATATAGGATTTCTTTAGTTATGTAATCCCAAACGTGAAACCCTGCACACAGTTAAGGTTCATATATAATCATAACATCATAGTTAAATTCTTGAAATTATGAATAACATATATAAGGAATGAAAATCAATTAGATAGATTGTTGAAGATGAACCAACCATAGAAGTGATAGGATAGGGCGACTTGATGAGGTGCTCTAGAAACCTCCTACTCTAGGACCAAGAGCAGATACAATGTTCCCCCTTCGCCTCATGTGGCCCTTGCCATGCATATGAGGTGGGCTACCTAGTGTGGGGTCCTATTGCCATTCTCCTCTATCTTGCTTCTAATGATTAAACACTCATTCACCATGGTAGGGATTGTGAGGAGCATTCATAACAAGGTGCCCCAAAAGCCTATCCTTCCTAAGCCCAAAGGCAGTCCACTTTGTCCCCATTTGGCCTCATGGGGACTTCCCCATCACAACCATGAGGTGGCGGGCTTAGTGGGTGGCCCCATTGCCGTTCTCCCAAGCATGACTCCTTCACTTTCCCTACCATGATTAATTATAGCCTTTGGGAAGTATGCATAATGTCTTATACATACTTTCTGTATTAAGTCATTACACCAGCAATATACCTATCATTGCCAAGTAAGGTAAATTATAAAATTCACGTTAATTCATTAATATATATTAATGCATATAAGTATATAGAAATGGCTATATATATATATATATATATATATATATATATATATATATATATATATATATATATATATATATATATATATATATAATCTCATTAAAGTTTCAAGTCTCTATAATGCACAAAAGTCCAATAATAATCACCGAAATGCTTGCTACCTAATATTGATATCAAATATTACTCTCACCAAGATATGGATAATCTGAAACTATTCTTTATCTTTCCTTTTTTGTATTCCTTCCCTTTTTCCTCCAAATGAAGTTCGCTTCTCTCCCTTTTATACCTCTCATTTGAGGGAGACACAACTTTTCCATTCATGCTTTTTTACCACTTGTTTAACTTAACTATATTTTAATTATATTAAATTTATTCTTTTATATTTTAATTTAATTATTATTCTTAATTATTTAATCCTAATTCAAGAAGGGGACACGACATGCACATATTGACAAGTAATAATATGGATTTCAAAATAGCAATAATCAATCATGGCAAGGTGAGGAAGGGAATGCAAGGCAGGGGAACAGCTATAGGATACCTCACTAAGCACATCACCTCATATGATATGGTGGAAGGCCACATGAGGCCAAGAGGGATGGTATATCTGCTCTTGGGCCTAGGGTAGAGGATCGCTGTGCGCACCCTGTTGTAGTTCCTCCTCCCACCTCTAAATTGAGCGATTGTTGGGAGGGATTCAAGAGAGTCTAAACTGTAGGAGAGTGAATAAGGATGACATGATGAGGGGGAACCGCTATAGGCCTCATCACTATATACAGCACCTCATATGAAATGGCAGAAGGCCACATGAGGCCAAGAGGGATGGTATATCCACTCTTGGGCCTAGGTTGGAGGATCGATTGGGGCACCCTACATGTCTCCTTATCCAGACTTCGGTGTGGCTGAACCCAAATACAAATTAGATATATTATATGATTAAAATGATTGTGAATATGTGTTCTTAACCCTAATAATGGTTGATCTTATGAATTGTATCTTCAATTATTTGTCTAATGTGACTGCAGGATCTCTACAAGGTTCTATCTTGCTCCACATTCTTTGGGTAAAGTTATATCTCTAACTATATCATGTTCCCTGTTTATTGAATTTGTGATTCTAGGGCAAAATATAGGATAAACCCAAAATGGGGCACTACATGAAATCCCCATGTTCTATCACCCTGGTCCCAAGCACACTCACAGACATCTAACAAAGCAAATGTCTGCACCGTGGAAAGCTGAGAACAAGAAAAAGCTTGCAGAAAACATGACTGCCCCGGTACAGAGAACATGGAGAAGCTACAAACCTTGGATATGGAAAAATGGATACCTGAGAACAAGACAAAGCTTGCAGTAAGCATGACTCCCCCAGTACAGAGAACATGGAGAAGCTTCAAACCTTGGATATGTTCATTCCAGTTGTGCATAGAAGCAAACATCTGGCAGGGTTCCGAATCCCACCGTATTTTCTCTTCATTCTAATTTGCAGTCTTACTTTGGATCGAATAATATGAACAATTTAGTAGAGTGTAATTGTTGCTTCTGGTTTATTCCGGTTTGCTAATAGCAGATGGTAATCAACAGATTTGAGTCGCAGTGCATTTGCAAGCTGAAATTAGTTTTTGATTCACTTAGCTCATGCAGTTTGTAAGACTGATAATTAGATTTTGGTCCTATGGTATCATGATGTTAAAAGTTCATGTGTAAAAAAGTAAAAACTCTCCAAAGAAAGTATATGAAGCATTCAGTAATTTCCAGGTTATGCTCTGTTGTTTCTTCTAGGCAGGGATTCATCAACCTCAATTTACTTTAGCGAAAGAAAACAATTCAAACAAAACAATTATCTAGAACTGGAAAAAATATTAAAATAAATGAATCACCATGTTGCCCTACAGCCACTGAACCAGACAACTGCAACTGAATTTTCAATGCAGCCAAATGGTTACAACTGTCACATATATACTTTTGACACATAGATTGTTTAAAAAAATAAAAACAAAAATATATATATTTTTTGACATAACCCTACAATGAAAAACACTTAACACATAAGTAGTTTAATTTGCAATTATTTTTAAAAAACAGCTGTGCAACCCTGCACTTACTGAGCAGGCAATCTAGAACCAAAATGAACCAATCTTCAACAAATAAATCGTTTAAAAAATTAATTTAATTTTTAAAGTATATAACTGTTAATCCTTTAGTCACTGAGCCAGACAGCTGGAATGAGAAATTTAACACCAAAACAAATGTAAAGGATTCTAACTACCATAATAACATCTCCAAACAAAAACTGCTGAAAATTTTTTTAAATAATATTTTAAATTACCCTAAAGTTAGTGAGCCAGACAAGAGCAAGAAGGAAAGCAACGCCAAAAAATAAAAAAATAACTTAGGCAGTCATAATAGCAACTCTAAGCAGATAAACAGTTGACCTTCTGAAAATAAATGGCTACGAAACCCTACAAACAGACAACTACGACTAGAATTTGAAACAAAAAAATTTAAAAAGAAATAAAGTCATAATAAGAACTCTAAACAGGTGAATTAGTGAAAAACTTTTTTTTTTAAATAATTCGTAAACCCTACAGTCGCCGGGCCGGATGACTGCTATATCAAATTCAACGCTTCCAAAAAAATACATACATATATTACAGTAAACAACAAAAACGTATGCAATCCTGCTGTCACTGAACCAGGCAAATGCAACAAAAAAACAAACGCATGCAAATTTATTATAATAGTCATACTAAAGATTCGGCATACTATGACCCTAAATTTTGCATAACCTAGTTTATTTTATTAAGCACAGCTAAGAAACACTCCACAAGCAGCATTATGGTAAAGTTGCGCTCAGTTTTCATTCTACTGTAATTTAAATAAAATTCATCAGCTGAGAACAAATTTAGATAGCTAACATGAAAATGATAACCTGCTTTATGAACATTTTCGCGGCTGGCTCTCACAAGGCTACTGTTCTGAGAAGACTACAAGATTCGAAACCCTGACCTCCAGGCTGCATAAAATTCAGAGAAGCCGCCGAACGGAATGACAGAGAGCGGGAAACGTTGCTTTTCACTTGCTGTTCGGACAAGCTAAAAAAAAAAAGGCATGTAGTATAAAACAAAATATTTCTATTTGCACATTTGGTAAGTGGGTAGTGATTAAAAAGTGCGGTTCGACGGATTTTTATTAATAATAGTATTTGACAATTCTAGATCTTGAATTAACTTTAACTGACAAGATTTCTACAATTCAAGCAAAATAGTGTGAGTTTATTTTCCTTATTGGAGATTATGAAAAGTTGTTAATGGTAAGTTTGAAAAATAATAGAATTATAATGTTATTTGATGAAAAATTAAATTATTATTGTTAGGATTTTGTTGGAGTTGTAGAGTGAGAGGTTAAGAGGTGCTAAAATCTTTTATTCTTTTGTTAAGTTTTAAGTTTCAAGTTTTGATTAGTTTGTAAAGTATGACATGGGATTATTGTGTTTCATTCATATTGTAATGGTTCATCTTGTATAGATCATCATAATAGATAATATAAAATAATGGGCTATTGAAAATTTAATAATGACTCGTGAATTGTTCAAGAGATAGAAACTAATTATGAAGATGTTAATGTTTGAATAGACCAATGATAATTATCTAATTGAACTTTAATCATTTCTCTAGTGCAATCTTGGTTCGACAAGAGTCTAGTTATGTTATGCAAGATCAATGTGAAGCTTTCTTCATCAATGGATCTAGTTTTCTTCATTTGAAAGCCAATATAAAGTTCAATGGGAGGCTCTTTTTTCTAGATTTAATGTTACCTTTTAGAGATTGAAATTGAAGATGACTCTCAAGCTATGATGTGTGCTTTAGAAAAGGCAATAGTCTTAATTGATGCACGAGAAATTAGGTTGAAGAAGAAAATATGTGGATAAAAAGGTTTGGCGGAGTAATATATAAACATTGTTATGACAAATACGAGGATAGACAATATTTTTTGTAGACTAAGATGCATTCCCTTGTTCTTATCATCATCACACCAAATCTAATATTAATTAAATAAGTCTTGATTATTTAACTAACCAATCCAACATTTCTTCTAATAGTAGTTAAATAAATTATCTTTCTTTATTCAATTAATTTAACTAGCTCAATATTTCTAATAAACTTCCAAACTTAAATAAATAAATCACATCTATTTAATCTAATCAAACATTCTTCCAACATTCTCCCATTAAAAAAAATATAAGATTTAATTAATTAATTTCTTTGAAATGCCATCTCATCATTACTTGAATATACAAATCAAGGTTAGTCATCTAATTAATCATTTACACCTTCCTCTGTGTCATATTGATCAAAAAATAAATTCAAGCTTTCACAAAGAGTGTGCAAGGCTCCAAAAAAGCTATTTCCAATCTCCACCCTCCCTCTATTCTCAATAATTTACCATAATCATGTGCACCAACCACACAATCCCACCAGTAATCCTCTCATTATCCCTTGCATATGCATCAATCACATCCCTCCATTACATAAAATTTAATCTCAACCTTTCATCCCTCCTATCCAGAACCTATAAATTGACAAATCTATAAGGGCATGTTTGGTTGTTGGAATTGAGTTAGAATTGGGAAATGCAAATACTAGAATTCCCAAATTCGTAGTTTGTTTCCAAAAAACAAAAATGGAAATGGTTTTTCCAAATTCTATTTTTTTCCCAAAATGAGCATATGAATCTTCCACCTCAAAATGTGGAATTGGAAAACCAATTCCAATTCCACTTTTTAATAAGTTAAAATTTCTAAAGTTTTTGGGTTTGTTTGCCTGCATTTTCCATCTGAAAGTAATGCTACTGTTCATTTTACATTTCGCATTCCATATTTTGGCCACCGTTGGAACAAAGGAGAGTTATTGTTTGATGTTGAAACAACAACCATTTTTTCCCAATTGTTCTATAACCGACGATGGGTTTTTTGTTTTATTGACTTTTCAGATCTGATCCTGATCACAGGTGATGCATAGTGACCAGTTTAGTGCAGGGTGTCTAGTCATGCAAGAACGAGACCAACAAGAGCACAGGCAAGGTCTGGATGCTCTAGTTGAAAATGTTGGAACTTCTTCAAATTCAAGCTAATTCAATCGAGCTATATGACAACATCGACAATTTCATCTTTGAAGTGAACCAAACGGCTCCAACCATTTTCAAAAAACCATTTTCTAGATTTAAAACTTCTTGAATTGACAAATTCCAGTATTAGAAAAATCCAACATTCTCTAATTCCAACAACCAAATGGAGCCTAAGCTATTGTTGAGAAAAAGAAATGGAAAGAAGAAGTCTGTGTTGTAAAATTGGACAACTGCATTAACTTAACAATGAGTGAATCATCTTGAGCATAACACTTAGGATGAAAATATATGTTTGGTAAGAAGTTTATTATTTTTTGTTATTTGTCTTCATATATTTTGCTCTATAAAAGCTATAAGTAGGTGTGCCATAGAAAAAAAATTATTTTCTTCCTATTATTCTCTTATATTTTTCAATGTTCACATTTTGGCATGCCTAATGGGACCTCATCCTAATCTAATTCTCATTCTTCTGTAGCATTTTTTGAAGGTTTTTTTTTTGTAGATTTAACATCTTATCCAATTTAGTGTATCTATGTTATCTAACAATATATCTACAGTCATCCTCGATGTATATGCACTCAAATATGCCCAAAACCTTGAACCATTGATTTGTAATGTAATTTCACTACTTAGTGGCACAATTGTGTCATCTTGTGGCATTTGTGCTCCATGTGTTGATTTGCCCCATGATGGGTGCCAAATATGTGTGGTTAAAAATTGGTACTCAAATTGAGGAACAACCAACACTCAATAAGCCATTAGCTCAAGAATTTAGCTATAGGAGGCCATATCAAATGAGCCAACTAAATTCCTAAAAGTGGTTTATTGCTTCCTAGTTGAAGCGAATTTAATCCTTCTCATGATGCTCATCAAATTGGCATGAAGGATTAGTGACTTGAATACTCTAAAATGGAAGATTCAAATGTAATACAAAACTAGAAATGAACTAGAATGCAATATTAACAAAATTAGATTGAGATATTTAAGCTAGAATGGATGCAAACAACTATTATTCTAGAATGAGAATGCAAGAACTATGCTATGAAACACTGCAAGAAATCAAACTAGATTAACAATGCAATATTATGCTAAGAATGAAGTAAACTAAGAATGCAAGACAAGTATAAGAATATAATGAAAGCAACTAAGAGCTAGGAATTCAAATAACAAGATTACTCTAAGAATGCAAGAAAGCTAAAGTCACCAAAAGCTAAGATGGAACCCTTGAGCCAAGAAAGATCTTCCTTTTAAAGGAATTTCCTGACAAATGAAAGATGGAGATTAAGAGGCAAAAGGAGAATAAATAAGATGCAGGTTAGGTAGAGATGAGTGGTGAGGACTAAGAGGCAAAAGAGAGATGTTAGGTAAGATAAGACAAAAGAGCAATTTTGAAAGCACATATCCCTTTTAATTGCTAATTAATCAGGATTAAGTATGTGCACACATGTGAATGTGTTCGTTTAATAAAAATGTAGAAACTTTATATTAAAAGTAATGTTATAGAAATTACATAAATATGAAAGCTCTATAAATTAGACCATGGTATAAGCTTGATATAAGTTTTTTTATTTAATTTAATTATGCAAAGGGGATTTTCGAGGTTTACTCGGCACAATTATGTCTAGTAAAATATGTCCTTGAGATTTAGGACTTTATTTGAGGCAATTTGACCAAAATTAGGGGCTTAGGTTCTACTAGACAAATTTTAGATGATTACATTTGCCCCTCTTTGAATCGATGTGTGACCAATGCGTTGATTCAAAGAATAAATAATAGATAAGGAACTGACTCTGAACTTGATCAAACGAAGATCGATGCAGAGATATCAGCTCCAGACTTGATTGAGCGAAGATTGACAAGCAAGATGAGAGTATCCAATCTGATATGAAATGATGAGACTAAGCATATGTTAGAGAGATTTGAGATATCTATCTTGACAAAGATTCTTAAGAAGCTAATCACCTGAGAGACAATACCATATTTATATGAGTCCTAATGAACCTGATATACTCCAAGAGATTGAAAAGATGTATGTCTGAGTGAACTAATGTGAAGCGATGAGAACACTTCTTCTAGAAAGGAGACGTGGAGAATATCAACTTGATATGGTTCCTGATGAAGCTAAATGCCTTGAGCGATAATGTTTAGTCATTGATTGACTTGATCAATAAAGATTTGGTTCAATTGCTAGATTTGCATATTAGGAAATTTGTTTGATATTTGCTATATTATCATGCCCCCACAAGATCAAAATGGCAAGGAAGAAAGAAGGTTGAAGCGAACAAGAATTGATAGCATCAACAAATTGGATTGGCTTTAACGAGGTAAATTATTTCAAATTTCTTCTATCCCAAAAATAGAATCTGGATCAAAGCAAGTTGAAAATTAGGTCAAAGATGATGATTCACAGTCGACTACCTCAGTTGGGAGAAAGGAAGGATGGAAATAAAGCATAGCTCAAGGGAGATCATAAATACACAACTATATGCAACCCTAGAATGAAATGCAGCCTAAGAGACGAGTCAAGTCATTGATCTTATAGTCGTTCATTTTTCATCATTTAACCATTTGGGACATCAGAGGTAAGTACAACCTTCATTGGTGCGAGAGTGACCATGAAGATATGAATATGACCTTATCAGATAAGATGTAGGAAACACATGTAAGCATCGAGACATAAGAGCCGAGATGACCTGAACATGGTTTCCAAGTTAATATTGTAAGAAAACACATGTATCGAGGCACACGGTGTCAAGATAACTAGGAGTATCATCTTACTTGCTACACGCAAGCAACAGACAAGGAGATAATTCCAACCTCACCTAAGTGTCCAAATAAAGAGGGTTAAGGTATGTGCGGCATTCCAATCGTGATGGAGGCTCTTACCACAGACACCTAGTTTATTAGACAACTTCAGATCATTGAAATTGCACCACAAACATAAATCAAAGAAAACATTGTTATGCCCCCGTTCATGAATCTCTAGTCAAGTAGACATTGTCGAGTGACCTTAGAAGACATAGCAAGCAAAAATCAATTATAACAATAACATACAAGAAAATAGTTTAAGCATATCTCAGTTTGTTTCAGTTTTTTAGGATATAATTTGTGTTGGGTGTTAAGGAACACCTTTGTTCTAGTGTCAAAGTGCAAATGCGTAGTAGATAGTGCAAGATATGATATGTGCTAAGAAACATAGTTATGTCCAGATTGGTAGTGTTAAGAAACACTATAGGATTGGGGTGCTAAGAAACACCAAGTAATGTCAGTGATAAATTACCCACTGGGAAGGACTGATAAACTGACTCAAGTTAAGCTCAGGAGATCGATCAAGTGGTAAAGCATTGACAACTTAGATATGCGTATGATTGCCCCTAGTCTGCAGACAAGAACCAAGGATAAGACTAAGACAAGTTCCAACCCATGATGTCACAAGGAAACAAAGAACGAGATGGATGCAGGGAGGTTGATGAAAGCATGAGAGCTCAGCCACATGTTGATAGATGGAGCATTGATTACAAGTGACTCATGTTTATTAGGCTTTCACCACTTGGGATTATTTTATTTTTGCTACCAAGGTGCTTGTTTCAGGTTTTCACCAAGGCACTTTTTCTCTTTTTTTATTTTTTTGTTCTTTTCTATTTGTTTTTTTTTTTGTATATTTTTTATATTTGATTTTTTTTGGATAAATCCAAGTGCCTGTTTTAGGTTTTCACTGGGATTATCATTTTTTTTAGGACTTTTTATACTTTTTAGGATTTTTCCAAGATCATAGATTGTTGTACAGGATGTAGAATGTCTAGTTATAGAATCATTTCAGGTGCAAAGTGTTGAGAGGCTCTCTGAGAACATCGCCTTCTAGAGTAGCTAGTTGATAAGCTTCAAAACCAAATGTTGTAGTAATAACAAAAGGACCTATACAGTTAGGTTCAAATTTTCCCTTCTATTCTCAATGTTGTTGATTCTTTGGGGTCTCTCTCAAATTGAGATCACTAACCTAAAATTGTCGATGTCGAACCTTCTTATTGTAGCCTTGAGACATTCACTTTTGATAGACCCTCAGATGATCAAATGTTGTTTTTTTGTGTTCATCCAATAATTCTAACTCTTGAAGTCAAGGACAAGTGCAATGTCACGGGCTGCGAAAGTGAAGGGTTTGATCCCCACCTCCCACCATGGCATTTCAAAAGCCAGAGAGCCTGTGCACAATTTTCTAGCCTTCCCTTCTGTAGTGCCTGTGTGCGATAGTACTCCTCCCATGGGTGTCGTCCTGGGTCCTTCTGTCTTGCAGGTTCCTTATTTTTCTCCAGCTACTGGTCCTGATGCTTTTTTGGGTGTTGCTTCCTCTGATCCATTTTCCTTTGCTAGAGACCATAAAGTGGAGTGTTCTTATGCTAAGAATTCTTCCAAATATCTGCATGGGCCTGGGGGTACTTATTGTAGCGTGTCATCCACTACTTCAATTTTTGTAAGTGGCTCTCTCTCTATCAAGCTTCATGCTAATGCCAAAGGGGATTTGGATAGTATATCTGAGGTCTTTAAGGAACAGGCTCTAATATGTCAGTTTTGGGGATTCTGGCCCAGTCTCCCCCAACTGCATGATTAGGTGTCCCAAAAATGGGAACCAATAATATCATACAATGTTCACATTTTTCCTTTGAATAAAGGATTCTTTGTAGCCAAATTTGATAGATCTAAGATTTTATGTCAAAGCTTCTTCAACTGGGAGGAGGATAATTTTTTGCTTATGGTAAAACCCTGGCACCCATATTTCAATCCCTCCATTGGAGTTTTCAACAAGATACCCATTTGGGTTAGGCTCCCCAATCTCCCTCTTAATCCTTGGCATGATTATGTCCTGCCTAGAGTGGGGGAGGATTTGGGGGAGTTTTTGATAGTGGATCATGACTCTTCTAATATCTTCCATTGTACTCTTGCTTGTATTCTGGTAGAAATTGATACTTTACTGGGCCTTCCAACTAAAATTAAGATTGAATCATCTAAAGTTTATTGGATGCAACAACTGGACTATGAGGGCATCCCTTTTAGGTGTAGAAAATGCTTTAAAATAGGTCATACTGCTACTCATTGCAGCACTAAATTTAAAAAGAAGAAATTCTCTCATAATTGGTGGAAGAGTACTTCCATCGAACATTATACATTTTTGAAAAGCTCTTCTCAGGTTTTGAAGGAGTCTGATTTTGTTTTGGGTTCTCATATGCCTATGATTGATGTAGATGGCTTACACCCTATTTTACCTCTTTTTTATCTTATTGGGATTGTTGATGATGTTGTTGGAAAGTTGTCTATACTGATGTATATGACTTGATATAGTGTTGTCATTATGGCAACAAAGTCATATAGCAGTTTGGAGTTAGTGTACTTGATGAGAAGATTAGAAATCAGTTAAGTATTGAAGACTGGATAATGTACAGAGTTCCTGCAGCTCAAAGCATCAGCACACATGCGTACAGAAGAATTATGGTATGCACCCTATAAGTTAAGTTGGTTAGACTATATTCATGCTTATACTATGAGCACATGATCAGATGTGCAAGGATGAGAAAGATACAGTCAGTTGAAGTTGCACAGCCGGTGTGTGCCAGTAAAGAACAGAGTAAGCAGCCGACAGTTATCATTTTGAGTTGCGACTATATTGTAATATTGTAAAGGCTATGTGCCTATTGTAATTAGGTTACTAACATGTATATATGTTTGATTGTAAACACACTTAAGACAATTCATTTGTAAGTGTTGTACGTAATAGGTTTAAGGGTCGACCTAGTTGGTTAATTTATATGCGCGTATAAATATAAGATGCACCCATTTTATTTGGTATGGAAGTTGATAGAGAGTTGTGATAAGTAGAGCAGAAGTGTGCAAAGACACTATAAGATGTATTAGAGCTTTGCAAGAGGTCAAAGCATCAACGCATCAAAGGAACTGATCTGACAAGGAGTGTCATAATGACAGTTCATCTAGTAGATATAGTGTGTATCTAACATCAGAAGGTTGTAGCCTTCACCACTTGAGAAGTGAGCTCTAGGACAGTGCGTCCACTCCCCTAACAGGGACTATTGTAAAAGACTCCTAACAGGGTCTAACACTTGACAAGGTCTACTGTACTTAAAGCATTGTAAAGCAACTCCTAACAGGGTTAAGGATTTTCTAACAAGGATCACAAAATCACTAGTATAGAATATTAGTGGGTGTCAATTCCCACTGGGGTTTTTACCTATTTGGGTTTCCCCGTAGCCATATTAGTGTCATGTGTTGATTTTATGTTTCATGTTTATGTGAATGTTTAATTCAATACTTAAGCATTTAAACTCAATATAAAGATTAAAGTGAAAAGTTAAAATACAGTGAACATTGATTCAGCCCCCCCCACCCCCCCCCCCCCTCTCAGTATTCCCATTCCTAAAAATTGGTATCAGAGCTCTAGTCCTCAGCAAAGAAGTTTAACCACTTGAGGACATCATGGACAAAGCAGAAATGAAACATCTGAAAAGAAATCTGGAAGCTTCTCTTGAAGACATAAACAAGTCTGAAAGAGAAACTAAAGAACTAAAGGATAAACTCAGTGATGCTCAATTAGTCATCAAAAGGCTAAGGAAAGATTTGAAAGAATGCTCTACCAGTGATCTAGGGACAATGGTCAAGAAGCTGAATGAAGAAAATAAACCCTTAAAAGAACAACTTGAAGAGTTTGATGATAAACTGACTAACAATCAAGAAGTCTATGATGAACAGATCAAAGAGAACCTTCAACTCAATGAAGAACTAAGGCAAGAAAACATGGAAATCTTGGAGCTAAGGAATAGAAAAGAAAGCTTGGAATCTGAATTAAAGGAAGAAAAGAATCACATTGACAAATTACACACTAGTTCTAATTTGATAGAATCTCAGTTTTATGCAAGAAGAGCCAAAGGAGACACCAGCTGTATTGGATATAATGAAGCACAAAATTAGATTGACAACATGCAAGCAAGAAAGGATACACAAAAAGACTCTACTAATGCTAAGGTGATTGAAGATCAAACCAAAGATAATAGTGAACCACCTAAGAATGAGCGCAAGCTTGTAGACCGCACTTATTATGCATGTAATGAGCATAGACACATAGCAAGGAACTGTACAAAGGTAAGACCTTTTAATGGTTACTGTTATTCATGCAATAAATTTGGTCATAGAGCTATGAATTACAAGACTAGTAAGAAGAACAAGATTTAACATGATCAGAGAAATCAAAATCAAACAAATGTAAGAAGTTCTCAGAATGTTACATGCCAGATATGTAACTATAATGGTCACTCAGCTAGACAATGTAAAATGGTGACTCGTGTCAATGCGCTGAGGAATATAAGACCTCCAGTCATTTGTCACTCTTGTAACAAGGCTAGACATATCTCAAAGTTTTGTAGATCAAGGATGCAAGTTTAGGAAAGCCCTAAAAAGGTCTAAGAATCAGTATTGGATCCTGAAGGAGAAGTTAACTTTGTCAAAGCCTCAGATGATGTGAGCTTAATTTGGTCAGAGAAAAAGAAGGACAAGATTGATGAGTATGTATTGGATGCATCCACAGTGGACGCACCCTCGACATCTAGATGAATGGCCCTTAGGGTCATAGGGGGAGCTAATTTAGCTTTCGACCCCTACGTGGCTGGTATACTCAATCTAAGAGTATGCACCTTTGGACTTAAGATTTTGGAGTGTAAAGGAACCTTCGTGTAAGAGCCCACATACTGATTGTTAATAGATCAAAAGTTGGAAATGTTTAAGTGACAACCTGGTTTACGCGGCAAGCATTAATGGCAGAATTTTCACTTTAAGTACACATAAAGTTGTTTGATTACTCATTACATTCAAATTTAGAGTGATAGGAGAGCAAAAAGAGCCTTAGAGGTTATTGTGAAGACTTGCAGATTGTCTATCAGTGATTTGCAGTAATTCGCAGTACATTTGGTCGGTTGCAGAAACCCTAGTTCATCGCACTGATTCGGAAGTCTTCAGATTATCTCAGAGATTAGTTGGAAAGCGATTAAACAAGTAAGTCATGGCCACTCCCTTATTTTTTGATGTTGCTGAGAAGAAGAGATATGTATTTAAGAAGCATCCATTTAAGTCAACCCTAAATGATTTAGAGGGAGCATCTCCCGCATGCTTATGGGCGTTATGCATGTCAAGGAAATTAGGGCTTACATCTACTACAAGAAAGAACCAGTAGGGTTGGATAGGTTAAGGGCGCACATGGATACCATGTTGAAACCAGACAAAATTCATGGATGAATATGTTAAGTGGAATGATCACCCTGTAGTTGAGTATGCTATGACATATGAATTTTATGAGACTAAATGGATTAAGATACTATTGAGAAGAATTCATGATGATTTATTCTGGATAGTTGATGTGCCAGTAAGAATCACCAGTGACCTGATACATGAGATGACAAGTCTTTATAGGACAAGCGTCGTCCTTCCAGTAGGCAAGGATGTGAGGAAAAGTATTGAGCAAACTTGTAAGTCAAGGAGTGATAGGCGTGGGATGACAATTAAGCCTATTGAGCAAGCTGCCATCAAATTGATGTCTATGATACTTGGTTACATGTTTCATCACACCAGCAGAGTGAATAGTGTGTCTGTGGGCACAATTATAGCAGCCATTAGACTTGTAAAGGAAGATGCAGAGTTCAACTTGTGTGAGATCTTGCATGCACAGTTGATTGATAACATCAAGGCAATTAAGCATGACAAAACCAAGATATTCAAGTTTGGATCACTGATCATTTACATGTACCTTCATATAGTTGGGAAAGTATCATATTTGTGTTTGGATAAGTCCATTCCAACCATGCCACATATATCTTACAAGGCAACCACTGAAAGTACTTTGAGAGATTACATAACATTAGAGTTGAAGACCTTCAGGGTCAAGATGCAAATGAGGTATAGAATTCTAGAAACATTATTGAAAAGTACAAGGATACAATTTGTTTTATGGTTGAAATAGATACAACATGTATGGAGGTAGTTGTACCTAGAATAAAGTGGATTCATCCACTTGGTTATGAAGTAAAGGAACAAGTTTTGGAAGCATATGCTCAAGTATTGCTTTCAGCTCCTACTGACCCTAATGAGCCAAGATGGGGAACTTATGAGGAGAAGACAAGAGAAATAGATGCAAAACTAAATAGCACAACAATTAAGAGGAAAGCCTCTAAGATTACATCTAAGATACTCAGAATTCATGGAGTAACACAAGCAAACCTAGACAAAGCAAGGGAAGAAAATATTGCTTTATAAATTGAGAGTGCATCCACAGTGGAAGCTAAGTTTGATGATCCTAAGATGAAAAAGGTTAAAATTGAGAAGACTGATGATCCAAAGGATAAACAGGGCAAAATTGATGATATCAATCCTGCGCCCACTACTACAGTTGATATTGAATCCACAGATGCATCTCCTAAAATGCCTAAGAGGAGAAAATAAATCGCCACAAACCACCCTTCAACTATAAGTGCAGCCACAAGAAGTAAATTGAAAAATGTGCAGTCACCTCCGGAAGTTGGATTCATACCTAGTCTTCAAGTGTTAAGGACTATAGTAGTAGAAGAAGGAAGGCTAGATCAGATAGCCAAATTTTATGACAAATATCATGAAATTGATAAGTCAAAGATTCATGAGATGCTAATCAAACACATGATAAAGTTCAAGAAGATAGTTCTTGAATTGAAGACAGTTATCCTGAATAAGGTATGGGAGATTATGGATACCTTGAAGAGACAAGCCACTGAAGAAGACTTTAGAATAAGGGAACAAACATTTGATTCCACTCTTCCAGTATGTTTTGTTGAAGAAAAGTCATTGTTATTGAATTTGGTGAAGCTGCACTTAAGGACAAAGATGAGAACACTACATCTTATGAACAAAGACTATGAGCTGATATCTAAGGAAATAGAGAAGGCTTTTGAGAAGGTATTCTTAGAGCAGCACATGAAACCTAAGTCTGCACCCATCACTCAAGCACCTAGTGAGCAAGACAAAGCAGCATAGACCTCCAATATACCATTTACAGGTCCTCAGGATTCAACGCCTACAATGGTAACACCTACAGAGGCAGTAAAGTCTATGCCCATAATAGATACACAAAAAGATGACAAAATCCTCATTGACAATGTAGAGATTGCAATGGTTGCCACATACAATGACTTGGATAAGTTTGAAGAAGCTTTTGTGAGCATACTATATGCACCCTAAAATGGTCGCCTAGACTTTGGGCCCCATTTATTTGATTTATCAATCCTGAATCATTTTTATCAATAATCAATATTTTCAACAATATCAATCTCTTGATCAAATCCTAATTTCAATCATATATTGGATTTTTATCCTTGGGCTAACCATTTATCCTAAGTCTTTATTTGATTAAAAGGAATATTTCCTCCCCTTTTGATTAAATAAAAAGCCCCCACTTTCCTCTTATCCTAAGTTGCACAAATAAAGTATTATTCATATTTTATAAAAAGGAAAAAAGCACTTTTGTCTCACATGAGGCTCAAAAGTCAACACTTCACTCTCATTGGAGGATACTTGTGCACATGGATTGCTCCTCTTTCAAGCTCCACCGCTGATTAAGACTTTTTGCCTCTTAATCTCCATGGTCCATTTCACTTCATTTCTTATAAAAGGAGAGCTCTCTCCTCCATTTGCATATCCACTTGTTTTATGCTAATGTTATGCTGCAGGTTTTAGGTGCATTTGGAGTTTGAAGACATTGAAGACTTGTTGCTTTCATCATCTAGTTCATATTTGCTTTCATAGTTGCATAATAATGGCATTCTTAGTGTAGATTTCCTTTTATGCAATAGAATAAGCTCACATAGTCTAATTAGGAAGGCTTGGTAATACTTGTTCTTTCCTTTCATAGCATAGTTTGTACTTCCATTTTCATAGCATAGCTTGCACATTTGCATTCTCATTCTTAGCTTGCATTGCATTGCATTTCCATTTGATTCTTGGAGATATTGGCATTGTTGCCCTTGTCTTCACTTGAATCTCTCATTGTGTGGTTGACTAGCAAGGTCACAAGTTTGTAGCTCTAGCTGAGAGCAATTTTCAACCTTGCAACTCCATACATAAAGTGCTATGAGCCGCTTTGTGAGGCCTCATTCTTGAGCAACCTTACATGTAATGGTTCATAGAAGTGCACCTTTTTAGTGTGTACATTTCTGGCGCCCACCGTGGGGCCGAGTAGATTAGCTTTATCCCTTTAATTCTGCATTTTTTGTCAAAATTTTCGTCAATTTTCAGCTTGATTTTCAGTCTCTGATTTTCTGTCTCAGAGTATCGCGTGATACTTCTCAGAAATATCGCGCGATATACCTTTGTATAGCGGTGCAACACTTCGCGCGAGAGAAGAATCGCCCACCAGTACTGAGAAATATCACCTGTTATCGGGCGAAGTATCACCCGCCCATAGTGAGAAATATCGCGCGACTGAGAAATATCATGCGACTGAGAAATATCACACGACTATAAGAAACTGTGTCGCGTGATACTGGTGAAGTCTAAGAAATATCACCTGATCTGACAGAGACTTGCGTTTCCAGTTTTCTTATTTGAATTTGATTATTTTAGCTTGCTGTTTTGTTTTGCTGTGTTTAGATAGGTCTAACCCGCATCTTTTAACTTAAATCTAGCAGTTTATTGCATGTTTACATTTGGATTTTGATTTTGCTAACCTTGTGGGTCTAACAAGTTGTGTTTGTAGGTGCTCTCATTTGCTTGAAAATTGCTAAAAACGCATGTCAAAGAGGGCTACTAACAGTTTTTGCAGGGCTGCCCAAGCATAAAAAATAAAATAAAAAATATTTGCTTGTTTATTTGCTTTCCTTTCAAGTGTGGCATTCACTAATTGTATTAGGCATCTTAATACCTTGTGAAAGGGATCTTGAGGTGGTAGGAGAAGTATGCTCTTCACCTTTAGGTGAATCAGAAAATCTTGACCCATCTTAAAGTTTTGGAAGCAAGGGAGTAATTGAATCTCTTTGCTTGGTGTGTTTGGGAGAGATTTTTGAGATAGGGGAGTATGCTCTTCACCCTTGTGGTGAATCAAAAACCTTGAACCTCATAAATTATCCATTTTTGTTTAGTTTAGGAATCCTTTAGCAGGCCTGCTCTTGAGCAATCAAGAGGAACGACTCAAGTGGGGACAACCTTGTCATCATTTTTCTTGGTGGCAAGTGATTCCAACTCACTATAATCTCAAGGCTATCAAGGACACCAAAAACCTTGGTAGACATAACACTTGTCTTCGTTTGATGTGAGTAGCTCATGGGATTGCGACCATGGGGAAAACATTGAACAAGAATGCTTAAGGTACTCTTGAGGCCGTGAGGTCCTAGTCCTTTATGAGGAGCAAGAGGGGTGTTGTGAATGAAAATCTTTATTAAGAACCATTAGATAGAAGCCACCTTATTTTAAGCTGCTTATCTTCTTAGTGCAAGGATTGATCCAAGTGGTTTACCCGGATCACCTTAAGATGCTCACCATATGTGTCCCTTTGGTTATGTCATTTGACATTTCCATGACAAAGCCAACATCTCTTGTGGGTAACCACTTAGTGTGAGGCGAGGGGACATCAAGTTGTGGGCTAAGTTGGTAAGTATTGAGCCTTGACTTTTTAGGATAGATTTGCTTGAAGTGTCTTCGATTGTGTGATACCAGTGCAAATGTTCTTACATACAAACAATCGGTAGCATTCATAGGGTGTTGTTTCAATTCTGATATCACAAGTGTTTGTCTTGGCAAGGTTGCTTTTGCCCTTGTTTCAAGTGTTTGAGACCATGTTTTAATCCCTTACTATTTGCAAACCTGTCGAAATTTTGCTGATATTGTGACTGAAATCGAAAACATCAACCCTCAGCCTGGAAACTTTGACCAAACAGACCCAAAAATGCAAATTTTACACAATTCTGGTCAAGAGTTAAACAATTCTGCAACAGTATCGCACCTTGTAAAGTGAAGTATTGCGCGATACTTCGCACTTGTTAGAAATATCACACGCTTTGAAGAGAAATATCGCGCGATAGTTCGCCCCTGACAGACTATCGCCCGACCTGCCTGGAATATATCGCCCGCCAGTACTAAGAAGTATCGCCTGACTTCGGGTGAAGTATCGCGCGGTTATAGGTTTATCGCCCCAGTAGCCTGGAGTATATCACCTGGTTTATTTCTGTCGTGCTTAAATTTTGGTCAGTTTCAGTTGCTGTTAACCAGGCTAGGTCTTAGAGTAGGCTTCTCACCCTGACGTTTGAGGCCTGTCTTGACTCTAAATTTCTGGTTTTAGTCCTGCAGGATAGCATCATTTGATTTACGAAATCACCTTGAAATGATTGCCAAATTAGAAGGTCATTCTTGGTGCCAAGGTTCATCTCTAAGATTGTTAGCTACATTCTTGGAAAATTTTAGTACTCTTATTGTCCAAATAATTTTCATCTCAATTTCAATTATCTTTTGGCCTAGTCCAACCTCCTGATTCAAAAGTGCAAGGGTAGTCACCCTTTGATTTGAAGCACCTCTTTGACAGTGTTGGTAAAGCCCCTTTTTTTCTTCTCGTTTCTTTTTTTGGAGAATAGAGGACTTTGATTATCCTAGTTTGGCATTGACACTTTGAGAGTTCACCTTTTCATTTAGAGTATCTTTCTTTCATGTTAGTTACGACAAGGTACCAAGTCAATCAAGGGAAGCAACCCCCTGTTGCCTTTAGCCAGTTACCACTTGTCAAGACTCGTTGACAACCTAAGGGAAAAGGTCCCCTTTTTTATCAATCTCCTAAGAGTGAATTTGAGGTTTGTTTTAATCTGGGAGCTAATCCTAGTGAAGTGAGCACCTCTTTCATACCACTCTCATCAAACATGGACATGAGTTACACTTTTACCCAACAACAAAGAGAAGCCATGAATCAAACTCTTGAGGATATCTTCCAACGACATAGAAGAGAGTATGGTGGTTCTTCTCATGCTAGTCCACCCGGGTCACCTCCCAACAATGCAAGGTATTTTGATGCTCACCAACGATCCGAGAGACATCATAAGCAAGCTCACTCAGATTCAGGGTCACAACATGAAGACCAGAACAACGAATCTAGTGATCACCACATAAACGCAGCCAATGCAATAAGACATTCAAGATAATCCTCCCCACTTAAAGACACCTCTCGATATGCAAATACAAGATTGAGAAGCATTGAGAGAGAGAAGCAAGCCTACTTAGATGAACAGGCTGCTAA
The DNA here is from genome assembly GCA_027943335.1 of Chamaecyparis obtusa. Taxonomy (NCBI): domain Eukaryota; kingdom Viridiplantae; phylum Streptophyta; class Pinopsida; order Cupressales; family Cupressaceae; genus Chamaecyparis; species Chamaecyparis obtusa. The sequence goes on from BSBK01004130.1 coordinate 998,606, forward strand.
AAAAGAAAAATTCAGACAACTAGAGGAAGAGGAACGTGCATTGTTGGATATACAGAAAAGAGTCGCCCAAGAAAAAGAAGAAGATAGACTCTATGCACAACAACTCCAAAGCCGATTTAACGGCAAGGGAGCCAATAGTGGGACCAACTCACCCCCATCTACCCCTTCCCCTAGCCCTAGAAGAAGATCAAGGACACCCTCACGATCCCCAAGTCCTAGAGGAAGAAGGGCTTCAAGATATGACCATCATAGGAGATAGTCGTCTCATAGACATTCAAAGCAACCCTCCCAACGAGCACATCATGGCTCACAACATGGAGGAAGTTATGCTAAATTTGATCATATGGACTTCATGACTATGCAACAAGAACCATCCTTTCAAGCATATGTGGAGCAATATGTGGAACAAAACAAAGACCAATTCTTGGATAGTCTTATCAACAAAGGCGCTAAAGTTTCATATAATTTTGATGTTCACCAAAAGATCAAGAAACAGAGCCCTTCAACTGATGAGGTGATCTTACAAATGCAAAAAGATATAGACAGGATGAAGGCTCCCAAGAGCACATTTCATTTGGACTCCATATGTCCTAACCCCATTGACAAAAGTGTGGTGATGGTAGAATTCTCTAAGAAAGTTGAGTTCCCAACATACGACAAATATGATGGCACTGGTGACCCTCACAACCATGTTCGACAGTTCTACATAATGAGCTTTTCCTTTCACCATGAAGACTCCTACTTGATGAGACTATTCCCAAGGAGTTTAAAAGGTCAAGCCATGGAGTGGTTCACCAACCTTTCCCCTCCAGTAAAGACATTTAAAGAACTTATCCAAAGATTTGTTCAGCATTTTGCTTACAACTTATCAAGGTCGGTCACAATGCTTGATTTGTGTAAACTTAAGCAAAATCAAGGGGAATCTTTTGTCACATTTTTACAACGATGGAGGCAATTGTGTTCGAAATACCCAAGGACAATCCCTGAAAAGGAGAGAATTGATATCATTGTGAGCAATCTAATACCAGAACTCAGATATGAAGTCAAGAAAATCTCATTTAATTCCTTTGATACCATGGTAGAGGTGGCATGTCACATTGAGGATGTCCTAAAAGAACAAGGAATTTTGGCTAAACCAACAAGTAACAACAATAGCCAAAATAACAATACTAATGGTAACAAGGACAAAAAGAACTCCTATTGGAACAAAAACAAGCAAGTGGTCAACAATGGAGTTGTTGACTCATCTCAGGTCAAAAGTGAAGGAGTTCTTAACCTCTCTCATGCAGTTCAAGCTATGAAGCTGCAAACGTCTTCAACACAACAAGACAAACCTAAGTATCAAAAGAGATCTAAAACAGAGAAAAGATAATTTACCAAATTGGGAGAATCTTATGCAGATGTTTTTAAGACATTAGTTGCTCATAATTTGGCACACCCACAGGATCCTACAAAACATCGCATACCGGATCCTTTACCTCATTGGTGGGATGCTAAGGCTTTTTGTGTTTTCCATAATGGGATTGGACACGACATAGAAAATTGTTTTAAACTCAAGCATCTTGTCCAAGACCTTATTGAGAAAGGACAATTACAAGTGGATGGGTTAACTACTAATGCAGATCATAAAGCCTTTAAAGAGCCCTTGCCTAAATATGAGAAAGGAGAGAATTCTAACAATAAGAATGGCAAGGTGGCTATCAACTACACCTACACAAACGCGAAGAACGTTATTAACATGCTTGAAGTTGTGGATGATAGTGTCAACATGATGAGAGGGAAAGATCCCTATGGACATAATGTGGACTCAACTCCTATGACTGATGAAAGACCCGCTGTGGTGATAAGAGGTCCTCATTCACAAAGAATGCCCCAGTCCCTCAATGCTGTCACTAGGGGACAGGCCCAAGTGCCCATTATCATCAGAGGTCCTAGCACTAGCAAGTCTAAGCAGCCCATGTCCAAAGGTGCTCCTCCCAAATATGTCGTTGGTCCTGATTCCAATTATAATCTTATTGACCAGCTACAACGTACGCCCGCGCAGATATCCATCTTTGAGCTTTTAGAATTGTCTCCTAAGTACAAGCGCGTCCTTGAAGATGCTTTGCAAGCAGCCAACATTCCTAACAACTTAGATATTGATAAATTCCAAAACATGGTCAACCATTTGGCTAGCCCTCATTACCTCACCTTCTCCGAAGAAGATGACAAATCCATCAGTCACCCACATAACTTGGCCTTACACATCGAAGTCATGATTCATAAAACCCGTGTTAGGCGTATACTGATAGATGGGGGTGCGGGGCTCAATATTTGCACCCTGAGTTTGTTGTTGGCTCTAGGATATTCCGAGAACGTCATTGACACAAGGAAAAGGATCACAATCAAAGCATATGACGAAGTAGAAAGAAGTTCTGAGGGATTGGCTGTTTTGCCTATTCGCATTGGTCCCGTAGAAAAAGATATATTATTTCAAATTGTTGATGTTGGACCTCTAGCCTACAACATTTTGCTAGGTAGGCCATGGATTCACGAAATGCAAGCAGTCCCATCAACATATCACTAGTGTTTTGAGTTTTCTCATAACGGTGTAGAAATTTGCATCCTTGGAGATAGTGCTCTATCAGTTAATAACATTTCTGTGGGATCACATGTACCTTTGAATAGGGAAGCTGACAGTCCTAGTAGTTCACTTGAACAATACAAGTAGAAGTTCAAGACCATCGATCTTGGGATGGGAGATTATAAAATAGATTCTTTTACAAACATGCCAATCTCTCCTAGGTCTTATGGGAGACCATCCCCAAATGTGAAGCCTTCGTCATCAGCAATGACATTATTTGGGAAATTTGTTGAGTCTTCGGTCCCCATTCAAGAAGAGAAAGAGGAAGTTGCTGTAAGGGACTGGATCTATCACGAGGAGAAATACAAACATAACAAGAATTTTGCTCCTTCACCTGAAGCTTATGGGAAAGGGTATACACTGGTTAAAAATATGGGATATCCTAGATATGGTCCCCTTAGTCATAGGCTGGATGCTAAAGTTGAGCCTCTTGATCATGCTCTTTTTGGATGAAAGAATAAGTCCACGGTTGGCTTAGGTTTTAAGAATAAGAAGAAGAAAGGTGTCCCTGTCCCAGTTGCAATGGACAGTGACAGTGACTCAGATTATACGCTTGATCATTCCAATCAACAAGATGTGTCTGATGATTGGGTGCCCTCAACGAATCTCCTTTGGGGAGATTCCACAGATTTGATACTTGATAGTCCTACTATCCTAGCTGCGACGGATAGTGACTGTGTGACTGCTAGATCGACAAAGGAAAGTGTTACTGTCCTAGCTACGACGGATAGTACCAATACTAGCACTAGAGAGGGGGGAACACTTCCTAACCTTGAGGCTTCTACATCATGAGGCCTAAATGATGACTCAGAGATAGACTTCCATGAATATGAATGGGACTCACTTTCAGATGCAACAGTTGATCTGGACGTGGATATTGTCCATGCTTATAGTACCCAACCCGATGCGACTAATGATCCTAGTGTAGGACTAGAGGATTGCACTCCTCAAATTGCCTTAGTGGACGATGCTTTATTTGATAGGATGAGTCCTAATTTGGGTATCTTAGGAGAAGACTTGATGAACTCCGATTATATGGTCACTAGAGATGACACCTTTCGCATAAACAACATTGAACCCGCCATTGACTTACCCCTTGTTCACTTTGACCTAATTGACTGGTCTCAGCGCCATCAAGAGCCCACATTCCTCACCTTCCACAATGATTATGAAATTGCCTGCTATCTGAATGCTCTTGAACCCGTGGCTACTTCCACCAGTGAACCAACAACCAGCATGACAAAGCCTGATATTAAGTACCTCAGTCTCAAAATAAAAGAAAAAAAAAAAAGGTCTGATGGCGAAAACCACTTTGTGGCGGTGTTAGAACCAAAAATAGTAAAAAGAAATGACGCATCCGAGGGTGAAAACCTCTTTGAGGCACCTAAGGATGGGGTACTTAATAACTTGCCGAGTTATTTCCAGGATAGATCATCAATATTGATTAAACCAACAAAGCCAGTCAATTTAAACACAGAAGAAAATCCTCAGATAGTCCATCTTGCTCAGTCTTTATCAGAAGAAGAGACCAAGGCATATGTACAGTTTTTACAGAAAAAGAAAATTAATTTTGCATGGACCTACTCAGACATGCCAGGGCTTGACATGAATCTCATCATGCATCACTTATCCATAGCTCCAAGAGTCAAGCAAGTAAAATAGAGATTAAGAAAAATGCATCCACATGTAGCTCTACTTGTCAAAGGGGAATTAGAAAAACTTTTTAGAGCTGGATTTATTCGAGCCATCGATTATGCAGAATGGATCTCAAACATAGTACCTATCTCCAAACATGATGGGTCCATTCGTGTCTACACAGATTTTAGAGATTTAAACAAAGCAATGCTAAAGGACGATTTTCCACTTCCAAACATTGACATGATAGTGGACATGACGACGGGCTATGACATATACTCTCTAATGGATGGTTTCTCAGGGTATAATCAAATCAAAATAGCTCTTGAAGACCAAGAGAAAACAACATTCACATGTGCATGGGGAACCTATTGCTGGAACGTCATGCCATTCAGATTAAAGAATGCAGGCGCAACCTACCAAAGAGCTATGACGACTATCTTTCATGATATGATGCACAAAAATATGGAAGATTATGTGGATGATACCCTGGCAAAATCAAGAAAAAGGGACACACACCTCAATGATCTGGAAGTAATTCTAGATCGTATGGAACAATTTCAACTCAGATTGAATCCAAAGAAGTGCGCATTTGGCGTCACCTCAGGCAAACTTTTAGGATTCATAATATCAACAAAAGGTATCGAGGTTGACCCCGAAAAGGTCCAAGCAATCCTAGATATGCCACCTCCTCGAAATATCAGCCAAATGAGAAGTCTTTAGGGACGTCTTCAATCAATTAGGAGGTTTATTTCTCAACTTGCAGATAGGGCACAACCCTTTAACAAGACATTGCATAAAGGTGCTTCTTGTGTTTGGAACAAGGATTGTCAAAAGAGCTTAGATCAAATCAAACAATACTTGGCTAATCCTCCGATTCTAATGCCTCCTATTCCAGGGAAACCATTGATCCTATATATTTCAGCTACAGACACTTCCCTGGGGGCATTATTGGCTCAATCAGATGATACTGGGAAAGAACGGGCCATATACTATATCAGCCGTACTCTCGTCTCCTATGAGATCAATTACAATAATATTGAGAAGTCTTGTCTGGCAGTGGTGTTTGCTTCTCAAAAGTTGCGCCACTACATGCTTGCTCATACCATACATTTGGTTGCCAAAATTGATCCCCTTAAATACTTGCTTAGTAAGGCTACCCTGACGGGTAGACTCGCTAAATGGATGATGGTCCTAACTGAATTTGACATAGAGTACGTTGAAAGGAAGGCAATAAAAGGGCAAGCTATTGCTGACCAATTAGCTGATTTCCCAATTCAAGATAGTATGCCAGTCCAAGTGGAATTCTCAGACGAACACATCTTATATACAACTACTCGTACTTGGACAATGTTTTTTGATGGTTCCCGCATGCAAAACGGATCAGGTGCTGGAGTGTTATTTGTTTCTCCACATGGGTACAACATTCCGAAGTCTTACAAACTATTATTCCCATGTACCAATAATATTGCAGAATATGAAGCTTTAACTAATGGCTTGAGAATGGCTATAGAATGGAACATCACAGAGTTACATGTCTTTGGGGATTCCCAGTTAATCATCAACCAAGTCAATGAAGAGTATCAAACCAAGGATGACAAATTGATACCCTATAAAAAGATGGTTGATTCTTTGAGACACTATTTCACTTTTGTGATGTTTCAACAGATCCCTAGGACAGAGAACAAAGCTGCCGACGCCATGGCCACATTAGCTTCACTTCTTTAGTTGGAGACACATGAATCCCAATTTGAATTCCTGGTGGAAGAGCTACACCATCCCATCTTTGACTCGTCTGAAAGCCATGTCATTTGTACCATTGTCACACACGAGTCTTCCTGATATGGTGCTATCTATTCATATCTTCGTGATGGCATCATTCCCGACACATTCAACCGCTCTGAATGCCAAAACCTCATCTGTAATGCCTCTCGCCACACCCTCATCTCTGGTGATTTATATAGGAGGGGTTTAGATGGGACGCTCCTTAGGTGCTTGGAAAAGGAGGAATCCAACCAAGCGTTAGTTGACATCCACAAGGGCATTTATGGTGGACATTCTAATGGTCTTGCCATGGCCCGAAGGTTGCTTAGGGCAGGATATTATTGGCCCACAATGCAGATAGACGCAGTCACCTTTGCTAAGTCATGTGAAAAATGTCAGAAACATGGCAACCTAATTCATGCTCCAGGTAGGGAGCTGATCACTTCTGTTTCTCATTGGCCATTTCAGTGCTGTCCCTTTGATCTGGTTGGGCAGATTCATCCCAACTCATCAGGAGGACACAAGTTCATTATTACTGCCACTGACTACTTCACAAAATGGGTGGAAGCTGTGCCATTTTTTGTTGCTTCAGGAAGGACCATTTCTTTGTTCATCTTGAATCATATCATTTGCCGATTTGGAGTGCCTTCTGAGATCATTACTGACAATGGAGGTCAATTTAAGAATAAGGACCTAAAGCACCTATGCAAAAAGTTTAAAATCAAGCAACATTGGTCCTCCATCTATTTTCCACAGGGAAACGGACAGGCAGAAGCCTCTAACAAAACCATTCTTAAGATTCTTCATAGAACGGTGCACAAGAATGGTAGGGATTGGCACTTGCAAATCAATCCAGCACTATGGGCTTACAGAACAAGCATTCGCACACCTACAGGAGCTACTCCTTTTTCTCTCACCTATGGCACTGAAGTAGTATTGCCTTTAGAAGTCGAGATACCATCACTTAGAGTCTCACTCAAAGGTTTGATTACAGATGAGGATTACCGCGCCATGAGGTTACAGGAACTAGAACTTCTAGATGAGAAGCGTAAGGCTTCCTTTGATCATATGCAAGTGTATCAGAAGCGTATGTCCAAGGCATTCAACAAGAAGGTTCGCCCTAGAGAATTTCAAATAGGTGATCTTGTTTTGCGAGAGAACCCCAAGAACCAACAAAACAGAGAGCAAAAGGGCAAGTTTGAACCTAACTGGCTTGGACCATATGTCATCACAGCCACTTTTGGTACCAGTGCGTATTTACTATTAGACCCCGATGGAGAATAGCTCCCTGATCCCATCAACATTGTGCACCTCAAGAAGTTCTATCCTTGATGCCTGTTCTGTCTGGGGGCATCCTTTGTACATATTTTATGATCCTGAAAAAATACCAAAAAAATTGATATATGATGCTGGAAAAATCCTAAAAAGCATAAAAAGTCCTGAAAAAAATACAAAAAAATCCAAAAAGTTCAAAAATCCAAAAAAAATGAAAAAATGAAAAAAAAAGACTCCAAGTGGTGAAAACCTGGAAACAGGCGCTACTTGAGGCCTTTGCAATCCTATTTGTTAGCATGCATCCTCGACACTTAGCCACTTCCCATCATACCTTGACCTTATTTGGCTTAGTCTAGAATTGGTCTTTGTCTTTGTCTAGGGGGCATAACTGTTAGTATTGGTCTTTTTAGGTGCATTCGTCTCTTGGGGCATTTCACAATAGGTGTTTTTTTTCAACACCACCCCAAATAGTGTTTCTCAACACTACCCTTGCGTCGAGTGTTTCTTAACACTTATAAGATGTCTTGCTTATAGTTTAAGTATGATGCGATAGTGCTCATGTGCAGATGCGATGCTCAGAGTCTGACTCTATGACCAACACACACGCACTTAAACAATCAACTCGTTGAGATATGTTGACTTTATTTTTCTTTGTGTGCTGTCTATGAGGATTTCTTTAATGAGTGATCTCTCCCTGAGAAGTTTTCGATGATGCATAGCTAGAAGACTGAGGGAATGAGAACATGTTTTCTTTCTTTATCTGCTTGTGGGTATATTTTGTTAATCCTAACTGTCATGAGCATTTATGCTGGTCCTACTTGACACTATGGATTAACAAGGTATTATCCTTGACTGTTTTGCGAGTGCATGCTTCTAGTTATCCTGACTTTCATGTGTCTTGATACAAGCATAATCTCGCCATATCAAATTTAGGTGATCTCACTGCATTAGTCATCTTGACCTATATGTCTTTGATGCCTAGGTGAGATTCCCACATTTCTATCTGATAAAGATCATATTCATATCCACATAGTTACGCTAGTGTGCATTGTATGATCTTACGACGCTACTAATAACGCTCGATGATGATAATTAGATGTCTATAAGCGTTGTGACCTTGCAAGTCAACCACTTTCATAGTAGTTTGCATTTTTAGGTTCATGTTAGTCTAGTGTTGCATTTTGCATATGGAGAGAGCTCTCCTTTTCATCTTACGTGGACCTGTCAGTCGGCTGCGCTCACCTTTTCTTCTTCTCGATCATGTCTTTCACTCCTTGTCTTTTTCATCTCGAACCTGTTCCTGTTCATCACAAGGGGTTAATCATATCATCATATCTATATCAAAACTGTCATTTTCAAGAAACATGAGTCTATATCATACACATGAGAATTAAACATACATCTATGAGAGGGAACATACATAAGCATATACATAAACATTTTGAGCAAAATGACAAGACAATATACATAAACTGATACATCCATCACAAGTGAGACAAATACACATGATACATCGAATATCTAATAATCTCATAAATCTATATACAATGTCATGATATACAATACAATATGAGATCCCAAAATCTAGATCAAAAGTCTCAAAATATGTCCAAAACATCTAAGCCCTAAGACTCGCTACCACCCTCGTGAGGAGCTCGTGGTGGTGGAGGAGGCATAGCTCTCCTATCGAGTACCACATCTGATACCCCTGCCCGCTGAGAGTATGATGGTGCTCTCTCACCCTCTAGGACAGCCTGCAAATATAGCCCATGATAATAGGCTGCTCTCGCTGACTCTCGTCGGAGCTCCAATGCCTCGGCCTGTGCCATCGCCTCACGGTGTGCTATCTCTGCCCTAAGATCAGATATCTACTGATCCTGCTCTACCCTCAGATCTAGTAGCTGCTGATCTCTCATGGCTATAGTAGTCCGGAGCTGCTGTATCTCTACCTCCTGAGCCTGTATCTGGGCTCTCAGATCCTCTCCCCCCGCAGGCTGATCCTGCTGTGCCTCCGCCTGCCAGCGAGCTGGTCTCGCCTCCTCCTCAGGTGTCGCTGATCGCTGTCCCCGTGACCATTTCTAGCCACCTGATCTCGACCCCTCTCCTCTTTCCATCCTCCTCCCTCTCCCCCTCCTTCCATCTCCATCCCCTCCCTCTCCCCCTCCCTCTCCCCCGTCCCCTCCGTCTCCTCCATCTCCCCCGTCACCCCCTCCGTCTCCTCCCGGCACTGGTACCTGTGCATCTGGCACTGTAAATCGAGGGAATGGCACCCTCTGCCACTCTGCTCTGTAGGCTCCATCAGCCCCTACATCTGCCATATCTAGGAAATACTCCCAAGGCTCGCTCTTGATACCTGTTGTCTCCGCAACAGCCTGCTGATAATCCAACATGGGTAGCCACCCATGACCCTCCTCATCTCTGGCCCTGGCATATGTGGTAGTCTCTGTCGAGACTCGTTGCTGCCTCCCGAATTACCGCCATACTTAAGTGATGCAGAATCTCTCTACGATCTCTGCATACCGACCTACCAGTGGCCGACTGCACAGCATATAACTCAACTCATCAGCTGCATCTCCCCAAACCTCAACCTCCTTGTAGGGCCTCCATGTGAATGAGGCTATCTCATCTAAAATCTGTCGATAGTAGGTCACATCCCTAGAATGAGCATGTGATATGAACTCGAGGTACCTGTAGATATAGGGGTACCTCCTCTCCCTCGGCTGAACCCTGGGGCGCACCACAGCGATGTGCTCCCATGCCCATACCTGTGCCAGGATGGCACTGCATGCCCATGTCCGACCATCTCTGTAGATGATCTCGTGCAGCTCATGGTACATCTCTACCAATATGGCAGGACCCCATGCCATCTGTCACAGCCTGCCGACCAAGCCCACCAATAGTTGAGCCCATCCGAGCGGGAAACCCTTCTGACTGCGATCAGTCATCAGGATCTACGAGATAATAGATGCCACTATACATGGCACTGGGTAGTCTCTACCGAAATTATCTATCAGCCTCTCCCAGCTGATATGCCTATCCAGAATAGTGACATCCTGGAACATCTCCTGCACCAGTCGGTGCCCCTCAGTAGCATCCTGATCATAGTACACCTGTGCCAACAAATGAATCATGTCATTTTTCATCATATAGAAACATTATATTTATGATTAGATCTTAAAACATGATTATACTCACCGGCTCGCCATGGCATAGCACACGCAAGATCCTATAGATGTCCTCTAAAGTGATCGACGCCTCTCTAGTAGGTAGATGGAAGGTGTTGTGCTCACTATGCCATCTCTCGGTAAGAGCAGTCAACAACCCATGGTTTGCTCAGATATATGGGTATCTCAGCAGATATCTGAATCCCATCGCTCTGATGTCGGCATTGCCTGGATCATCCAGATCTCGGACACACCGCAATCCTATCACCTTCGGCGCTTTGATGATGAACGCCGAAAAAACTTCCTGCAAGCCAAAACCAAGCCAGTTGTTAGCACATATCATGATGGATGTCCAAAAACTCAATATAAAACATCCCAAAAATGTAACATTGTCTAGACCCATGTCATTTTTACTCAAAAATGCATTAAAAATCAAAATTTTATACTGGGTGATATTTTTTTTTGGAGAAGTATCGCGCGATACTTCTCCCTATAGCGGGGCGATAAACCTTATACCGCGTGATACTTCACCCAGTATCGTGTGATCTTTCACCTAGTATCGTGCGATACTAGTGCCTTAGGTCGTGCGATACTTTAGGGAGCCGTGAAGTATCGCGTGATACTTCTCCCCAAAGCGTGCAATACTTCTAAAGTATCGCGCGATATTTCACCTAGCAAAATTTTTTGAAATTTCAAAATTTGAAAAACGTGCTAAAATAAGCTATTAAATGCAAAAAAATGACTCAAAAAGCTCAAGTTTTTTAAAAACATACCGGGGCAGGATAGTGTGGTGGCCGGTTGTGTAACCGAGTGCGCTCAAATCGATGCCTGTGGACGGGAACTCCTACTTGCTGGGCCATTTTCTCTCTCTAAAGCTCTGAAATTTTCAAATCGCTAAAAGACAAATGATTTTTGAAAATGACATTTTGACCCCTTTTATAGCCTTTTGACTTTTTGATCTCATTTTCCAAACACCTCAGAATTGCGTGAAAATTGCACCCTTAGCTAATTTCTACGTCCTAGATCTATTTTTGGACTCGAAATCGAAATCCAAGGTCATCTTGATAGTCAAAATCACATTTCAAAATCTTCCCCCCTTCTGCACAGTTGATTGATCTTTTGAGGCCTAATCCTTCGATCTTTGTTGGGGCATCGTCATTTCTTCATTTCCATGTCTTCCAAACTTCTAGTCTTTCATTCATATTCATTCCATTCCCTCATTTCTCACGTTTCGCTGCATCTTTTCAGTCAGGCTGGGGCATGTTTCATTGCCTAATGGTTAACCTATTTGACCCTTACATTCGATTGTGATTTCATTCTGATTTGATCAAATCCTTATCAATTCGCTGTTCTCCTCTCTACCTGATTTCGATTTCAATTCTGAGGGGGCAGTACCTATGGGATTCTCATCCCCAATTGCTTGATTCTCTTGATTCAGACATCTTTTGTGAGCTTCTGCTCAAATTTGAGATTCTTATCTCCTACTTTGAATGTGATCCCAAATCGACCTCATGTTCAAAGGCCTTTGTTTATGTTTTGTCCGGATGTGATCCCGAATCGACCTCACATCTAAGTTATTTTGTGATCCCAAATCGATCTCACATTTTAATTCTTCTTTGACTGCATGTGTTCCCAGATCGATCACACATTAGTCAAAGAGGGGCAAATGTATGCACCCTAAAATGGTCGCCTAGACTTTGGGCCCCATTTATTTGATTTATCAATCCTGAATCATTTTTATCAATAATCAATATTTTCAACAATATCAATCTCTTGATCAAATCCTAATTTCAATCATATATTAGATTTTTATCCTTGGGCTAACCATTTATCCTAAGTCTTTATTTGATTAAAAGGAATATTTCCTCCCTTTTTGATTAAATAAAAAGCCCCCACTTTCCTCTTATCCTAAGTTGCACAAATAAAGTATTATTCATATTTTATAAAAAGGAGAAAAGCACTTTTGTCTCACATGAGGCTCAAAAGTCAACACTTCACTCTCATTGGAGGATACTTGTGCACATGGATTGCTCCTCTTTCAAGCTCCACCACTGATTAAGACTTTTTGCCTCTTAATCTCCATGGTCTATTTCACTTCATTTCTTATAAAAGGAGAGCTCTCTCCTCCATTTGCATATCCACTTGTTTTATGCTAATGTTATGCTGCAGGTTTTAGGTGCATTTGGAGTTTGAAGACATTGAAGACTTGTTGCTTTCATCATCTAGTTCATATTTGCTTTCATAGTTGCATAATAATGGCATTCTTAGTGTAGATTTCCTTTTATGCAATAGAATAAGCTCACATAGTCTAATTAGGAAGGCTTGGTAATACTTGTTCTTTCCTTTCATAGCATAGTTTGTACTTCCATTTTCATAGCATAGCTTGCACATTTGCATTCTCATTCTTAGCTTGCATTGCATTGCATTTCCATTTGATTCTTGGAGATATTGGCATTGTTGCCCTTGTCTTCACTTGAATCTCTCATTGTGTGGTTGACTAGCAAGGTCACAAGTTTGTAGCTCTAGCTGAGAGCAATTTTCAACCTTGCAACTTCATACATAGAGAGCTATGAGCCGCTTTGTGAGGCCTCATTCTTGAGCAACCTTGCATGTAATGGTTCATAGAAGTGCACCTTTTTAGTATGTACACATACAAGAAACTGAAATATTATGCAGCAACACACCACCCACTCATCAAGAAGAAGCATTGACTAATGATGACAAAGAAAAAGAAAAAATAGAAAAAGAGGAAGAAAAGAAAGAAGAAGAAAAGATAAAAGAAGGTGAGAAAAAGGATGAAATGTCAATAGAGCAAGAAGTGTTGGATAACACTCCCATCACTCCTTCAGCAGCATTGTTGTCAAGTTTGACACCTGACACATCCAATTTGGACTCATGGAGAGAAGAAGACCTAATTAAGTTCGACATCTTAGCTATGGAGAAAGCTAAAGAAAATCAAGTAATGAGGAATCCCCTCCTGGTAGAATAAGTAAACATTTTGAACAATCTGTTACCAAAGGACACGAAAGTGTCAAAGATAAACTTGGTTGATGATGTGAGTACAGTCATCTCACATTTCAAAAGCAACTTCTCAAGCCTTGAAGAATCTACATCCCTAGTTGCAGAAGAAAAGTATTTGAAGAAGAGATTGAATGAATTGATCAGTAACTTTGCACTTGACCTCAAATCCCTCAAGACTAGTCAAGCATCCCTAAAAGAATTTGTAGATCAAGGAAGAAAAATCATTGCAGAATGCATCGATCAAGATAAGCTCACCGATGCTCATTTCAAGAAAATAAAAGAGGTTGAAGCTATGATTGAGCAAGTAAAGATTTCAGTGAAAGACACATCCATAGATGTGAACATGTGAAATAATGTCCACCAAAGTCAGATAGACAAAATTGAGAAGGAAGAAAAGGAGATGACAAAGTTAAGGGCTAGACAGACTCAGTTGAGGAATGCTCTTGCACCCTCATTAGACATTCTAAATCAAAACATCAAGGAGATTGACGCCACCATGATAACCTATGATCAAGGTCCTTCCATATATTTTAAGAAGATGGAGAAGCTTCAATATGCATTATGCACCCATCTCCAGATAGTAAACTCTTTGGTCACATTTTGGAAGAAGGAGATCTAGAACCTAAAGGTTGCATATCTGGATGTTTTCCCTCTGTGAGTATGTATAGATACAGTTTTTTGAAACACCTTTGTCATTAATCACAAAGGGGGAGTTGTGTATAGAATATGGATCATAATATGTATAGGGAGATATAAGTATATGTATAGATGACAAAAAGTTTTTGGTATTAAGGACAGTTAGCAACTTGGCCATATTCCTTTGTTGCCATCAATGAAAAAGGGGGAGATTGTTAGAAACTTGTCTATATTGATGTATATGACTTTATATAGTGTTTTAATTATGGAAACAAAGTCATATAGTAGTTTGGAGTCAATGCACTTGATGAGAAGATCAGAAATCAGTTAAGTGTTGAAGACTGGACAGTGTAAAGAGTTCTAGTAGCTCAAAGCATCAGTGCACATGCGTACAAAAGAACTATGGTATGCACCATACAAGTTAAGTTGGTTAGATTATATTCATGCTTAGTCTATGATTGCATGATCATATGTGCAAGGATGAGAAAGATACAGTCAGTTGAAGTTGCACAGTCAGTGTGTGCCAATAAAGAACAGAGTAAGCAGCCGACAGTTATCATTTTGAGTTGCGACTATATTGTAATATTATAAAGGCTATGCGCCTATTGTAATTAGGTTGCCGACATATATATATGTTTGATTATAAACACGCTTAAGCCAATTCATCTGGAAGTGTTGTATGTAATAGGTTTAAGGGCTGACCTAGTTGTTTAATTTATATGCACATATAAATATAAGATGCACCCATTATATTTGGTATGGAAGTTGATAGAGAGTTGTGATAAGTAGAGCAGAAGTGTGCGAAGACACTATAAGATGTATTAGAGCTTTGCAAGAGGTCAAAGCATCACTGCATCAAAGGAATTGATTTGACAAGGAGTGTCACAGTGACAGTTCATCCAACAGATATAGTGTGTATCTGACATCAGAAGGTTGTAGCCTTCACTATTTGAGCAGTGAGCTCTAGGACAGTGCATCTACTCCCCTAACAGGGACTATTGTAAAAGACTCCTAACAGGGTTCAACCCTTGACAAGGTCTATTATACTTAAAGCATTGTAAAGAAACTTCTAATAGGGTTAAGGATCTTCTAACAAGGATCACAAATCACTAGTACAAAATATTAGTGGGTGTCAATTCCCACCAGGGTTTTTACCCATTTGGGTTTCCCCGTAACCATATTGGTGTCATGTGTTGATTTCATGTTTCATGTTTATATGAATGTTTAATTCAGTACTTAAGCATTTAAGCTCAGTATAAAGATTAAAGTGAAAAGTTAAAATATAGTGAACACTAATTCACCCCCCCCCCCCCAGTGTTCCCATTCCTAACATATGTTTCTTTTGAACATCTTGTTGATCATGGACCTACTCTTCCTTTATTGGCGGTTCTATGGTTATTATTTCTACCAGCTCTACTGGTGTGTTGGTTGTTGAGGGTTTTGGTGATCATGTCCCTCTTGTTGGGGTTAATTTTTTCCCTATGTTAGAAGCTTGTTGGTTTGTCCTACTCCTTTGTTGGGAGTTGGTTCTTCTATCTTGAATTCATTGTGCTGGCAGGAAGAGGCATCAAGAGTTGAAGATGGTTGGATCATTGTTAAAGGTAAACAATCTAATAAGTCCTCCTCTTCTTTCGACATGACCCTTCTATCCCATAAAAAGGGGTCTAATGGATAGCATTGTTGCTATCTTCTTTAAACTTTTGCTTCTTATGGTTCTATTTTGCAGTGTTCTTGGTTTGATGTTAGGCCTTTGTGCCTTTTATTTTGGTTGGCTTGTTTCATTTTGAGAGACTTCAATGTTCTATCTTAAGTTTTATTTGTTAAAGGGTTTCAGGGCCCCTTCAAAATTTGTTGTTACCTTAATTAAAAACTCTTGAAGTCAAGAAATTTTGTAGTCATCATCTGTGATAAGCCCATGTAGTAATACCCTAAGTGAAGGTATCTCAATTTTGATTGGTAGGATGGCTTCAGAACTATAGACCAATGAAAATGGCTAGCCCCTGTAGGTGTTCTAATGCTTATTTTGTGAGCCCATGGAGTTGGATTGATATGTAGATGCCAATTTCTTCTTGCTTTATTGGCCGTGCGGTGTAGGATTTTCAGGATTGTTTTATTTGAGGCCTCTGCTTGTCCATTTCCCTGAGAATAGTAGATTAAGAAGGACCGATGTGTGATATGGAATCTATCACAGAGCTCATCAATGCCACTATTTTTGAAGTGGCCTCTATTGTCTGTGACAATCAAGGAGGGAATACCGTATCTATAGATGATGTAATTAAGGATAAACATAGTTATCTACTTTCATGTTGCTTTAATGAGAGGAACAATTTCAACCCATTTGGTAAAACACTCATTAGTTGTTATGATGAACTTGTGGTTATTAGAAGATGAAGGATATAAGATATGTTCCACAAGGTAAAAAGCCCATCATTAAATTGCCAATGAGTAATAAAAGGAAGTGTGTACAAGGGAATGTACCTTCATAGAATTAGTATTGACAATAAATGAAATAGTAACTAAATAAACCACAATTATAACAACTATTTAGCAAATTAATGATCAATTGGGAATCCTATGGCTCTCTATCTAAGAGTGTTAATAGAATCTCTTAGCAAGCTACCATTAATGACAGTCCTAGAATGAGAAATGATAAAGATTAAGCTAAAGCTGACAATTAGATCAAAGTAAATGTTAATTAAGCTCTTAAAATGCCTTTATAGCTATAAAATGCAAGAGGTTTAATGCAATTCTCATATGTGTGGTTATGAATTGTGAGGATTTTGGTCTTCCTTTTATAGATTTTCCCAATGGCAGGGGGTGTAGTGTAGTTGATCATGATTAAGCCTTGGTTGAGTCCTTGGTTCCACCTTTTGAATACAATGCAAAGTTTGTGTCCTCAAAGCTTGGGACAAGAAGACAAGATGAATGGACAAGATTCTTTTTCACTTTGAGTGATTGAGATGGAATTTGGCTTGATCCATGTGAATGCCTTTCCTCAAATCCTATTGATTAATTGGATTTCTCTCCTTTTGGGTTGTTGAGGAAAATTAGGATTTATTAATTGATTTAAATTGATTTGTTTAGCTATGTACCCCTTGAATGGGTTGAATTTGATTTAATCCAAAATTATACAATTAATTGATTTAATTGCACTTTGATTTGATTGCACTTGATTAAAATACTCTCAATTTTGATTTATCTTGAATGAAGACTTGATTTGAATTTTGATTGGCTAATTATGCATTGTGATTCAATTGTTTCAATTATGTCCTTGATTTTCTTTGATTTGACTTGATTTATCATTAAATTGTCTTTGTCCATTTTCAAGTGATTACAAATGCCCCTCTTTGAGTTGACATGCGAAGCATGTCGATTCAAAGAATACTGTGATTTTGCTTGATGATAGGTCCCGATTCCTTGATGGTCGATCTTTGATATTCATTTGATGTCTTTCGATGGTCGATCCTTGATTTCTGATACGAGATTGATGCAGATTTGATTGATTTGATACCCTTGATGCAGTTATGATGATTGTTCTTTGATGGTTGTTCTGATGATGGATCCTTGATATGATCTTAGAATTTGATGAAACATTATGATATGATGCCTAATTTGATGATTGTTCTTGATGCGATGCCCCATTCGATTGACTACGAAAAATTTCCTGATAAAAGCTTTTGCTTTGATTTTATGATTAGTCTTTTGATTCTTGATGATGATACTACTGATTATCCAATGGTATGCCCCCTCGGAAATGAAATAAAATTTAATCATTGTTTGATAATATCTATGATTTAGGTTAATTTGTGTCGATTTAATTCACTTTTTATGGAATTTTATTTTATTTCCGATATTGATGTTTGGTCCGTTTGATTTCAAATGCCCCTATTTTGGTTAATCTAATGATAAATTCACTTTATTAGGTCAATTTTAGTGAAATAGTCCTCTCTTAGGTCAAAGTTACCTCTTTTTAGGTCAAAAGACTATATAAAGGGGTCAAAATCCCTTTTTCACTATTCATTTTACCTCCACTTTTCACTTTTTCTCTCTCTGATTCCTTTGACTTTTCACGATGTTTGTCCCCATTCGTGAGCATCGGTTCGAGAAATGCCACCGCTATCAGCGTTTGCCTGGCTCAGGACCTCCGGTGAGTCCATATACCTCTTCAATTTTTCTGTTTATGCATTTTATTCAAATTTTTTTCTAAATTTTCCTGGTAAACAACGCTGTTTTTCTCTTCTTTTTTTTTCCTGAAAGTGCAATTTTGCTTATTTTAATGGCACTTTTGCCTTTGAAATTACGCTTTTGCACTTTTGATGGTTGCTTCCGTGAATTGGTTGAGCACTTTCGCTCACCCAATTTGTGCCCTTTTTCACTTTTACTATGTATAGGTGCACTTTTGATCATATTTGTGCTTTTACAAATTTTAAAGAGCGCTTTCGCAATGTTTTTGAGCGCTTTTAATTATTTTCCCGCTTTTAAAACATTAAAGAGCACTTTCACACATTTAAGCAGCGCTTTTGAATTTTTAGGCTTTTACACCATGAAATAGCGCTTTCACTCTGCAATTTTTTTGAATTTTGTTTAAGTCCACTTTTTGCTTTTCTTTGATGTTGTCAATCAGTTGACAGGTTAAGTTCCCAATCTTGATTTTTTTTAACAAGTTGTGATAGTCAGTATGAGTCAATTATAGTTGGAATGTCGTTTGTCAATCTAGATTCAGATGATGGGTGAGAATAAAATTTCAATTCTATCTGAGTAGAAACATGAAATTTGATTGTGATTTGATAGGTTTATAAATTTTTGATCGACTTAGGATAGTCCCAATATTAGTGATTTCAATTCTGATGTGTTTGAACTTGCTTTTTGTAGGAGGATCTTGGGTCTTTATGTATTTGTGGTGTGTATCCTCTATTGTGGAGTATGATCCCGAACTTGAGTGTTGTTGATCGTTGACCCATTAGTTGGTGTGGCTTGTCCTTTCTTCTCTATCTTCCTCAATTCTGAGTGAGTCAGGGTCTTATTAGTGCTACGGTTGTGCATTGGCACTCAGACCATAACACCTTTCATCTTCCCATGGGGGAGATGATGATCACACCAGAGGATGTATATCGCATTCTGTGATTGCCTACTCAAGGAGAGCTTGTCTATTATGATTTTGTTTATGATGGCTCAGCATGTTGACGAGTCTTCAATGATCCTACCATTGGTGATCGACATATCTAGTGGGCTCAATTCATTTCATTTCCTATTTTACCAGCTGCTCTTGGTACTCTGATTGGTGGTTTCCTTCTTCCTGATAGGCGTGGGCATGGATTTTTTGTTAGGTGGGGTCCCATTCTAGAGGATTTGATGGCAGATCCTCATTAATTTGATTGGGGTTCTTGCTTGTTAGCTTAGTTATATCATGAGTTACATACTGTTGTATATAGACATTCTACTACTTTGACTGCGGGAGCTATCCTATTACAACTTTGGACTTGGGATCATATCCTAGTGACACGTCTTGTTACAGCGCAAGATCATCAGCTAGGTTGGCCTTTTGCTTAGATGTACGATGGTATCATTATCCAGACCCACATGGGTAAGTTGGATTATTGGCAACATGTTATTGATGATATGGATACTGTTACTTGGCGCCCTTATCTTGGTTGCGAGGCTTGGCTAGAGGATGATAGTGAGCTTCCTTACATGTTCTACCCTCGTTGGATGATCAGACATTCTGCATTTGTTATAGAGAGATTTTGCTTTCACTGTGTTTTCTGTTAGTATGGGCATGTTCAGGATATGCCACAGGGAGTAGCTATGTATGCTCGTGTATAGGCCAAGAGGTCATTGTGGGGCCCATGTGTAGATTTTGGTACAACTGTACGAGAGATTTGGTATCATCCTTGGTCTCCTAGGTCACAGGTCATGGATGAAGGTATCACTAATGAGTATGGTGCTTGCTTACATCGATATCCTTTTCCTAGGTTCACAGATCCTGCCGAGAGGATTCCCACCATTGAGGAGTTATCAGATGGGGATGATGGTGCTGGTGGAGATGGTGATGATGATGGAAATGATGGAGATGATTTTTGTTGCTCTGATTCCTCCTAGGGCTAGTGATTAGGTGAGGGGTCGACGGGTTGATAGAGTTTTACATCAGGTTGCCAGAGATTTGGTACATAGGCCTTGAGCTAGGTGACAAAGAGCTATTGATGTAGATATAGCATAGGTATTACTTGACTAGGCATAGGGTGCTCCTGCTCAGAAGGTTGTTCCTCCTATTGTTCCTTAGGCTCCTTCAGCTCAGGCACCTACTTCTGCTTCGATGCCTTCATCTTCTTCGCATCCATCTTCTTCTCAATTTGTTCCATCTTTAGCAATGTTGTCTTCTTCTATTCCACTTCCACAATCTTCTGCAGCACAGGGTCATGCCCCAGCCTCAGCATCAGATGTTGCATCTTTGCAGACTCAAATATCATCCATACATCAACAAGTTTCATAGATGAGCTCAATGATGTAGACTTTCATGGCTGCTATGAGTCAGCATGGCTTACAGGCTAGTTCGAGTTGGCCTCCTGATAGTGCTCTCGGTTCTGATTGTACTGATGGTGTTGATGACTTTGTTGCTTGAGATCTCTTTGATAGACATGATCTTTCTCTTCCTTGTTATTATCGAGACATTGGACTCTTGTTGTATCATTTTTTATCGATTGATGTTGTTTATGTTGATACTTTGATAGCTATCGGACCTTGCTTTTATGATGATGTTATAGACTTTGATATCTTGTTCATTTATGATGATGGTACTGTGGACTCTGATACTTTCTTTGATATATTTTACTATATATGATGTCATTATGTGTTGGATACATTTTTCAGGTGTTTTTCATGATATGCAGCTCTATATGATTCTATTTCCTATATGCTTTGTTTGATGCTTTTCAGAATGCAATTTTCAATGTATGCACATGTCCTAATGATGTTTAAATGTTTTGTCTTACGTATGCCATAGAATAGATGAATGCAATGTTACTTTAATGATTAGGTGTTAGATAGATAATGATTAATGAATCTAATGAATGCATTTCTTGTGATATGTAAATGTGATAAGTCTATGGATGTTTTTCACTTGATAGGCAAATGTAATGGAATGATGCAATGATCATGGGATTTTAATGAATAATGATATATGCAATATGAATGGATGATTCTATCATATATGATATTTAATATTTAATGATCTTAATGGATGCAATGATTGATTTCTAACTAATGCAATGCACTTAATGAATGCACCTTAAGTGAGATGAATGCAATCTAAAGATTTTAATAAACTTCAAATGGATGCCATTTAATGATAAGAATGAACTTTAAATGGATGCAATCTAATGATAATGCAACTTAATGATTAAAATTTTGGACGCATTTAAATGTATGCAAGGTTTAATGAAGATGATTTAATCAATTCAAATGAACTAATGAAATGCTTTTTAAAAAAAATTTCCAACACATTCGATCTTATATAGTTGGTTTTTGATAATCCTTTGATTTTTTATTTGAGTACACCCCCTTTTTATTTTCCTCTTGCAAATTAAGCTAAGAAAGGAAAAATAATATACAATGCACTTAATCTAAGATGTATGCAACTAACTGTCATTATTCAAAATTTGGAGCTTATAATCATCATTGAGCATTTTTGGAATCTCATTTTAGTACAACCATCACTAGTTCAACTATGATGATATGAATACTTTTTTTACCTCTTTATTTACTTTCCCATCTCTCTTCGGTATGACTATCATTGATTGAAGCCAATCATGAGAGTGCGAATACCGATTTTGTCAGATTCTATGTTGCAAGTGGATTTTGGTATTATGATATTGAAGATCAAAATAGCCAAGGTATCCTTTTGCGTAAACAAGCAAAAATCTCCATTTTATCCTATGTACAAGTCCTTGATGATTCTTTGATGATCATGTCCTTAGAAAAATAATACATGATTTAAAACTTTGATTTTAAGACAATCATTCAGAAATCAAGAAAAATATCATCCTTTCATCCTAGCTTGTCTAGTCTAAAACTTTCATCGATTCACTAGAAAGACATGATTTCATCAATTGAGTCAACACTTAGAAAAATATTTGCAATATTATTCAAATCCATATTTCAAGTGTAGTTTCATCCATTTCATACTTTTAATCCTGATAAAGGTAAGGTCATGTAAGATCTTGGATCAAATTTTGCTTTCAAGTTCAAATTGGATTAGAATGTAGATTTGATTAAGTGTTCCTCTTTCGAATTTTGATGAATTGATTCCATGATTGAATAAAGCTCACTTTGATGAATCCTTTCTCCTTTTGAGTAGATTGCCCCTAGTTCAAGATAATTTCATTTGTGGGACTTAGGACTATTTGCAGATTATGTGACCAAAATCTTGAGGTATTTGCAAATGCAACTGTGGAGTTTTATTATGCAATATATACAAATGCTGGTGAATGCAATATTTACAAGGTGACCTTTTAAGTATGCGACTGACTTGGACTTTCAATGGTGCCTATTTACTAGATTTTCACCAATTGAATGGATCTTGCTCTTTTTTTTAAAGCTTTTCTCTTTTTTTGCTACCAAGGTGCCTATTTGCTAGGTTTTCACCAAGGCACTTTTTCTATTTTTTTTTTTTTTTTCTATTTTTCTCTTTTTCAATCTTTTTTTTCATATCATCAAGGCACCTATTTGCTAGGTTTTCACCAAGACAACATCTTTTTGAGGATCATATATGAATGTTTTTGTTTTCTTCATGCTCAATTTTTCACTATTTTTGATCTTTTATGCTTTTCAAATTATTTTTGGTATTTTCAAGATCTCTTTTGACTATGTACAATAAATATGATGCTTATCATCTGATTTTTGATACTCTTTATACTCTTTCATCTACCTCATGTATAGAAACTCTTTAGATGAATGCTATTGATAGGTTCTTGCAGCTCTTCTCCATCACAATATGCTAGTTTGTAGGTGTCGGTCCCAAAATTTTCAACAATGATAAATGGTCCTAACTAGTTTGCTTCCCATTTTCCTTTCTTTTCTCTTTCTGCTTGATTTGTGGGATTCTCTCACAAAACTAGGTCACCTATTTGAAATGTTCTTGACTTGATGTGCTTATTGTAAGTCCTTGACATTCTATTTTGGTACACCTTCAAATGATCAAATGCTTACTTTTGTTTCTCATCTAAGAGTTCTAGTTCTTGCAGTCTAGAAACCCTATAGTCTTCCTCATTTATCAAACCATGAAGAGACACCCTCAAAGATGAAAGTTCTACATCTAATGGAAAAACTGCTTTTGTTCCAAAAACTAAGGAAAAAGGTGTAGCTCATGTTGACATTCTTATGCTTGTTCTATAAGCCCACAAGGTCGGGTTTATTTTGATGTGCCAATCTCTACCTAAATTATCCACCGGTCTCTTCAAAATTTTCAAAATGTTTTTATTTGTTGCCTCGGCTTGCCCATTACCTTGGGGGTAATAGATTGAAGAAGAATGATGAATCATGTGAAACTTTGTGCATAATTCTTTTAGGTCTTTGTTTTTGAAATGCTTTACATTATCTGTTATAATAGCATGAGGTATTCCATATCTACAAATAATGTGATTGAGTATAAACAAATATATCTACTTTCCCATTGCAGTTGATAAAGGTACAAGTTCCACCCACTCGGTAAAGTACTCTGTTGCCATGATGATGAATTTATGACCATTCGAGGATGGTGGGTAAATCATGCCTATTAGGTCTAGACCCCATTGATAAAACAACCAAGGTGTTGTCATCGGATGAAGTTCTTGTGTGGGCACATGTATCAAGTTTCCATGGAATTGACACTTTCTACAAGTTTTTGCAAAATTACAAGTGTCTTTCTCCATCGTAGGCCAAAAATATCCTATCCTAAGAAGTTTCTTAGCTAGGGTTAATCTGTTCGAGTGTGATCCACATATTCCTTCATGGATTTCTCGCAAGGCTACGTTTGATTCCTCTTCTTCTAAACATCTAAGGAGTATTCTATCTAAACTTTTGTGATACAATGTTTCAGAAATTCTGGTGTATCAGGTGGCTTGGCGAATGAAACTTTTCTTTTGATTCCTGGTTTGGTCTATGGGAAAGATTTGATCTTTTAAGTAAGTGTAAATAGGTCCATACCAAGGTGATTCATTTGTAGTTAACAAGAAAATGGTATAAGGGTGGGTAGGGTCAAACGCGGGTTGATCTACTTCTTCTACCAGGAATTCATATCTGGCACTCTAATCAGGCATTTGTAGAAGTGAAGCCAAAGTTTCCATTGCATCCGTTGCTTTGTTCTTTTCTCTTGGCACTTGCTCAAAAGTAATAAGTATGAAATACTTCTTAAGACTTTCCACCATGTTTTTGTAGGGTACCAATTTGTCATCCTTTGTCTGATATTCTTCATTGACTTGATTAATGTCTAATTATGAATCTCTATAAACCTTTAGTTCTATCACTTTCCACTTTAATGCCAACTTGATTCCAATAACCAAGGCTTCATATTATGCTATATTATTGGGTCATGGAAATAACAATTTGTAGGATTTATAGATAGTAGAGCCTTGAGGAGTGATTAGAAGTATGCCTGCTCCTGATCCATGTTGAGTGTATGAACCATCAAAATATAGTTGCCATGTTTTTGCCTCAACATTCACAATCTCTGAATTTGGGAATTCCACTTGGATGGGATGATCATCTTGAAGTGGTGCTTCTACTAATTGGTCAGCAATGACTTGCTCTTTGATTGATTTTCTATCAACATATTCTATGTTGAACTCACTTAGCACCATAACCCACTTTACTAGCCTTCCATTTAATGTTGTTTAACTAAGTAGATACTTCAAAGGGTCAATTTTGGAAATGAGCCTTATCTTGTGGGATAGCATATAATGGCATAATTTTTGGGAAGCAAAAACTATGGCCAAGCATACCCTTTCCATGAATGTATATTTAAGCTCGTATTTGACCAAGGTTCTACTTATATAGTAAATTGCCTTTTCTTTTCCTGTTTCATCTTCTTGTGCTAAAAGTGCCCCCAATGAATTCTCCATTGCTGAAATATATAGGATCAAGGGCTTGCCTTTGATAGGTGGCATCAAGATTGGTGGGTTCATGAGATATTTATTTAATAGATTAAAGGCTTCTTCACACTTTTCATCCCATTTGAAAATTGTATCTTTATGTAGAAGTTGGGTGAAATTATGACATTTTTCAGCTAATTGGGAGATAAATCTCCTAATGGATTGTATCCTTCCTTGTAGAGACCTCATCTGACTAATGTTTTTAGGTGCTTCCATCTCCATAATAGCCTTTACTTTAGCAGGATCCACCTCTATTCCCTTTACAGATACAATGTAGCCTAGTAGTTTGTCGGATTGGACTCCAAATGCACATTTCTTTGGATTAAGACTTACTTTGAATTGCTCTAATCTTTCAAAAAAATTTGCCAAAATTGGTAGGTGCTCTTTTATTGAGTGAGATTTAGCTAATATGTCATCCACATAATCCTCCATGAATTTATGCATAATATCATGAAATATTGTTGTCATCGCTCTTTGATAGGTCGCTCTGACATTCTTCAACCCAAAAGGCATGACATTCCAGCAAAAAGTACCCCATGCACATGTAAAAGCTATCTTATCTTGGTCTTCTGGTGCTATCTTTATCTGGTTATATCTATTGAATCCATCCATGAGTGAGAACATAGAATGTCCTGTTGTTAGGTCCACAATGGCATCAATACTTCGAAGTGGGAAGTCATCTTTAGGACATGCCAAGTTTAAGTCTCTAAAATCTGTGTAGATTTTGATGGATTTATCTACTTTTGATACTAGTAATATATTTGAGATCCATTGTGCATAATCAATGGCCCTTTAAATACCACCTTCAATAATTTTTCTAACTCCACTTTGACAAGTAGTGCTATATGTGGATGCATCTTCCTTAACTTTTGCTTAATAGGTTTTGCTCCTTCCTTGATATTTAGATGATGCATTATCAGATTTGGATCTAGTCTCAGAATATTGTCATAAGACCATGCAAAGTTAACTTGTCTTTCCTTAAAGAACTTGATGAATTCCTTTCTCTCTTCGCTAGATAGGGATTCCGCCAGGTGAATGATCTTCGGCTTAGTTTCTGATCCAATGTTTATCTTTTCTATTGGCTCAATTAAGATCAGAGATATTTCTTCATAATGTTTTGGTAGAACATCCAAACTCCCTTCCTTAGGTGCCTCAATTGGGTTTTCACCTTTGGAAACATCCTTTATTTCTTTCTTTTGGATCTAATGTTTCCACAACATGGTTTTCAACACTCGATTCTTTTCCTTTTTTATTTTTTGTGTTTTTATCATTTTTTCTCGGATTGAAAGTTTAGATGCTCCCCTTGATCAATTCTTCCTGATATTCCATGATAGAAGAAGGTTCAATCGCGTTAAGGTATTGGGACACCACATTGTCATTTAAGAAAATTGGAAGGGTAGTTGGCTCAATGGCATTCCATTCGATTAATTCTGGGTGTATGAGAGTTAATGGGTCAATACTTGGGTTTGTTTTAATGGGGTTTAAGGTTAACACCTCGTTGGATGGCTCATACATTGTATCGTGCAAGTCTATGATATGGGCTTCCTCTAAATGTTCTAAAGAAGAAGGATCAAAGTCCTCCTCACTAGATTCCTCTAGGGTTTCCATTGGATAAAACTCATGTGGATTAAACCTAACATTTGATTCTTCCATAGTAGGTCTCCATGAAGGAATGTAGGGTTCACCTACCCATTGATTTATCTCTATTGCTATACTAGACACATCATTTAGGATCACTTGGTTAGAACTAGATGCTTGATTTGAACTTGATTCTGTTATTGGTCCTTTATCTTTGGTAGAAGTATAGGTATGAATAACATCAATACCCTTATCATGGCATGAATCATTTGACAAAGTATCCCATTCCCACTCATTAGAATCCTCATCACTATGAGATTATAATTGCAATATTTAACCACGAAGTTTAGGATAATGTTTTTGGGCGTATCCTTCCTCAAGATACCCTAATCCTATTTTCTCCTTGGAATTCATCGTGTTGATTCTATGGGTTCAATGAGCCCTTCATTCATTTTTCCCAAAGGTCCTTGACCTTTGTACCCCAACTTTTGCATGATTTGAAACCCTTTCCCATATTGATGTGTGGGAATGGTTACATTTTGAATATGTTTGACATGGGCACTTGATTCTTCATCTTTATATAACCAATTTAGGATCTCATTGTTTTCTTCATCCATGGTAGATGATGTACTTGGCCTCACAAAATTTTCATTATATTTATGAGGTATATTTTAGGGTTTTCCATAGGACTTGGGTGATAAAGGTAAGTCCATCATAGATAAGGAGTATTCACCTACGCCCTTTTGCTTGATCTTGCATTGCTTATCAAAATTATTCATCATTTGGTCCATTTTTTGATAATGTGCCTCTTTGGTATACACTTGGATAGCTTTGGTATGTTATTCTTTTGGGTCTTCAATAATATTATCCTCACCAACCTTCTTTTTTCCTTTAGTTGATGTAGTTAGGTTAGTGAGTTTTTGTGTGTCTTCAATAACAATCTCTTCTTCCATCTTTTCTTTTCCCTTCAATAATGGGATGTCCTTGGAACTTTTCCCTTGCTTCATTTGGTTAGGTATAGACCCTTCTATATTATGTGGGAATAAGGAATCATTGATAGGCTTAATATTGTTACAATGTTGGAATGGGTTTAGGTCCCCACTTACCATTATCTCTTACCCTAGATAAGGAAATTTTAGGCATTGATGATAAGTAGAAGGAATGACCTACATTTCATGGATCCATGGCCTTCCTAACAAGATATTGTAAGTTAAATTTAAGTCTAACACTTGGCATATGGTCTCTTTTTGCATGGGACCAACACTTATGGGTAACACCACGACTCCTTTTGAAGCTCTTTCTTCATCATCGTAGGCTTTTATGGTTATCTTTTTCTTAGGGTCGATAGCCTCCTCAGAAAATCCTAGGGCTTTTACTAGGTTAAGGGTACAAATGTTTAGGCCATCTCCTCCATCTATAAGGACTCTTTTCACCCTATGCTTATGAATCAAAAATTGTATGTGTAGAGGTAGATTTTGAGGATGATTAAGGGACATGTCATCTTATTCGGAAAATGATAGGCAATGGGGTGCAATTAAATTTCCTACCATATTTTGAAATTTGTCTACCTCCAAATTTAGAGGCACATTAGTTTCCAATAAGGCTTTCTCCAAGATATCTTTATGAGTTGGTGATAGTTTGAGCAATTCAAGAATAGAGATTTGTGTGGGAGTTCTTTGTAATTGATTAATCAAGTTGTATTGTTTTGATGATGAGGTTGAAGCTTGGTTTGATAACACAATTTTTGGAACATTGGCAAGTAGAATAATTTTTGATGCTTGCCCCCTAGTGACAACATTTGATGATGCTTCTCTTGATTTATCCTTTACTATGATAACATTTATGGTATGATCCTCTTCTCTTAGAGTGTTTAGCATGTTATCATAAGTATGAGCAAAATT
This sequence comes from Chamaecyparis obtusa, assembly GCA_027943335.1. Classification (NCBI taxonomy): domain Eukaryota; kingdom Viridiplantae; phylum Streptophyta; class Pinopsida; order Cupressales; family Cupressaceae; genus Chamaecyparis; species Chamaecyparis obtusa. The sequence continues at coordinate 1,027,326 of BSBK01004130.1, forward strand.
CACTTTCTCATTGCCCTTTTTTTTTATTTTGATTAGCATTAGATGACTCACCCTTTTAATGATTCAAAAAGGGGTTCTTGAAAGCTGTGTGGTCCTCATTGTTTTGAGGTCCTTCAATTTTTATGGTTCCATTATCTATCAAATCTTGCACCAAGTGTTTTAATCTCATGCATTCGCTAGTTGGATGACCTCTATTTCGATGGTATTCACAATGATGAGAGTTGTTCCACCAATTAGGTTTGACTTGAGGTTCATATTCTCTTACATTGGGTAATGTGATGATCTTATTGGCAACCAAAGTCCTTAATGCATTCTCCAAAGGTTCACCTAAATAGGTGAATTTTCTCTTGTTAAAAGTGGAGTAAAAGGATTTGGGCTTATTCCCATTAGCATTATTGTTAGAATTATTGGCATTATTGTTGGAATTGTTGGCATTGCTATTGGAATTAAATGGAGCTTTGTTTGATTGATTAACATTGTTTGAAAAATTAGCTCCATATGGTAAGGTAAAAGGGGTTGCCTTCAAGTGGTGGGCCTCCACAATTCCATCATTCACAAGGTTTTTGTTGTTATTCTTTATCCATGACTTGGACTTATCATTGTGATTGTTGGACCCTTGATTATTGATATATTTAGGCACATAATTATTATTTTTGTTGTTGGTGTTATTGGATTTGTTATCTTTAAATAATTTGATTTCACCTCTCTTGACCAAAACATCCTCAATCTTAATCCCATTTTTGATGAGTTTTTCAAATGTTGGGGGACATTGGAGTTGTAGTCTATAGTTCATTTCCATGGTCAATTTGTTTTTAAAGATTTCCTTCTTCTCTTTCTCGGGGATACTTCGTGGATACCTTGCGAAAATGATCCTCCATCTTTGTAGGAATCCTAAGAAGGATTCTCCATCTTTCTATTTGGTATCACACAACTTGAGCATAGTAATTTCATGCTCAATATTATAAGAATAATGGGTCACAAACTTGGAGGCTAGTTCCTCAAAGGTCTTTATTCCTTGGGGTAGTTTTGAAAACCACTCCATGGCGAGTCCTCCTAAGCTTCTAGGAAAGAGTCTCATTAGGTATGTATCATTGTGCATGAACTCAATACTTAGGGCACAAAACTCCCTTAGATGATCTTGTGGGTCTATTTTACCCATATATTTATCATACTTAGGAAAAATGGTGTTAAAGGGAAAGGACACCATAACTAAGCTTTTGTCAAATGGGAAAGGACACAAAGCTTCAATGGAAAAGGCCTTAGGTTCAGCTGCCTTCTTCATGGTATCAATTTGTTCTTGAAAGGCCTTTATCTACCTATTCATAACATTCATGGGGTTATCTTGTTCTTGGTCTTTCTTAAGTTGTTCGATATCAAAATCATGGGGAAGCTTTACTCCCGCTTGAGCTAGGCTTAGGAAAAACTTCTCCCTATTCTTATCTATTAATTTCTCCATGACCTCTAAGAATTCATGATCTTGGGCTGCTCTTTCAACTCTCTCTTCAAGAGTCTCTTTGGGACTATGATTGGTATTGTTGGTATTATGATTCCCTCCTTGTTGGTAGTTATGATATGCAGAATTTCTATCCATCCCTCCAAGTCTATTTTCAAATAAGTTTGTGAAAATTTATTCTTGATTAGGACCTTCGAAAAGACTTTAGTACTCAACTTCTTGTCCTTTGTTTGCAAAAAGAGTACTATCTCCTTGTAAAGATACCCTATATGTTTGGGACCGCATGGAAATCGACATCCAACAAGGGTTTGATTTGGAGTAAACTTTGATTTGAAAATTGTTGATTTTAAATTTAAGAGATTAAAAATGTAAGATGAACTTTCAATGGATATCTCTCTTACTTGTTTATGTATTTCAAACACAACAATCATGCATTCACTTGTCTCTTTTTACCCACTTAACACAAAATGTTTGATTTGGAAGAACATTGTCATGGGTTTTGCACAATAAGAAACTTCAAGCACCTACTTAGCACAAGATTTGGTTCGTAAAAATGGCTCTAAAAGGTGGTCTTGCTATTTTATCAAGGATTTAATGTAGATTCCATTCAAAATGGACTTTAAACTTTCATCCCCCAAGTATGTTAAGGGGATTCTCACCATCGGTATGTCAGAGTTTTGCACAATCCGTGAGGACTACTCGAGGAAGTTCAAAAAATTTAAAATCCTTTTGTCACACACCCCATTAAGAATGTATGCGTTTCTTTTTATAGTGGGTTGGATTCCTGCAGCAAAAGTGAGCATATCCCACTTTGGGCTGTCCCTCTCACTAGCCTCGTTAAGGCAAATTCTTGGGAGGTGAGCCCACTAATGTTCTAGCATGTTCATGTAAAGCAAGGAAATGGAGTTAAGGGCAAGTTTTTGGGAATTTGGTTCACCAAAAAGGTGAAGAGCATATCCCTAACTTTTCCTTAATTTCCCAAACACAATAAACAATGTCCAATTTCTTTCACCCACTAACTATAGGGATTTGAGTATTTCTACTCTCTTCCATAAACAAGGGGCTTTGATCTTATGTGCTTGATTCCTCAACCTTTCTTCTTAATCAAAAAGTTCAACACCTTTGGCATTTTGATTCACTAGAAAAAGTGAAGAACATAGGCCTAAATGGTAAACTTTCCAAACAAAGATAGGTTGTTTTGTAATTACTAGATTTTTAAATGCTCCAATGCCACAATTTAAGGGGAAATATTCACTATTTTGAGGCTTACCTTTCCTTGTAGCTAGCATAAGCTAGGGGCATTTTTGAATGATTTTGGTCATTTTTAGCTTACCTTGGCTATAGCTCCTTTCCAATGTGCTTTCATCCAACAAAGTTAGTCAACACAAACAACCACAATGAAAGAAACCAAAACGAATTTGAAGAAGCAAAGTTATGTATTGAATCTTAAAGCCTTATTTGCAAATTTTGATAAAAAACTTGACTTAAGGGGAAAAAATACAATTAAGTGAAACAAATTTAGTCTTGTAAGCTTCTAAAACTTTAAGATAGTTCTCATAAACCTGATTTTCCTCCTCTTGTGAATCCTCAAGAACCGATTTGATGTGAGCAAAGTTTTCCTTCTTGATTTTTCTAGTCAAAGCCTTCCCTTCTTGGTTGAACTTACTCTCTGGCTTTTTTGCTTTTTGGTGATCAGACATCCTGCAGATTTACACAAATCATTCTGCCACAATCAGATAACGAAAATAAGCAATTTATGCAAAAGCACTCTTTTAATGCTTGAAAGCACTATTTTATTGCTTAAAAGTGATACTAATCAGATTAAAAGCACTATTTTAACTTTGTTAGAAAACTCAAAAGCACACAAATAACTAGTAGAAGCGCTAAAGAATTGATTAAAGGTGGTAAAAGTATGGTAAAAGTGCTTAGTAAAATATCAAAAGCGCTTAGTAGTAAGGGAAAACGTGTTGTTGGTCCATGCAAAAGCATTGTAAGAATGATAGATAGATAATAGAAATATCAAAAGCACCAAGGATCGGTGTAAAGGCGCACAACTTTATCACAGAAGTGTTGGAACAGTGCTTGAAAGCATCATTTAATCATTCAAAAGCATTGTTTAACCTGTCAAAAGCGTCGTTTCTAAAAAACTCGAGAGTTAAACACATGCAAATTTGATAGAAATGAGATAAATCCGAGCATTTAGTAAACTGAAGCATTATGCCCCATGGTGGGCACCATTTTGTGTACAAGGGAATGTACCTTCATAGAATTAGTATTGACAATAAATGAAATAGTAACTAAATAAACCACAATTATAGCAACTATTTAGAAAATTAATGATCAATTGAGTATCCTATGGCTCTCTATCTAAGAGTGTTAATAGAAGCTCTTAGCAAGCTACCATTAATGACAGTCCTAGAATGAGAAATGATAAAGATTAAGCTAAAACTAACAATTAGATCAAAGTAAATGCTAATTAAGCTCTCAAAATGCCTTTCTAGCTATAAAATGCAAGAGGTTCAATACAATTCTCAGATCTGTGGCTATGAATTATGAGGATTTTTGTCTTCCTTTTATAGATTTTCCCAATGGTAGGGGGTGTAGTGTAGTTGATCATGATTAAGCCTTGGTTGAGTCCTTGGTTCCACCCTTTGAAGACAATGCAAAGTTTGTGTCCTCAAAGCTTGGGACAAGAAGACAAGATGAATGGACAAGATTCTTTTTCACTTTGAGTGATTTAGATTGAATTTGACTTGATCCATGTGAATGTCTTTCCTCAAATCCTATTGGTTGATTGGATTTCTCTCCTTTTGGGTTGTTGAGGGAAATTAGGATTTATTAATTGATTTAAATTGATTTGTTTAGCCATGTACCCCTTGAATGGGTTAAATTTGATTTAATCCAAAACTATACAATTAATTGATTTAATTGCACTTTGATTTGATTACACCTGATTAAAATGCTCTCAATTTTGATTTATCTTGAATGAAGACTTGATTTGAATTTTGATTGGCTAATTATGCATTATGATTCAATTGTTTCAAATATGTCCTTGATTTTCTTTGATTTGACTTGATTTATCATTAAATTGTCTTTGTCCATTTTCAGGTGATTACAGGGAGCAAGCCTCAAGCAGGAGTGTGTATTAGATTTGCATAGAACTGACATTTCTGACAAGTCTTAGAAAATTGAACAACATCCTTTTCCATTGTAGGCCAGTAGTATCCAACTCTTAAGAGTTTCTTAGCTAGGGAAAGACCATTTGAGTGAGATCCATAAGTACCCTCATGGACTTCTCTTAACGCTTTGTTAGATTCCTCACCTTCTAGACACCTAAGGAGGGTATTGTCTAGACTCCTCTTAAACAAGTAATTAGCAATGAGAAAAAATTAGGATGTACTTCTTATGAGGTTCCTTTTTTTCATTTTTAGATAGGACTTTAGGAATGGTTTGGTCTCAAAGGTAGTGATAGATTTAGTTATATCAGGAAGTATCAGAAGCAATGATGTAGCAAAAAATCTAGGAATGAGGTGAGTCATAGGCAGGGAATGGGAGTTCTCCCACTAGGAAATTATATCAAAATTGGTGGCCTTCCAATTTTGACATGGAGGCTAAGGTTTCCATAGAGTCTGATGCTTTGTTTTTTGCATGTGGTAACTGCTAGAAAGTGACAAACACAAAGTATTTCTTTAGATCATCAACTAGGCATTTGTAAGGTAGGA